>OZ035842.1:27023730-27381230 GCA_964034765.1 Knipowitschia caucasica
GGGTAAACCCGGCAATGGAGACCACAGAAAGCTCCATTATGACCAATGTCTGCACGAGATGGCTCCCATCGAGTATGGTACGCTATGCGAGACACAGCACCCTACTTATTCCAGTTTTACATCTGACGGTCTTAGATACAAGTATCCTCGGAATAAACCACGAGTGCGAAATGTGCCACATTTTGACAATAGGGTTTGGAGGCTACCCTTTTCGCCGCAGGTCTTATAGATTGGTTGTATTGACACCATGGCTAACTCCAATCTACACCCCCTCTAGCCCTTAGCCACCCCAGTCGCCCTAGCCCCCCCCCTTCCCCACCGTATACCCCCCTCCCCCAAAGGAGCCTCGACATTTCAACAAGTCCTCCACTCGTATAGCGTTTTCTGTATCCCCCCCCCCATGCCTGTCGCTATAGTAACTCATTTAATCTAGTTTGAACCAGATAAATGGATAGTAGATGCTTGTTAGCAGTGACATACCCCAATAACACAGTCCAAGGCCTAGTCCCAACTTCGACCCCGTAGGGACTCCATCACTTTACCTTTAGAACTGCTCAAGGGAGACCGAAGCGCAGGCCCACAGCTCTCCTACTTATTTGGGACAAACAACGGCGACCCCTGATGATCACCTGAATACTAAGTTTGCCAATTCAAAGACCCCCATATTTTCCACCGACCATGTATTGGGCCTTCTCCGGTCATCTGCCCCTTCTAGGACCCAAAGGCTCCTCTCTGAGTTGTATTTACGGGGCTGTCAACATTAATCGCGTAAACTCACGACGTTCAATTACCATTTTTTAAACATTACCACGCGTTATTTTTTTTTAACCGCCATTAACGCCTGGTCCGAATGACCGCCGCCCATTTTAATCCCATTACGCACTATCACTCAGAAGGCTGCGTGTGACGATGGCCTCCTCCGTCAGGGCCGCACTGGTTGTATGTTTCGCGGCTGGAGAGAGCAGTGCCCGAATTTACGCGGGCTGCCAAGCCATGGCACTAGCCTACATCTACATAACCGATCAGCCAGCGATTTTGCTACCGTTTCACCTACACCGTCCGCTCATGCTACTGTATTTTTCCCTGGATCCTAGACTCTCAGGCGCGCTCTGCGTTACTGACAATTTCCCTGGTTCATGTCAGCCTAGGGCATCAACTCAGCCGTCGTCTATTATCCCAGGTTCAAGAACTGACAGGCGCGCTGTGTTGCTCGTGTGTGTCCCAGATGGGACCTACTTCATTTACAATAGTCTCTTTCCATATTGACCATTTTGCAATGTGATAGTATTGCATCAATGGATAACACATAAAAGCCAATTTACTTTTCAAGGCTACCTTGGCCAGTCTTCTACCAGTTGGCCTGCAGGGACAGTTTCCCTAAAACTAACACCATTCTTATACCCGAAAATTCGGGTAGGGGATGTAGCCACCATATAATTACTTATGACGTTCACCCCTTCAATTCCGCCCCGCTCACCACCGTACCAACCAAACGCCACAAGATTATCGTCCATACGATCCATGTTCACTGGTAAAAGATACTTTTATAGTGGCGAAACTCCTTTATGTACAGTCCCCTTATTATAGGAAGACACACGTCCATGCGTCACTCTCCACTACAATATCTTATTTCAATGTACCTTACCCCCCCCCCCTGGTCTAAAAATATAGATACTCTCCTATAAACATTCCCAATGGAGTGGCATATATTCTCATTTATTTCAACCGATGATGATGTAGAGGAGCAACCACCCCCCCCCACCCCATTACAGAACAAAGCGCTTAACCCACTTATATCTGCCCCCGAGTTTGGGACCGTACCTTATGACACAGTCCAACGTTTCTAGTTCCTATATCTTACCCAACCCCACCACGAACTAGCTTTATCCTGGAACACCCCCTCTAACGTCCACGAACCCACGAACCAGACCTTCTAGCGGAACATTTTTGAATGGATTGTGGACGCGTATTACGCTGGCCTGTCCCTTTCGGAACTAACACCGTCGCTTAATTGTTGCAAACCAACCCCCAACCAAATATTAGGATTTGATCTTGTTTTAGTATTTAGGGACCCGACCCTGCGGCCCCAGGTTTCCGACCGGCCCTAGGAGCCCCATAATACCTTAAATTGCTTTATTTTTACACCCAATGATAAACCCAACACCCAATTGCCCATTTAGCACTAGCGAGGGCCTAACATTTATCACATACTTAGTATACCCCCACAGCACCCAGAAGCACCCTCGCGCAGCAAGACACGCACCCGGAACAAACCGTCACGCGCTTCTTCTGCCCGACCAGAACCGGGAACATTACCGTACGCCCCGAGGGCCCTGCAGACCACAGCTCCCCCGGGAACCCTACCCCCCAGTAGCCAGCGCGAGAGTAATGAGCAGGAGCCAATCGCTTGCCTGAGTTATTTCTACATAGGAACGATCATGCTTGCCGCCCCCCTGCGTAACATCTTGCCCTCAATTCCAGCCGCCACCCCCCACCCCGGGGCCACCGGCGGCGGCATATATCACCCCCGCAGCAATCTGCGTGAATATTCCTACAGGATCCATAGGTCGGGTCATCCGGACCTACGATACAGCGTTTAAAAATAAATAACGCGTTAATGAAAAATGTAATTAACGTGAGTTAACGCGATAATTTTGACAGCCCTAAAAAAAACACATAGAGCCATTGGTCCATAAGGGGCAGATGACCGAGAAGTCCAAACATGTCGGTGAAAATGTCTATGAATTGGCAAACTAGTATACAGGTGAAATCAGGGGTCTCCGTTTTACCCAAAAAGAGATACTTTTGCAGCGCTTCTCCATTGAGCAGTTCAAAAGAAAGTGAGTCACTACTGTAGAATTGTGACATGCCTTGGACTGTTTTATGGGTATGTCACTGCAACAATCATCTACTATCCATTTATCAGGGCAAAAAGTTAAATATTTACAATAGCTACAGGCATTGGCAACATAAAACTCTAAATATTGAGGACTGTTTTGAAATGTCTAGCTCCTTTGGGGGGGGGTAACTTTGAAGGGGGGGGGCTAGCTACTGGTGGCTAAGGGCTATAGGTTGGGTTAGATTGGATTATGCCATGTCCAGTACAACCAATGCAATAATGACAGCGCTAAAAGGTATCCACCAAACCCAAATTCAAAATTGCACATTCGCACTCTTGATTATTCCGAGAAACATGAAACAAAGACCTTGACAGATGTAAACTGTAATAATAATGTGTTCTTTGTCACGGCTTATCTTACCAAACCACTATGACTCATACGATCAGGACATTTTTCATAAAGAGCTATTCTTTGTCCTCCATTTCCTGGTTACACACACACACAGACACACACACACACACACACACACACACACTCTCACCCGTGGACAAATAAACAGTCGCAGCAGTGCCGAGCTGAGGAATGACAGATGTCTGCAGCTGGAAGGCCAGGCATGCCAAAACTTCCTGCCTGTCCCCCTTTACTGCCTGCTCCACCAGTCAGAGCTACACACACATACAGTGCCCAACAAAGCACACTTCACCTTCAGAAAATGGCAAAACACCACTTCAAACTATGATTTAAATGTGAAAATCGGAGTATCTTTGTGTGTGCCATCAGTCCCAGAGGTGCATTGCGTCATTCAAAGCAGCCGTCAAATACATTTTTCGGGAGTTTCTAGATGAATGGTTAAAAACATAGCAAAAAAATATGGTATTGCGTTTCTTGTGTTTCCCTCAACATGGAAGTAAACATGTCCATCTCCACGCAAAGACAACGAAACAAGCAAAAATGGACTAAGGAACATATTTGTCAGAATGTGCAGTATGGAACCCCATGTGTCCACTGTCTGGCAAACTAAGGCTCATGAGCCAAATCCGGCCCGCAAGACAATTTTTAGTGGCCCCTAAAATTATTTGCAATTATTAATGCTGTCAAAATGTCTTCATAATGGAAAAACAATTATGAAAAAATGAAATCCCTTCTATTCTTTTGGTCCTATTTTCGTTATGACCAAATTGAGAAACCTCTGCCTTACTCGGTCACTTTGCTCAGACCCTCGAGCTGCTAACATGTACAGATAAACAAACAAGTATATTTCTTGCATTAGAATATACAGTTTTTTATACTTTCTTCTTTATTAGACTTTACACTTACTTCATAATATGCTAAAGCTAGAGATTTAGTATTAAGTTTTTGTTAATTTATCTTGTGTTGTGTGCTCCTCTTTCCTACTGTTCTATAACCGGTGATGCAACGCTGAAATTTCCCCACTGTGGGACGAATAAAGAATTGCTTAATCAGGTATTTAATCCGGTTTTTCTGGTTGTGAATTTACAACAAACTCATCCACAACTGGAAACATTGGCTGCTGGCTCCGAAAATATATTCAGTAGTTATTGTTGTTTTGGCTGGTTCTGGGAAAGCTCTGTAGAAAAGGCAGTTTGGCCTCATAAATAATGAATAACACCGTTTTTATTGGAATTCATAAAAAACAAACAGGAGGCTATGGATCATTATCACACAAGAAAAGACAGGGGAAAAAACCGTGGTTTGGACTTGGCATGTAAAATTCTCATCGCCGTGGGTTACCTGCTCAAACACTGCCCAGCCCTGTTCGTCCCCACTCTACAGACCTACTTTTGAAAGCGCTAATGTTTTGAGACGTTTAAGTCACAATTTGAAGCTGGGAAATTAACGGTGCAGTTATGGCGGTGGGTGTAGAGTTTGTGCTGTGCTCAGGTGCTCGTCTCTTTGGATTTATAAATACTTCCATAGAATGCTGCACTAAATTTATCCCAATCTTATGGCTGCAAATCACGACTATATTTACCTCCGTCTTTTGTAGACACAGAGTCACATCCTGTCTCGATATCTTCTCTCAAATCTGTAAATCCCAGTAGTTTAGTCCATGTTTCAAATGTGTTTAGTCCGGTTCAAATTTCAGCCAATGTCAATGTCTCCAATACAGGGGTGGGCAATTGTTTTCTTTGGGGGGGCCACATTGGAATATACTGTAGCCATATTGTGGAGGGCCGGACCTAATTTCATGTGGTTCATTTTGTATATATTTTATCCAAAAGCTAACTATTATTGCAAAAAAACATTTTGGATTAATTAATGAGAACAGATTGAGTATTTCATTGAGAATTTACTCCTGATTTATATTAAAAAGCAACAAACATGAGGTTTACAGCTAGGGTCTGGGGGCCGTATAGAAATGAGGATCGGGCCGGTTGTGGCTCCCGGACCACACTTTGCCCAGGTCAACTCTAAAACCAGGAATTCTGCCACAAATAGGGTCAAAGACTATGACATCATGGACAGAGCTTAAAATGACGTGCCTTAAAACTATGTGCACTGTCCTCATTTACATTACACCATGGATGATAGATACCATGAGTGGAGATAGATGAGAGTTTTTCACTAATCCATAACTTTTCTTTATTTTGTCTAGGACTGTGTACAATATTAGTTTGACCAAAAATGGAAAGCCTTGGACCAGGTAATATCAAAACTGCTTATTTCCACCCACTGTCACTTTGGCTAAATTTAACTAAATGTATGTCTAACCATGTGGCAGGAGGCAGGAATGCTGGTGTGTACTATCGTCTCTGTCTGGTGCACACTGGGGTAGTCTTGCACAGTTTTCCCAATGTGGTTTTACTGCAAATGGCAAATACATTCTTGAATCTTGAATATGTTTTCTGCTTAAGAAAACATTTCACATCCTAAAAAATGAAATGATAAGTAAAAATTATCAAGATCATGTGAAGCCAAAATTATTGCAATATATAGAAGTTTCTCTATGGCCCAAAGAAAAGGGCAAATCTTGGAGTATGCCGAACTACGGAGAGGCCATTTTGCTTATGGTAATATTCAAGCCACGGTCACAATCGTGTAAATAATGGATTTATATGGAATTATTTGGAGTCTTGTGTTGTTTACCTCAAACTCCATCACATCCAGTCATACACAGACAACTAACTTGTCTTAAAAATAGCAAAGCAATGACTAAAAGCACGAGCAGCTTTCATAAGTACATCTGACCTCAATAAAAAAAATCTGTGCGACATCACAAAAAGAGCCCAAAGGTGTAGCACAAGACTTCAAAACAGAGTGTCTCATTAGCAATATCGCTACAGCACGACGCTAATTTTAACAAGTTGCATCACACACTTTCTCTTTCCAACTCTGCTGACATACTTCCCAATGAATCACACTTACAGTAAGTCACTATGCGCTGAAGTCATTTGACATCACTTCCCAAAAACAAAAAAAGTCGGTCCGAGCTTTCCGCCCCTCCCACCCCTGGCCTCCCCTCTGCCTCCCCTCTCCCTCCCCTCTGCCTCCCCTCTGCCTCCCCTCTCCCTCCCCTCTGCCTCCCCTCTGCCTCCCCTCTCCCTCCCCTCTGCCTCCCCTCTGCCTCCCCTCTGCCTCCCCTCTCCCTCCCCTCTCCCTCCCCTCTGCCTCCCCTCTGCCTCCCCTCTGCCTCCCCTCTCCCTCCCCTCTGCCTCCCCTCTGCCTCCCCTCTGCCTCCCCTCTCCCTCCCCTCTGCCTCCCCTCTGCCTCCCCTCTGCCTCCCCTCTCCCTCCCCTCTGCCTCCCCTCTGCCTCCCCTCTCCCTCCCCTCTGCCTCGCCTCTCCCTCCCCTCTGCCTCCCCTCTGCCTCCCCTCTGCCTCGCCTCTGCCTCGCCTCTCCCTCCCCTCTGCCTCCCCTCTGCCTCCCCTCTGCCTCCCCTCTGCCTCCCCTCTGCCTCCCCTCTGCCTCCCCTCTCCCTCCCCTCTGCCTCCCCTCTGCCTCCCCTCTGCCTCGCCTCTGCCTCGCCTCTCCCTCCCCTCTGCCTCCCCTCTGCCTCCCCTCTGCCTCCCCTCTCCCTCCCCTCTGCCTCCCCTCTCCCTCCCCTCTGCCTCCCCTCTGCCTCCCCTCTGCCTCCCCTCTCCCTCCCCTCTCCCTCCCCTCTGCCTCCCCTCTGCCTCCCCTCTCCCTCCCCTCTGCCTCGCTCTCTCCCTCCCCTCTGCCTCCCCTCTGCCTCCCCTCTGCCTCCCCTCTCCCTCCCCTCTGCCTCCCCTCTGCCTCCCCTCTCCCTCCCCTCTGCCTCCCCTCTCCCTCCCCTCTGCCTCCCCTCTGCCTCCCCTCTGCCTCCCCTCTCCCTCCCCTCTGCCTCCCCTCTGCCTCCCCTCTGCCTCCCCTCTGCCTCCCCTCTCCCTCCCCTCTGCCTCCCCTCTGCCTCCCCTCTGCCTCCCCTCTCCCTCCCCTCTGCCTCCCCTCTGCCTCCCCTCTGCCTCCCCTCTCCCTCCCCTCTGCCTCCCCTCTGCCTCCCCTCTCCCTCCCCTCTGCCTCGCCTCTGCCTCGCCTCTGCCTCCCCTCTGCCTCCCCTCTGCCTCCCCTCTCCCTCCCCTCTGCCTCGCCTCTCCCTCCCCTCTGCCTCCCCTCTCCCTCCCCTCTCCCTCCCCTCTGCCTCCCCTCTGCCTCCCCTCTCCCTCCCCTCTGCCTCGCCTCTCCCTCCCCTCTGCCTCCCCTCTGCCTCCCCTCTGCCTCGCCTCTGCCTCGCCTCTGCCTCGCCTCTGCCTCGCCTCTGCCTCGCCTCTGCCTCCCCTCTGCCTCCCCTCTGCCTCCCCTCTGCCTCCCCTCTCCCTCCCCTCTGCCTCCCCTCTGCCTCCCCTCTCCCTCCCCTCTGCCTCCCCTCTGCCTCCCCTCTCCCTCCCCTCTGCCTCGCCTCTCCCTCCCCTCTGCCTCCCCTCTGCCTCCCCTCTGCCTCGCCTCTGCCTCGCCTCTCCCTCCCCTCTGCCTCCCCTCTGCCTCCCCTCTGCCTCCCCTCTGCCTCCCCTCTGCCTCCCCTCTCCCCCCCTCTGCCTCCCCTCTGCCTCCCCTCTGCCTCGCCTCTGCCTCGCCTCTCCCTCCCCTCTGCCTCCCCTCTGCCTCCCCTCTGCCTCCCCTCTGCCTCCCCTCTGCCTCCCCTCTCCCTCCCCTCTGCCTCCCCTCTCCCTCCCCTCTGCCTCCCCTCTGCCTCCCCTCTGCCTCCCCTCTGCCTCCCCTCTCCCTCCCCTCTGCCTCCCCTCTCCCTCCCCTCTGCCTCCCCTCTGCCTCCCCTCTGCCTCCCCTCTCCCTCCCCTCTGCCTCCCCTATGCCTCCCCTCTGCCTCCCCTCTCCCTCCCCTCTGCCTCCCCTCTCCCTCCCCTCTGCCTCGCCTCTCCCTCCCCTCTGCCTCCCCTCTGCCTCCCCTCTGCCTCCCCTCTGCCTCCCCTCTGCCTCCCCTCTGCCTCCCCTCTGCCTCCCCTCTGCCTCCCCTCTGCCTCCCCTCTGCCTCCCCTCTGCCTCCCCTCTGCCTCCCCTCTGCCTCCCCTCTGCCTCCCCTCCATCATCAGTCTCATCACTATAGCTCGGGCCAGGACAGCTGCATGTACCCCCTGCCCTTCTCCCCCTCCCCTTCTCTTCCCAAGCCTCGCAACTACATAAAAAGGTGTTTTGGAAGGATGAAAACGTGGAGAAATTCACAGACGGTGCAAGTAATAAAAAGGTAATGCTCCATCTGTTGGCTTCGGTGTAACCCGATGGCCGTAAAGGACAGGTTTTGGCATAAGCGCTCGGAGAGAAAAGGGGGGCGAGGGAGACAGTTTTGTGAGCGAGGGGGAGGAACAATGATACAAAGACATAAAGAAAGGCCTTGTCATCATAAGTCCAGGTACAGGGCTGGACTTCCTCAAGCCAAAACCGCTGCGAGAGAAAAACAGGAAGTGGTGAGTGACAGTAGAAATAACAGGTTTGATTCATGGCACTTCTGACTAACTGTAAAACAACTTAATATAGTTGCCATTGTGTAATTGACAGACTCAAATTTCCAGTCAGAGTAATAAATCTCCAACTGTGGAATATTACGGCTGTCTTGACTCCCATAAATATATTACTTTTGTGATGTAGTAGTGCTGTATTATTTCTAAAGCCACTGGAAAATCAAAAGAGTCCAAATGCAGAGGGCGACGGCAAACATGCACGACCATAAATAATAATATGGACTTTGCGGAGCTTGTTCTGACGTGAGGGTCACCAAATCCCCTTGAAACTAAAGCTGGGGTGCCTGACTTTCAAACCACACAAGTTTAATCTCTGTAATAAAATCCATGACACTACAGTTCCCAGCTCTATCTTTAGTTTTCCATGCAGGTATATATATATATATATTTATGGCCTCTCTTACATCTATAGATCAGCTTTTTTTTAGACCGAAAAGTGGAAAAGAGCCCCAAAGCATCAAAAAGTGACTCGCAGGGCTCTATTATGATGAAATAATGTGAGTTTGTTGTGGTCAGATTTGTTCAATAGACTCTTTCCTTCAGGACAAAGATCACGTGCATCTATGAAACAGACAAAAAGTTACACACCCGAGCTTTAAAGCCCATTACCGTACACACTATTGAGGCTTCATATGAATATTGGGTCTTCTTGGGCTAGAAACTCGTAAAATTAGAATATCGTTCAAAAGTAATTTCTTATCTGTATATTGACTTAAAAAGTGAAACCAAAAATAACCTAGACCTATGACATAATGACACAAACCAAGCCTTTTTAATAATTTTGAAGATTCTTATTCTTATATGAGGTTTCTTATATGAGCCAAAATTATCAAAATTATAGAAAACTAGAAACTTGCAATGGCTGAAGCCATTGCGATTGACTGCGGAACAGATCTAATGTGGAAATCTGCTAAAAAAAATCCTTGAAATCCTTTAAAAGGCCTTGAAACTGTTAAAATACTTGATAGATATTTGAAACTCCTGAAGTCCTTGAAATTGTTGAAACCTTTAAACTCCTGAAATCCTTGAAACTGTTGAAACATTGAAACTCCTGAAATCCTTGAAACTTTTTTTAAACCTGGAAACTGTTGAAAGTGTGGAAACTCCTGAAATCCTTGAACCTCCTGATATCCTTGAAACTGGTTAAATTCTTAAACAGTTGAAATCCTTGAAACTACTGAATGTATTGAAAGTGTCCTTGAAACTGAAAAATCCCCTCACCGCTGAAACAATTTGGTTCCTGTAACTAAGGAAACCTGGTCTGTGGTCATTATCTGGTGGTGGTCTGAGTCTTCGTTTGGGTCTTGGTCTGGTGGTATAATGCAACCTATTAGGTTGCATTATACTGGTTTACATGGAAAAATCCCTATTAGGTTGCATTATACTGGTTTACATGGAAAAATCCCTATTAGGTTGCATTATACTGGTTTACATGGAAAAATCCCTATTAAGTTGCATTATACTGGTTTACATGGAAAAATCTCTATTAAGTTGCATTATACTGGTTTACATGGAAAAATCCCTATTAGGTTGCATTATACTGGTTTACATGTACAAATCCCTATTAAGTTGCTTTATACTGGTTTACATGTAAAAACCCCTATTAGGTTACATTATAGTGGTTTACATGTAAAAATCCTTATTAAGTTGCATTATACTGGTTTACATGTAAAAACCCCTATTAAGTTCCATTATACTGGTTTACATGTAAAAACCCCTATTAAGTTCCATTATACTGGTTTACATGTAAAAACCCTATTAAGTTGCATTATACTGGTTTACATGGAAAAATCCCTATTAAGTTGCATAATACTGGTTTACATGGAAAAATCCCCATTAAGTTGCATTATACTGGTTTACATGAAAAAAACCCTATTAAGTTGCATTATACTGGTTTACAAGGAAAAATCCCTATTAAGTTGCATTATACTGGTTTACATGGAAAAATCCCTATTAAGTTGCATAATACTGGTTTACATGGAAAAATCCCCATTAAGTTGCATTATACTGGTTTACATGTAAAAAACCCTATTAAGTTGCATTATACTGGTTTACATGGAAAAATCCCTATTAAGTTGCATTGTACTGGTTTACATGGAAAAAACCCTATTAAGTTGCATTATACTGGTTTACATGGAAAAAACCCTATTAAGTTGCATTATACTGGTTTACATGGAAAAAACCCTATTAAGTTGCATTATACTGGTTTACATGTAAAAACCCCTATTAAGTTGCATTATACTGGTTTACATGGAAAAATCCCCATTAAGTTGCATTATACTGGTTTACATGAAAAAAAACCCTATTAAGTTGCATTATACTGGTTTACATGAAAAAACCCTATTAAGTTGCATTATACTGGTTTACATGGAAAAATCCCTATTAAGTTGCATTATACTGGTTTACATGGAAAAATCCCTATTAGGTTGCATGATTACACTGAAGTCCTTGAAACTGCTGAAGTCCTTGAAACTGCTGAAGTCCTTGAAACTGTTGAAGTCCTTGAAACTCTTGAAATCTTGAAACTGCTGAAATCCTTGAAACTGTTGAATCCTTGAAACTGTTGAATCATTGAAACTGTAGAAATGTCTGAAAGAGCTGAAGTCCTATTAAAATGCATGGGCCTATTAAAATGCATTGCAGAATTCTCAATGCAGATTTTTGTCCGATTGCGGAAAAACCGGAAATCGCTGAAGTCCCAAAAGTAATAGCAATAATCTCCCAAACATGTGGAACGTTTTGATGTATAACTTGTGGAAATTGTTGAAAATGTGAAAGCTGTGAAACGTGTCAAAAAAAATGACGGAATAAAGAAATACAAAACCAATGGTTGACTGCGGAAGGTTCCGCAGTCAATCAATAAAGGCTGTTCTGCTGCTGGACCCCTGGATTTCTTTAGGGGATTCATAAAGTATCTATCTATATGTGACTTTGTAATCATAATAAATCAATCATATCAGTTCCACATTACAAGATGAAATACAAAAATGAATGGACTTTTTAACAATTATTTTGAGTTTTATTATTCGGAGACAAAGCATTTCAGTTGTCTGTGCCCCTGTCTTTGTAAAAACATTGGTAAAATACATACATTCAGCTTATTCAGTATACATTAAATATTTTGTTCTTGCTTCTTTATTATTCTAAAGATAGAGACTTTATACTTACTTCTCATTTTGCTAAAGTTGGAGATTTGCTTCCTTATTAGTTAGAGATTTAGTTTTATTCTATAGAGATATTGTTCATTTCTGTTGTGTCCTGTGCTCCTACCTCCTACTGTTCTGTAACCGGTGATGCAACACTGACATTTCCCCCCACTGTAGGACAAACAAAGAATCTAGAAAATCTTATCTTAAAGGTGCAGTAAGCGGTGTTGTTAGCTTAGCCGTAGCCGCAACTCCAAACCACTCCCCCCTCCCCTCCCTCTCCACCAAACCAAACATCCAGCATTTTCTTCTCTTTGTCACAACAGGAGAGTGAGCGGCAAACGTGAAATTGGCATTTTCTGTTCAGCCATTTTAGGTTTTAAAGAATCCGATAACTCAGGTGCACTCGCGAGAAACAGGAAGAGGGTGAAGGGGGTGAACACATCCCATTGGTTTAAAAAAATTAGTAACAAAAAAGTGAGTTTTGACTTTCCAGGTAAAAGGCAAATTGTGAATATATTAGAAAATCAAAAAACCCAAGGCACTCGTGGTCGAAAGTTTAAAAAGCCTTTATTTTCTCATGGCTGTAGATTAAAATATGCACCAACGCGTTTCAGGCTAGCGTCCCATTGGTTCGTTGGGAATGAACGAATCCCATTGGTTTGTTTTTATCGATCCGTTCCAAAATATGTTTTATTAATTTTGTAGACTACATGTGGTCAATTCCATTACTATTTGAAAACACGTGATAACTTGACTATGTTTAGGGTTTAGGGACATTTTCCCACGAAATTTAAACAAATGCATCTGGATAAAAATCACCGACTGTATCTTTAATATATCTGTGACTTTACCGGTCTGACGCTAGCACCCGGGAGCCTCACCTCACCCACGTTTAGCCCGTTGTCGTACACGTGTCTAACCTCTTGTCTATCGCCGACTTCCTGCTGCCGCTGCTTCTCCGTTCCTCCCACCAGAGGAGAGGAGGAGACCGGGGGGAGGTCCAGAGCAGGGCAATCTCTAAATAAGTTCCATTAATCACAGGCCAAAGTCTAATGTAACTAATATTTTACAATTAGAGGAGACAGCAGTGGGCTTTGTGCAATCCATCTCCCCACCGCACCACGCCGCGGCTCCGACCACAGCTCTACAAGTGAACGCAGTGATGGGCGGCAGAAAAAAAACAACCGGCAAATACACAGTAACAAATTATTCTCACTGGCTGCAGAGACTTTTTTGAGAGATGCGAGAAATACGAGCGAGTGGGACAATCGCAGAGGCTGAGAGAAATATACACGCCGTCAGACAATCAAGACAGGCCGTAAAGAATGTGGCAACAGTGAGCAGCAACTGTCATAAAGCTTTACTAGGCCTTCACTTTTTTATGTCCCTGGGGAGAAATGTCAAAATATAAAACAATTAAATGTAGTAACAGGGTTTCCAGATGTGGGTAAACACGCGCGTTCCCAGTGTGTTTGGTTGATGAGCAATAATGTGATGTGTTAATAATGAATGGTTTAATGGACAGAGAGAAGCTTTTATGGAAAATGAATCAAAGAGTGAAGCTAAAAAGGGAATTTATAAATGGCGTCAACACACCCGGTCGCCGAAATGAGATTTTTTTTTCGCCCTGACAACAGGTAATTTCATAGTCAGGATAGAGTTAGGACTAGGGTAGGATTAAGAACATAACATTTGGTTTGACAGTATAGACCGTAGATATGACAAACTACTATCACTCATGGTGTGCAAAAAGACGGAAATGTAAACCCAAGTTAAAACGTGAAAAATATCTCTTTCATGCAAGGTATTTTATATACAATTAAAATTAAAATGCTGATGTCACCAATGGAGGCTAACTCAAACAGGCTCTGAACTACCTAGCAACCAACGAACCAATCAGGAGAGGCGCTGGTCGTTCCCGCTCACTCTGCCGCTAGCTCAAGCCAAATTCAGGAACAGAAGGAACCTGATTGGTCGGTTGTTCGGCCTCATATCAGGATTTACAAAGACTTTATCCAAATGAAAACACAAGGGCCGTACATACAGTTGAACCATTTTTAAGCCCAAAATAATGACGCAAAAACAGTTACAGAGTGAGTTGACTTTTAGATGTAGATGAATGGGAGCCAAAGGACGTAGCAGCAAAACTATCCATGTCCATATTAGACCTCCCATAGCAGGTTAGCATTGTCCATTTCTATATACAGTTTGGGTGCTAACTGGGTCTTGACAGAACCGGTTTAAGAGCTGAGAGCTCTGTTTTATGTTTTTTTTTTTCTTAATTCATTCTGAAAGTGTATTGTTAGTTTCTGTGCAACATGTAACTGGTTAAACTTAAACACGATTATGTATTCTTCAGGCATATTTCAGTTCATTTGTTAAATTATTATCGCATCATTAGCCTCCTCCACGGTGCGACGTCACAACAATAGCTTATTTGTGCTAAAACCGTTTAGTCATGATAAAAAAAAAAACTCGAGCCCATCCGCTTGTGTGTCTGTCAACTGTGTGCACCTGTGTGTGTTTGCTCCCATGAGCGAGAGTGTGCGTCTTGTGGCGAGACTCAGGGCAGATAATAATGGCCATGATGATACTAAAGCCTGCTATGGTCTCTGGATGGGACAAGCAGGAGGGAGGGGGGAGGTGGGGGGGCTACGGGCTACATGGTGACGGATGACCAGGACCCTCTCTCTGATGGCGGCCGGACAGTGAGTGATGAGCACACATACACACGGTCCCACCCTGCGTTCTGTCTATGGGCACAAAGGGGGGGGGAGACAGGCCACGCTGTTGCCCCTTCCCTGCCCCTTTCCGTGACATCTGCTCGCGGATCACTCTTTCACCCCTTGCGTTTCTCTCCATCCATCTCCATCTCCATCTCCATCTCCATCCACGGCCATCTCTTCTCTGCCCCGGCTTTTTTTTCTCTGCAGCCAAGGCTAGGCAGAGGTCACACAATGAGATAATGACTAACCCCTTTCAACCTTTCAAATCGGACTCTTTTCTCCCCTCCTCAATGTGCTTTTTCACTCCTGGTGCTTTTCTCTGTATCGATTTTCTCGTGTTCAGTTGTTCTCATGCGCCTCAAAGGTCTCACATGAAAGGGCTGCTGGTTTAGTGAACTGTTTAACCAGTTCAAGTTGGAATACATTACAAGCCCCCCACACACAAATATTGTTTGTTGTCAAATGGTTTGTATTGGTCTAGTCTTTTGAGTTAAAAAGACCAAACAGTTTCTAACTTTAAAAAATATGTTTGCAATTGTAAATGAGCTCTTCAAAAGTAATTTAATTCACGCTACAAAAAGGTTCTGAAAAATAAGTCACAAAAGCATACTGTAATTTCAGCACATTTTGACAAGATTTGCCAATGGGAGAAAGCAAAATTATCTTGTTTTAAAAAGATGAAAGAAATTGTAGATTCAAACTGAAAGCATCAATAATATGAATGAACTCATGTGGAATTATGTACGTCCGAAAAAAAAGTTATGAACCAAGTGAAAATATGTGTTATATTCTGGTTCTTCAAAGTAGCACATTTTGCTCTGATTCTGCTTCACTCTTGGCATTCTCTGGATGAGCTTCAAGAGGACCTGAAATGGTCTTCAACAGTCTTGAAGGAGTTCCCATGATGCTCAGCACTTGTTGGCCCCTTCACTCTGTGGTCCAGCCCCAAAACCACCTGGACTGGGTTCAGGTCCGGTGACTGTGGAGGTCATGTGGCCCAGCACCATCACTCTCCTTATTGATCAAACAGCCCTTACACAGCCTCGTGTGGATCTACAGCAATAGTCATGAAAAGAACTCAGTGAAGGAGAAAGGGTGTCCAAACATATATAAAGGTTAAAGAAAACAAATGAAAACTACATGAAACTCCAATTATAAAATAGTTAAAAGGTTCATTCATGTTTGTAAATCACTTTTTTCTTTGAATTTAATCCAAAGCATGACATGGACCATTATGGAAGTGACACATGCCTCTGTTTTCATTCTGATGGTTACTGCTTAGTCTATTTTAATAGTTTTATCATTTCCTGACATGTTTTCATTTAGATGTTTTCCGAGCTGTGAGCCAATGAGCAACAACATAACAGATAAAAGCTTGATCTTTCTCATTTCTATGCTTACATAAGTGGAATTACAGAGATAAATGGATTATTCTAATTTCCCCAGTCTCACTTAAATACTTTGTATAATTTTAAAGCATGTCAGGCACCTACACGTATATTTAAGCCTGTTTAGTTTTAGGCTGAAACAGGGTTCTAATAGGTGTATGTATATGTTTAGTGTTGTCTTGTGTCGTTAGCTATTGCTGCACATCATTCTTAACATTCTCATCGGTCCAAACTTGACAAGATAAATACCCAGAGACATGTGGCTGTCAATCTGCACAGTCACCAACATGGATTCACTCAAAAACATTACAATAACATTTTTTTTCAGACTCTTGCAGTTTGGACTGTTGTAAAAGCAAAAGCTAAGTGCATCCATAATGGTTTCCAGCCACACTATTCTCTAGGTGCTCATTGCGCCTCATAACAAAGACAGATAGACTGCATTAAAGAAAAACTAGAAAAAATATATGTATCTGGGCCGAAGGATCTTCATTTTCTGTTTGTTATCTTCAGAGGATGATTTTTGATTAATTATAAATGTAAATTTCTCCTGCGTGAGATCAATAAAGTCCATCTTATCTTATCTTATAAATGATTATTCCATACTCTTTCAAGACAACAGCAAGACAATATCGGCACATATATAACATATAAACATATTTGTATAGTCTGAAGGCTGTAGATGTGAGCGCCCGTGTCACATTGTGTTAAACCAGGGTTAGTTCTACACATAGAGAGGTCTTAAACAAGATTAACAGGAATAACAAAATATACTTGAGAAATCAGAAACCTTTAGTGGAGCAGACTTTAAGTAATTATGAAGGTAACCAGGTTTTGAATAGGACCACGGTAAAAACCCTATTTGAGTCTGATCCCTAAAGGACTCTAAAATGAATGAAATACTCAGTTGCTACAGATTTTAAGGAGACATTTTCAAATCCACAAAATGTAAATGTGGGTTTTTGAAAGGCTGTGATCTTAAACAATTGCTTAGTGAACCAAAAATAAGATTAAGAAAATAAGGTTACATTTATCTCAATTTTAAAACAGTATTTGCCATTGGAACTAGAAAAAATATCTTGCTTTTTAAGAGAAAATATTCACTTGCAATGGGAAAACAATTTCAATTTCCCTTTGAAAATACATGCTTGTTCCAGTCGCAAATCTAGTTTTAAGACAGTGAAGTATTTACTTTAAATTTAAAATGTGTTGCACCGTGAGCTGTTGTCTTCCTGCTACTTTCAATGACAATACAATAACTCTGATTCAAGAATGTGCTACTAATATTCTTACTTATTCATGCCACGCGTCTGCCATGGCCTTAATAAATATAATGTGAGATGTTGAAAAGGCCTTTGTAGAGATCGTATGTGTATCATTTGGAAGCGCCAGCATAAAATTGAAAGTGACACACAACAATGTAACTTCTGCCCTACAGCGCGCAGCCGTGGTGAACACTGCCCTCTCGTGGCGATGCTGCGTCAGTGCATGTTCAGTCAGCTGCATACAGTCGGATGCTCAGGGAGAATAATGAGCATGCAGACAGGTTCAAGCCGAGGTCACCATCTGGCCAATTACCTCTGCTGCCACATTAGTACCGACCTGGGCTGTCAACGCAGACACATCACTCCATGTCCAAACTGCCCGCCAATATGTCAGAGTGGCACGGGACGGGACGCTGTGTGGAAGGGGTATAGAGGACAGAGAGGGGGGGACAGGCGGGTGACACTGCACCAGCTGGTCAGTGCTGCCTGGACACCTGCCCGAACACACAGCAGAGAGGACACGCCGCGGTCCCTCAATGTCACCGGGCTTCTTCAGTGTCCGTGTGAGTGACAGCCACTTCCCCATCAGGAGATCAGAAGCAACTATGAGACTGGAGAGGAAACCAAAGCACAGCCACAGAGCTCTCAGAATAACTGCAAAAGGGGGCAGAGCTGGAGGACAAGACACCATAACACTCAAATCTAGTTTGAAAATCTCGGTAAGATCATAATGAAACAGCAAATGAGAAAGTTTTGTGCAGGGGTGTCAAAGAAAGAGCCGAACAAGGGAATTTGCTGTCTTTTGCACACTTTTGTTATGCCAAATGAGACATGTGCATTTCTCCATTGTGAGATCAATAAAGTTTTTTCTTAATTTGTGTTGAAATATAACAGGAATAGTTAACGGTATATAGGAAGATTTTACTTCCGGTGGATCATCAAGACTATTGGTCCTCCTAATCGTCAATCATTCTGGTGATACGTGCTTGTCAAATAAGACCATTCCTAAAATTTTGAAAAATCCTCCGATACCTTTAAGAGATTACGAGATTCTTTTTGCGTTCCGTGGTGGGGAGATGTCAGTGTTGCATTACCTCAGCTACCAGTTATAGTTAAAGTATTAGTTAAAGTTGAGGTAAGCATATTTTAGCGCAATTTAGACAAAACAGAAAACAAAAAGATGGCCGCTCAAATACACAGGTTTAGTCCACAGGTTTAGTCCATAGATTTAGTCCACATAGGTTTAGTCTTAAGTTGTGTCCTTGGGCAAGACACTTAACCCCACGTTGCCTGAAGCCACAGCTGAAAGAACAAGGCTGTGTCAAGAAGCCATCTTCCTGTGGACTCACCACCTGCAGAGGATCAGAGGGACTGCTGCTATGAGCATTGGGTGGCTCTAACTGTCACCCCCCGACCCAGATATGGACTAATAAAGGGGTTGAAAATGAATGAATGAATGAATGAATGGATACCAATCGACATATTCCACTCAGGGCAACAAAGTAAAATCTCGATTTTCATTAAAGTCACCGAAGACTTTGCCCTCAAAAATATGTTTTGATCTTTCCGCTCAATATTCAACTTTCAAAACTATTTTTCATTTGTTTCCCCTAATACGTGTTATAAAAGTCTTGTACGGACTGTGCTGATATTGCACATATAATTCTTGTGCTGCTGGAACTCTCACAATATCCTTCATTGGATTTCACGATTTTCACATTTTTCACTAATTGGATTATTTCAAAAGCCGATTAATTGCCTAAATTCGATTTATTGCCCCCTATTTCAACTACTCCCCTGCATTTTTATGCTAAAGTCAGACTTTTTTTTGTACTAATTCTGAAGATAGAGATTTTCATTTTTATTTTTTTTGTGTAGAGTTCATCATTCATTCATCTTGTGCTGTGTGCTTCTCATTCCTCCTGCTCTGTAACTGGTGATGCAACACTGAAATTTCCCCGCCGCGGGACAAATACAGAATCTCTTAATCTTAATAAATTACACCCACTTCTGCTTCTACACCACTGTCTCCAAATCCACTACGTTCCCTTCTACAGCCACTCCTCATGTCTCTCCGCTTGTGGACCTTTGTGCAGCCATACATATTCACATTCCCACAGATCTCTGGAATCCATAACATAAGATACGATCAAAGACGAGCCAGAGCAGCCAACTTCCTGAATCATTCCTAACACGGCGTTACATGCACCGAAGGCTTGAAAGTATCATGAACAGATTTTCTTTATGGAAAATTGAAGGGGGAGGGAGGGGAGGGAGAGGGAAGGGGGGGCTGTCTTTCACATATCATAATAACCATCTGTACAATCCAATAGCAAAGTACATGTTGGTGTGGATCATAAAGAAGGGGAACAGATGTTAATCCCTAATGGAGTTGACAGGCACTTTCCTGTCTTTCATATGAACATATTGAGTTTCGGAATAAGAGGGGGATCAGAAGGAAGGTGTATCGTGTTGCACTCATAATACATGCATATCAAAGACCCCAGCTGTTGGATTGGCTCTCCGGAGACACAGCATTATTAAATCTGCACTCGGCGAAGCACATCACAACAGGCACAAGAAGGGCTTAAGCCTCTCCATCACTGGCCCCACATCATTTGTAAGTTATCGCAGCAAAGAGATGTATAAGTGCGCGGCTAATCAGCGGGCGCACCTGAGTCTGCCGTCACTGACACACACAAAAACAGAAAAAGAACAAACAAAAAGTGCCATAAGTATGAAGTGAAGTGTGTCGTTTTGGGAAGTGGCGAGATTCATTCACGCACTCACACCCGCGCTTCACACTCGGGCTTGTCAGGTGATGATGGTGATGATGGTGGCTTCCAAAAACCTGTATACTGTATATAAGGGGCCTCTAGAGATGTATACACACACACACACACACACACACACGCACACACACACACGTATAGAGTTCCAAGTCACACGTTTAGATGTAAAGTTTGGTTACAATTAACTATTTTCTATGGACTTGACACTTGTTTTTTTTTTTACACATCTGTTGTTTTTCTACATTGAATTGCGTGAGGAGATAACAACCAAGGAGAAGGAGCGTGTAGCGTCCACTAGATGGCGATATAAATGCATTTTAGATGAGAGTTTGAGAGGGCTTGACAACACTGGCTACTGCATATAACCTTGATTTATGCAGAAACGAAAACAATATGATCACCAGCAGGCACTGAGCGGGCTAAGAATAACCTGCTTATGCACCTCAGCTGGGAGTACCTCATTTTCAACAAAAAATACCAAGTCTCATATTTGACACAGTTTTTTTCACTATAAAATACCCATACTTGTGCATTTAAAGACTGCAGGTTTTTGCGCTTAAAACTACAAAATATATAACAAAACCCTTTCAGAAAACACCTTTTTTAAATAGTTTTTGGCTCATGGGTTTCTCTCAATAACAATTTTGAAGTATTGATACCGATTTATATTGCGATAAACATAGAAAATGAACTTGAGTTAATGCCAACAATTACTGTGAGTAAAAATCACTTTTATAATTGATTAGTTCATTTGCAAAAAAAACAGTTAAAGATTTTTAGGATACAAATTGCCCTTTAACTAGACGTTTTTAGAAAAGCCAGATCAAGTTCAATGCCACACAGACAAAGTTTCACCACGTCTTGATAAAATTATTTAAAATGTACTGCCATTAACGAAACATGATGAAGTTTGTAGCCAGAAAAATACAACTTTTTGACAAATTTTGAACACTAAAATATCAGTTTATGCCAAAGAGCTTTTAAATTGTCTATTTTGAATGTATGTTGTGTGAGTATTTCTGATTTTAATGCTTTCTCTCTTGTTTTTGTGAAGCACTTTGAGTCGTTTTGTGTATGGTTCGTGCTATTCATATAAACTGGCTTTGACTTACCTAAAGTCCCAGAAAACATTGTACAATTGTAAAGGTACCTCCAGCAACTCATTCTAATAACGTAACAAACACATTAACAAAAATGCGCTATATAAATTTGATGGATTATTATTATTATTATACGCTCCATTATTGCAAAAAAAAAAAACATTTACAGCTGATTTCATATTTTTGAGCCATAAAATGAATTGATCCAGTTCTAATTCATATAAGTATAAGTAAATAAAGCACATTATTATCTTGTGCCACATCTAATATGAGTCCAGTGCGTGCATGAATGAAAGGTGGTTGGTCGGACCTCTTCAGACCTCTGAAGCTAAGCAGGGAAGGGCTGTGGTCAGTACTGTGATGGAAGACCTCTGGAAACACCAAATGGCACAGTGGGGCGGCTGTAAAACGCCGAACTGTTGTTGTGTCCTTAGGCAAAACACTTCACCCATATTGCATAGAGTATGTGTGTGAATAGTTAGTGGTGGTCAGAAGGGTTGCCTCGCTTCTGTCAATGTGCCCCAGGGCAGTTGTGGCTACAATAGTAATTTATTTTCCCATGTATTGAGAGAATGACTAATGACATGTGAAGCGTCTTTGAGTGTCCAAAAAAGCACTATATAAAACTGATTAATTTTGATCTATAGGACATTAGTAGCTTATGTCATGTTGTAAAGAAAGAGTCAGGTGGTGGTCGGATGTGGCTGATGGCACAGATTTGTAGTCTTGCTTTTTTCTGTCAGTCCCAGGGCAGCTGTGGAGGCATCAGTAGTTTACCCCAACCAATTACAGAAAGAATGAATGACGCACCTTTGAATCTCCCTAATAGTCTCATACCTGGCAACCCTATTTCTTTTCGCCACCTTCACACTTTGATTGGTTGATTTTTGAAACATGGATTGTAAAACATAAACAATTTCCATACAAGAGAAAGAGTTAATATGTGTTTGGCACTTCACCTTCAGTGTTGATTACCTGATGCAGCCTCCTTCGCCGCACCCCCGTTCACCGCGGCGGCCGACCCCGGGCTCAGACTGGCCTGGGACCTCAGGAAGGACAGGAGGCCCACTTGATGCTGCAGAGAAAGAGCCTGCCCCGGGTTCAAACTCTCCAGAGAGGCGATGGGAGACTCGCTCATGGCTCTGCCCCACTGCGCCGCCGTCTCAAGTTTCTCACTGAAACTCTGGAAACTGGCCACGTCTTGCATAAAGTTATTTTTCACCCATTTTGCAGAATTGTCACCTTCACACTCGGGTTTCTCTGCTTCCCCGTTAGAGTCGGATCGATCAACGCCGTCGGTGGCTTTGAGGTCGCTCTCGAAGGCGAAAGTTTGCAGCCTGCGCGCCATGTTAGGAGAAAGTCCATTGGCGTAAAAACCGAGGGAATCTGGCTTCACCGACAAGTCCAAAGGCTCAAACTGCGACTTCTTGGGGAGAGAAGACTCCACATCTTTGCTCATCATGGGAGGACTGTCTCCGTCGAGTCTGATGAAGGGACTCGGGGTTGAGCTGAAGTCTCTGGAGCTGGGGCACGGTTTGGGGGGGCTTGTGCTGGAGAGGTCTGGGGGGCTTTGCCAGGGAGAGAAAGGGAATCTCTCCAGTTGGAAACCCAGGGAGGCGGCATGTCCTGGGGCAAAGTCAGCGGAGGGCGGGCATCTGAAGATTTTCTCACCTGCAACGATACAAAGCTACAGTCAGAGATTTTATACTTGATTCTTGCTTCTTGATTATGATAATGTTAGAGATTTTATACTTGATTCTTTATTCTGCTAAAGCTAGAGATGTTATACTTATTTCTTTGTTATGCTAAAGTTACAGATCTTATTATAGTATAGTATATTTACTCTCAGCCCAGACCTCCAAATAGTGACACACAAGGCTCCTCACAAGAAAAAGTAATCATTATTTAAATAGCACATACCTCTTTGAGTAATTTTATATTAGAATTCAGGCAGTTGTGTCTCCTGTATTTATAGTATTTCCTGTGTTCGAACGGTTTGATTCTCTAATCTGTTGGAAGAAAATCAACAACTTTGTCCAGTCCTTTGAGACGACTGCTGTTGTTATTTAGGGATATACAAAAATTGGGATATTATATAAATTCCATATTGAATCATGTATTTTACTTATACACATTCTGACAGAAGATCGTGTAAAATGTTTAGCCATGTACCTGTATTATAATTTAAATTTACAATAAAAAAATAACATTTGTTCTGTTATTAGATTTAGTTCAATGGGAAAACTTGGAAATGGCTTGAGTCAAATCCATTGCGGGGAAATTTCAGTGTTGCATCATCCTCATTCCAACAGTAGGAATGAGGAGCACACAACACAAGATAAATTCATTGAATAATAAGTTTGGCATAATTCTCTACTATAAATATAAAACAAGAAAAATAAAAAATCTCTATCTTGGAACAGTGTATAAAAAGTAAACACATATGACGTATAATCCTGTGTATTCTACTGCAAATAAATATAAACTATCTATAAATAAATCTGTAACACACTCTGATGTAAGATTATTGAAGTAACTGTCATGGTGGGGATTATGTTATTTTGTTCCTGGGTTTTATTTTGACATCTGTTCTCTGTGGTTTGGTTTCAGCTGTACTTCCTGTCCAGTTTGCCCCTGTCTTGATTGTCTGCCCCGCCCTGATGTGTCTCTCTGTGTCTCTCTGTGTCTATTTGTCCATTGTATTGTCAACGTCTGTCCTATTCCCTTTGGATTTTTCAGTATTGAGATTTGTTTTCACCTTGGACTGTATTTTAGCATCATTAAACCATTATTTTTCCTGCATTCCTGCCTTTTGGGTCCTCTATCATTTCACCTCGGGACAGAATTCGGTGTGTTTGGGCTCAAAGTGACCTCCTGCTTCCCTGTCTCTCCGGGACGTGGAGCCGGGGAACGATGAAGAAACGTCCAGGGCTATCAACCTCAACGACTAACGCCTGAATTTCGGTTTCTTTGATTACTTTTTTTGTTTAGAGCCTGAAGGTCGTGGGTTCGATCCCACCATAAGACCTACTTCACGACTCCCACTGATGTCTGCTGTCGTTGTGTCCTTGGGCAAGACACTTAACCCCACTTTGCCTGTAGCCCCTGCTGAAAGATCTCAGCTCCTGTGGACTCACCACCTGCAGGAGGATCAGCGAGGGGCTGGTGCTCTGTGACTGGGTGCAGCTCTGACTGCCACCCCCCCAACCCAGAAATGGATTAAGGGGAAGAAAATGGATGGATGGATGGATGGATGATTACTTTTGTGGGTAAATCTTTTGTGTAGACGTCCTGGTCTGGTTGGTTTTGTCTGCCTGGATGTTCTCGCCTGTGTCTGCTGCTGCCCTTCAATGACCTCTCCTACCCTTCACCTGTTTCCACCGCCTGACATTGTTCTGTCTGGGGTGGTTCTGTTCCGTCCGAGTCAACGCCAGGCATTTATGTCTTTGTCCGGGGTGAGCCAGCTCCTTAACTCTCCAGACCCTGGACTTCCACTGGACTTCAGCTCCTGCCCCTGACCTGTTGCGGCCTCTGAACTGCCTCTGGCCCGTCCTCCAGACCCCCTCCACGGCTCCCCTTTCTTTTTGGAGGAGGGGGGGGGGGGGGGGGGGGGGGGCTACTGTCATGGTGTGGATTTTGTTATTTTGTACTTAGGTTTTATTTTGACATCTGTTCTGTGTGGTTTGGCTTTAGTTTGACTTCCTGTCCTGTCTTTATTGTCACCTGTGTCTCTGTGTCTATATGTACCATGTGCTTCTCTCCCCTTGTTGCTGGTCCATTGAATTGTCAATATCTGTCCTGTAATGTAATGTAATGTAATCTTTATTTATATACCGCCTTTTCACTGCACGGAGTCTCAAAGCGGTTTACAATTGTTATTTTTGCGAGTGGGGATGCCAGAACCTATTGTACATATTTTTAGTGGTACGAGAGAAAGGCCCTGGTCCAACCGGGATTCGAACCCAGGACCTTCTTGCTGAGAGGCGAGAGTGCTATCCACTCAGCCACCGTGCTCCTGTTTTCTTTGGATTTTTTTTTTGTTGATTTGTTTTCACCTTGGACTTTATGATCATTAAACCATTATTTTTCCTGCATTTTGGGTCCTTTATTATAATGTGTTTGTTTGGGCATCTAGATTCAAAAGTCCTATCATTTCACCTCGTGATAGTAATAAATCCTTGTTCAGGTTTGATCTGCTGCAGCTCTTTCCACTGTGTTTCATTTTCTGTTTTTTTGCATATTAAGATAATTAAATATTCCAGCTCCAGACAGATGTTTGTCAAATCAGACAAGAACAAACTGAACTGAAACAAGCTGAAGACTTTTTCTTGTAGCTTCCACATTTTACTAATAACCGTCTTGTGGTTTTGCCATGGAAACATTTATTTCATCTTCAGCGACGAAACCACAAAGAAAACAGTTTTCTCTGAGTTGTTTCTGCACCACCTTCACACTTAAACCAAAGGCAAAAAGTTATCTCAGCCGAGGTCAATGGAAAAGACAAAAGACTTGTGAAATTGACCTCAAAGAAGCAAAGTGCATGTGTGGTCTATAGTGAACATTTTCTACAGCTCAAAGTATGTACCAACAAGCTTTGTCTAAACATGAAAAATGTTGCAATCCCGCAGCCGGCTGAGTTGAATGATTTAAGTGCTGCCCCGCAGTAAATCAAGCTTGTAATCAGCTTTCAGCTCCAGTGATCCATCATTTTACAGTATGGACGCCACCACTATGTGCAATAAATACACTCAGAGATGTTAACAGCAAACCCGATTCTTCCAGAAATAATAAACAGTCAAATAGTAAAACAACTAGAACAGGGACATCTCCACGCCGAGACGCTCATTCCATCAGAGACGCAAAGTGGGTTCCCCCGTCAACCCAAACCAAATCCTACACGTGAGGGCTTCTGATTAACCGCATCACGCGCTAAAGCCGAGTTTATTTTTGCTTTAGTGTTGAAAAATGGTGTGCTGCGAGCGTAATTCAAAAAAGAACAAAGTGTATTATCGCCGAGACTGACACCGGCTAATTTTTCTCCTTTCAGCTTGTGACTAATAACCATCTGGAAGCGAGATTTGATCAGGCTCTCCATAACTTTTAATTGCAGGTAATTTCCACGTCTTCCTATGCAGCTTATCCGTTTCTCAGCCGTGATCGGAGAGGGCTTATCGGGGGTTAAATACACCCCCCCTTTTGACCATACAGCGAGCATTTGTCTTAGACCCCCAGCTCCGCACTGTCTTTAAACACACCAGCTGTTTGCCTGCCATTCCAATTACAGTAAAAGTCATCCAACGCCATTACGCCGCAAATATTGGCAGTTTATTGCCCAACACTCTCCTGGCATTTGAAGGTCAGGTCATACATTATACTGTGTCTTTTTAGGGGGTTGCGTCTGGGATGGGGAGATAAACCCAACCACCATTAATTTAATTCTGTGCATATTGATGCCTTATTGTTCTTCTTTAATGGACTAATATCTGCGTTTACAGCATGATGCATGCCCGCGCCGCAGAAATATCAATTTTATAAACCAGATCTGACCCCGAGGTAGGTCCCCAAGGTAAATCCGACTCTAATGATCCGTACTTGTTACTTTCACTTTGTTCCAGGGCGCTAATAGAAAAGCAGCCATTGTGAGCAGAATGGATACAATGAAGCCTGCATCAGTTCCATTGAGCAAAGGCGTAAAAAAAGAGTGCGTATTAATTAAATGGAGTTGAACTCGGTGAAATTGTCGAGTCAAGGTAACAAAAGTAGACAAACACCCTTGAACTGAAGATAGCCGGCCTGTTTCACTGTGTTTTTTTTACAATCTTTTACTTTACAAAGATAGATACTTTATTGATCCCCGTCTGAGAAATTAAGGTGTCCAGTAGCAGCAAAAATAAAAAACAAAATTGATCATTCAAAAAAGCTAACAATAGTAATAATCAGTAACAGCCCTTCAGGTCACAGCAGCAGAGGTGGAGTAGCCTCTGGGTGGAGCAGGACGGGTCACAGCAGCAGAAGTGGAGTAGCCTCTGGGTGGAGCAGGACGGGTCACAGCAGCAGAGGTGGAGTAGCCTCTGGGTGGAGCAGGACGGGTCACAGCAGCAGAGGTGGAGTAGCCTCTGGGTGGAGCAGGACGGGTCACAGCAGCAGAGGTGGAGTAGCCTCTGGGTGGAGCAGTACGGGTCACAGCAGCAGAGGTGGAGTAGCCTCTGGGTGGAGCAGGACAAGTCACAGCAGCAGAGGTGGAGTAGTCTCTGGGTGGAGCAGGACGGGTCACAGCAGCAGAGGTGGAGTAGCCTCTGGGTGGAGCAGGACGGGTCACAGCAGCAGAGGTGGAGTAGCCTCTGGGTGGAGCAGTACGGGTCACAGCAGCAGAGGTGGAGTAGCCTCTGGGTGGAGCAGGACAGGTCACAGCAGCAGAGGTGGAGTAGTCTCTGGGTGGAGCAGGACGGGTCACAGCAGCAGAGGTGGAGTAGCCTCTGGGTGGAGCAGGACGGGTCACAGCAGCAGAGGTGGAGTAGCCTCTGGGTGGAGCAGTACGGGTCACAGCAGCAGAGGTGGAGTAGCCTCTGGGTGGAGCAGGACGGGTCACAGCAGCAGAGGTGGAGTAGCTACAGGGGTCTCCAACCTGTAGCTCGGGAGCCACCAGTAGCTCGCCACCCCCGTCCCAGTAGCTCGCCAAAGAATGTATAAATGAAGAAATCAAATAATATACTTAATATTTCAAATTGTATTATCCATTATCATGATTTATTATTGTAAATGCACTTACTCTGTGCACTAGTATAACAAATATTTGAGGATAAATAATGACTGTACCAATTATCAGGCTTGTTCACACCATTTTTTTTTCCCAGGGCTGCTTAAAGGAGTAGCTCTCTGCCTGTATCGTCCCGGAAAAGAAGCTCTCTGGGTGAAAAAGGTTGGAGACACCTGCCCTAAAGTAACGTATACTTGTGTTTTACTGCTTTACAATAACCTACTCAGGGACAACAGGTGTGAATTAGCTCTCCTGCTACAACCTGCATCTCTTATTTGGGATAATGTTTATTCATACCGTCTCCAGCGTCTGTGTGGGGGGACTTCTGCTTGTGTGCTTAAGTGCGGGAAAGCCGGCTTCAACAGTGCCCCACCCAGTCTCCAGTAAAAATCAGCTTAATGGACATCTATCAAGCATGCCATACATCTCAATTATACTGCGGCTTAAATTACGATGACATTAAGCCTCGAATGCACCAAACTTTCATATCTGACCTCATCTTTCAGCATCCTCAGCCCATTTGCCTGCAGCCTACACGCTAATATAGCAGTAACGAAAAAAAACAAAAAAAAACACAAACACTCAAGCATCCATTTTATTTTTTTCCCCTCTTGCTTTTTGGATGAGTGCCATCTTTGTGATTGCCTGGTTCATGCTAACTTAATCAGTTTAAGATTTACTTACACCCGGCTGAGGCGCGCATTATGCGAGGGGAGTAATTTTAGAGTTTAAAGATTTATCAAGCCAAACTCCAATTACGGCGTCATTACAAAAGGCGCGGATGCTCTCTCACCTAACGCACAGTGGTCTAATGAAGTGATGTGTGTGTGTGTGTGTGTGTGTGTGTGTGTGTGTGTGTGTGTGTGTGTGTGTGTGTGTGTGTGTGTTATCTGCCCTTACTGGATGTGCATCAAAAGAGGGAGGAGAGAGGAAATGGTAAAGTAAATAAATAAATAAATAGGAGCGTTAAGTGTGGCCATGTCTGTTAAAAAATGAATAAAAAAGGCGTGAAGGTTTTTGCGTTTGCCCTGGACTCTAAGTGATTCATTTCATATGGAAATAACCTTAAAGATTTACAGCCACACATCACAGCCACACACACACTAAATATGCTTACACAGGCATTTTGGCACTTATATTGTTCATATGAAACTGCACATACACTACACCGCAACCATTTCATTCTGCACCTATACTGAAATTGAGAAGTGGCGTTTGCACGGTGGCTGCTGCTGCTGCTGCTGCTGCTGCTTTGGTGTGAGATGAAACACAGTCGCACACAAGACTGGTGAGAGAAACAGGGGCACCAGATGTTCTTTGATGTTTATAATAGCATATATTATTAATATTAATTAGAGCACATAGTCAATGACGCATTTGGGACGTTTCCAAGTCAATTAAGCCAAATGGCATTCAGGAGACGCCGGAACAATATTTCAAGGCAGGTGTTCAGAACTCCCTGGGTAAATCTTTTTATCTGCATGCAAGGAAAACAAGCATTTTGAGCTTAATATGAGCCTCATATCTGCAATAATAATTAAAAAGAGGATTAAAAGACAGAAGTGAGAGGGAGACGGAGGAGCCAACAGGTAATCACTTTCGACAAACCAGCAAGGATCACAGACGAGGAGGAGAATTAGTGAAGGCAGATGTGAGGAGATGAGTTTACTGCTTTTTGATTGCAAAGGCTTCAGTCAGATTGATGTATACTTTATTTGAGGGCCTAAAATTAAATACAGTTTTAGCAGGTTTTTCTTTTATACATAGAGAAAGACAACGTATGTATGTGTGGTAACAATCCATTTACATACGACATTAGAATGAGAATTAGTTTTTCAAAAAATAGTATGTCCCAACAGAGATAGCATTAAATGTCATACACAAATCAGACCAAAACCTGTTAGCTGCTGCATGCTAGTAAGAGCTGAAAGCTGATTGGCTGAGTGAGAACGGTCCTATTTTTTACTTGTCGGCCTGAAAAAGCTGAGATGAAAAGAAGTGGAAGGGGTCAACATTACAGGCATATGAAGATAATAGAACAAAACTTTATTCCATAGTTCCATTATTGCGGTGTGAAAGTCAGGTACCCCAGCTTTAGTCAATCGACATCTGAGGTTGTATTGGATCTGCTTTGGCTTATCCCCTGGAACAAGCATTGACTTTTGACTAAAATCTACTTCTCTAACAACTACATCACACATTTATGGTTGTTATTAGTTAGCTTTAGCTAGCGTTAGCTTTGATAACACTAGACACTGGTCGGTCCAGAGGTCAGCTCACTGTGGGGTCATGCATTTACGATATGCATGAGTGTCGTTTTTATGATGTACACATTTTGTTTCCTCATTCAATGCAGTGAATTGTATGCTTTATAAACGGGCCTCAATATGTGATGTATTTAATAAAATAAGATACGATAAAACTTAATTGATCTCACAATGGAGAAATGTACATGTGATATTTGGCATAAAAAGGATCACTCTGGGTGTGCAAAAAGACAGGAAATGTGCAAACAACAGAACAGGTGCAAACAAGTGAATAAATATGAACAATAGTAATAGAGAAAATGGCAGTTTGAACGCTGCTGAGATAGAGTGACAAAAGTGTCTCTCGCATGTCTTTAAAGCAGAAGAAGAAGCTGTGTATAAATTCTATCCCCATATTCTAGAGCAGAAAGAGAAGTTGCCTGGACCTTTTTTCTGGGATCAAATGACATAATGTAAACCAGGGGTCTCCAACCTGTGGCGCGGGAGCAACCATTAGCTCGCCACCGTTTTCCAAGTAGCTCCCCAAAGGATTCAAGAATTTAACACATGATTCTGAATGATTCACTTTTGAGTCAATGCAGATCTATCTTAACTAAACATCTGTTCATTAATGCAGGGGTACTGTACGTATAATGATACTGTATATATGTATGTGTGTTCTCCATGATTGCCTGTAGTTATTATATAGACTACAAATCCATTACGACTGCAAAAGGAGTAGCTCTCTGCCATTTCTGTTGTATAAAAGTATCTCTCCAATCAGAACATTTGGAGACCTCTGATGTATAGAATGAACACAATTATGAATTATACGTACTTAAATCATCTTTCCATCAACCCCAAAACCTTAGGAAAATTGTCTTTTTACACTTCTCAGCCTAAACATATTATCTGGTTGTTATCGACTAATATTTGGCCCATTCTGTCCTGTTGCTTGTTGCTGCTACTGTAAAAGCGGGGACAGAACACATGCGGACGCGACATCATTACATGCTGTCTGCACATTGACCCAGGGGTCAGGAATATTGAATGGCACTAATTAATAAGTGTCACCGCATCTTATATTTGGACGTGTTTTTATTTGGAGCTGGGATCTTACTGGCCCAATGTAGGTCAGGGGCCTGCAGCGTTCACCCTTCATTGGTTAACAGCGTTTTTAAAGTCTTAATAACAGATTAGCTGTGAATACTGTCATGTGAGGGAAATTGTGTTGTGCAATTTCTTAGGGAAAATCATGTACTTGCAAAATGGTAAAGAAGTTGCAGTGAGTGACGGCCAATGCAGTATATTCTGTGAGTCACTATTTGTCACGTTGTGCTGAGAGCTGATTGGCTGAATGAGAAGGGTTCTCTATGTTTTATTTTCTGCGTGAAAAATCGGATCTATATAGACGTGAAAAAGGGCCAAAAACACATGTGAAAATGATTGAAGCAAAACTGATTTAGAGCCAAAATCATATAATACATACAATAGTAAAGAGGTTGCAGAGAGTGATTGCTCCATTTTCAGGAGCAGTCTTCCTGAAAATGTGAGACGAGCTTCTTCTCTGACGACGTTTTAATCCAGGTTAAAAACAGTTTAGCTGTGCAAACAACTGAGGGCATTTATCTTCACTATGTTTAATGTACTGTGATTATTTATGAATTAAATATCTTGTATTGTTTTGATCATGTTTTGTTGTGCACTTTGAGTTGCCTTTTGTATGCACTGCGCAATACAAATAAACTCTCCTTGCAGGCCGGTGCGTTGGCACTATATTTTGTGATCACCGTTTGGGCTGAGAGCTGATTGGCTGAGTGAAAATGGCCCCTATTTTTCACTTTTCTGGGTTAAAAAGCTGATCTAGTGACGTAAAATGGGCCAAAAATACATGTAAAAACGATAGAAGCCAAACTGTTTTAGAGCCAGAATCATATGATAAATGCAAATAGTAAAGAAGTTGAAGGGAATGACAGCCGATGCAGTATATTTTGTGATCCATATTGAGCCCATCAATAACTTCATGACCACCATAGGCTCCGATGAATAATGCAGTCGGTAATTCGGGACCAATCAATGTTCCTCAAGCTCCAACATCTGTTAGTGGTAATTTTTCCGCTCTCTTGAATTAGACACACACACACACACACACACACACACACACACACACACACACACACATATGCGCCATCTTGCTTTTTTGATTCTTCTCCAAGAGCGCCGCCAGACCGTCCTGATCAGTTTCAAGCTCCAGCCTATACCCCCCCCCCCCTTCCCAAAATAAAGTTATCCCAGTTATTACAGCCTGATGAAGTGATGCGTGCTCTCCATATGTGTACGGATTTACCTATCTGTCCCAGCGCAGACCTGAGAGTTGAGCCAGGGCCAGCGCTCGTGTGATTGTGTTAATTAATCTGTCATTGTGAGCGCGGGGAGCAGCTGCAGAGGTCCGTGGGATATATTGTCAGGGCTAAACAATGCGCTGCTAAGCCCCCGAGTGAGTCTACCATTACACCCGGACTAAGAACATAGAAGAGAGATAGAGAGAGAGAGAGAGAGAGGGGAGCGGGAGGCAGCAGGCCGGATTCATCATTGACTAAAGCAATGACGCCTGACCTTTACAATGAATTAGTTTCCATGCTTAATATTGACTGAAATTAGAGGCTGATACTCAACGTGCCATCTCGCCAACTGAGAAAATCCGTCTGAAAGCGCCGGCGACTGTAAAATGTTTGGTGTATGGTGGACGCGATAGGGTAGTTGAGCAAGAAGTGGGAATATGTTTCTTTAGGAGAGCGCCGGATGTGATTTGTCGACATTAAACGGACAGAATGTAACATGGACTCTTAGTAGTCTAATGTAATCCAAGTTTTGTTGCCAGAATCTTCCGGCCAGTGTTGTGTCACATGTGGCTCCTACTCATTAAAGATGTCTCGCTAGAAAAAGTTTAAATTCTATGTTTGACGTTTGACTACTTATGTTTTCATTTAGATATGATTAATGGGTTTGTTATATATATTAAAAAGATAGACCGGCTGCATTTCAGCTAACAAAGATTAAGATTAGGAGATCCTTTATCAGTCCCACAGTGGGGAAATTCCACTGATGCTCCACAAGTTACAGAATGGTAAGAGTAAGGAGCACACAACACGAAAAAAGTTGATTGAAAAAAATAAAAATATTGATAACTTTTTTTAAAAAATAGCTTAACGTTTAGCTTAAAAGTATATGGGAGGTTTTTCTACTTCCGGGTGGATCATCAAAACAATTGGTCCTCCTAATTATCAATCATTCTGGTGATACGTGCTTGTGAAATAAGACCAGAGAGTTTTCTCAAAATTTGTTTAAAATTTGGAAAAATCTTCCTATATACGTTTAATAAACAACTATCTAAAGAAACTGGCAACCCAAACGAGGGCGTCACTCTGCTCTTATTGGATAAACTGCTTGAAAAACATAAACAAACTATAATATTATGGACCGATGTATTTCTAATCAAGAATAACTCTTTAAACTTTCGTTCAAAAAAGGTCAAGCATGATTTGTACACATGGACCTATTATCTCTGGACACACATACAAGCTGTAGATTCACTTTAGAATGAACACATACTTCCCCTTTAAACATGGGTGTAAATAAAGGAGATAAAAGCATAAAGTGACAATATGGGAACAAAACGTGTAACGGGATTAGACCTGATCCATTTATCGCGCCTGCACGGCCATCATTTAAGAGGATATTGGATGGAGTCCCAAAAGAGCGCTACAGACTTTCGAAAGCTGACACCATAGGAAAATAAAAAACATTGAAATGAATGTTCTTTTTGTTCCCGTCTCTTGCAGTAGTTTAGATTCACCAAATAACAAGTTAGCGGTGCGCCACGACTGGAAAGACATTTTTACCCAGGGATCCGAATCATCCGAATCGCAGGTGGAACAGAAGACTATCAATAAAAATACCAGGTGGTAGATCAAATCATAAAAATCACTGGGTGGTATAGATCAAATCATTAAAAACACCAGATGGCAAGCATTAACATCTTGTGCCCCCGTAGGCAAAGGCTGGGGATGTGGCACGTATGAAAAAAAACAAAACAAAAAACAGGGTACTAATTATCCCTCCCATTCGACACGATGCCATTCCAGACACAATCCCAGTTGATGACAGTAATATCTATAGTGACCTGAAGCTTCGTGTCCACCTACACTCGACGATGAACAAATAAGAGGCGAAAGGACGCATGAAATAACAAAGCAGGCTTTTATAATTCACATTTTCTTTGGTAATTGTGGCTTGTGGTTGCATGCTGATGTATAATCTTTCTGTTAAATTGATAGCACTACTTTGCTTTCGAAAGAGGAATTAAATTGCTGTGGGATACTAAAAGAAGCTCAGTTTGAATTGTGCGATTGTCATGTCTTTCATATGTCTGCGGTGATATAAAAGACAACGCAGTAATCGTCGAGGTTATAATATGGTAGAGGAAGACATTAACGATAATAATATTGCATGTAGAGGGGATGTGGGGAGAGTTTGATACCCTCATGTTCTTGTGAAACGTCTGATTCTTTTGTCGTTCTTGAGAGATTTCAAAGGTATTGTTATGGACAATTCTTTTAACGTTGATAACTTGAATAATTATACTTAAAATAGATGTGGGTTTTGGTGGAGGGTCCTGCTTGTCCTTAGCCTGGCCTTAGCCATCCGTAAACTCTGGTTAATTACCAAATCCCGACATGTACAGTACGTCTGGGTCTGATCTTAGTGGCTGCAGTTCTCTCGGTTGAATCCACTCCGACCAATCAGTGTGCGGGGGGGGGTGGGGTGTTGTAGGTGGGTGTCGGTAACTTCAAGAGCCGAATTTGTTGGTTGTAGTTGGGCAATGGCGGCGAAAGCTCTTCAATCCGTTCTGGTTTGGCTTCAAATATCAAGAAATTGAAGTTGGAGCAAGAGGAATGTTTAGCAAGTTTCATTGCTGGCAAGAAGATGTTGTGGCATCGCTCCCCACGAGCTTTGTTGATGGCAAAGGAGATGGCTAAAGCTAGAATAAAATCTAAAGTTAAGCTAAATGCTAAATGGTAGCAACTCACTCGGGCGCATTACATATGTCACGGGAAACTCAGATCCAATGGTTTCAATCTGATCACCTGTTAACGGAGATCAATGGAGCAAATTCAGACCTTAGTACGAAATACTTAGGATATAATTACTACGAAGGTATGGGGTAAGACCAGGCTAGCTTGTCCCCATATAAAAGAATGAAGTTAGATCTATCAATAATGTACACCCAAAGAACGCAAACAGATGTTGATTGGAAGAGTTACATACTGTATTTTTGTGTTTGAACAGTTTGATTCTCTGATCTGTGTTGGCGATTTCAAGGATTTTGTAAAGTGCTCTGAGCTAACTACTGATGTGATTTAGAGCTGTACAATAATACATGTACTTGATTTAAAATTCAGTGCTGCTGCAGCTGTCAAAAGCCGTGCACACACAGAAAATACAGCTGCAGCCTCTAAACTAATTACTGCGGTGCGCACAAGCCAAAGTTTTCTTCTGACTTCATGTAAAGACATCTGTTCTGTTATAGTAGCAGGTATATGATGCTAATAAAGGTATTTGGTTCCTCTATATCAGACAATGTCAAGGTTTATTACCATCGCCAACTTACTATTTGGTAGTAGGAGTTCATTTGAGCAGTTTACGATGTATTTGTACAGGTACGTATCATTTCAAGAACAAAGCTCCAAAGGAAAAGGCCGAACCAAGAAGCGTCCCCATGTTCACTGTTGTCTGGTATAGAAGAAATACCTAAATACTAAGAAGACAGAGATGAACTTTCCTGATCGGTTATAAGATGTTAGGGTAAGAGGGCAAGTGAGCGCTGCTGTGGGTTAGGTATATTTACGAGACAGGTGCTCTTCCAGGATCTGTATTTCTTCCAGGATCCGTATGCAAAAAACTAAGTTCGACCCTGATCGGACGAAACGAGCTGCCGTCCCTCGATAATAAAGGTTTTTTACATGGAAGTCAGTTGTGCCTAGGACCATGTTTGTTGTTGTAGTATACACGCCGCACATAAGAAGCACGCTGTACAAAAAATATACTAAATTGCACATCAAATATAACATCTGAAAAACATTAAAGCTGTGAATGAAAATGAATTTTGATATCTTCAAAGCCTCCTGCTCGCTGTAGATGTGATGTAGAGTAGCCTTGAATAATCTTATTTCCAATTTCCAAGCTGACCAAGACTTGGAAATTGTCACCAATGTACTGTATATTAAATATAAATCTTTCTCTTGCTGCTGCCCAGAGTCAGGACTACACATGGGGAGCCAGCATTTCAGATTTATGCAGATAAATCTGAAACAATCTTCCTGAAAATGTGAGACAGGCTTCTACTCTGGCAGTTTTAAAATCCAAGTTTAAGTTTTGCTGTGCATACAACTGAAGGATTTCATCTCCACAACTGAAGGATTTTATTTTTTCTGTTTTTTATTGCACTGTGGCTATTTAAGATTTGTAATACATGATAATATACAAATATACAGTATGTTTTGTTTCATTAACAAAAATCCAGCTTGAAAAGGAGCGGGAAGAAGTTCAGACTTTTAATCTCCCACCCCCTAATCATTACTCTAAATTAACTTAATATAAATTATGCGATTGCTACAGCTTAGTTTAGTCAGTGGTATACTTAAATTTTAATCCCATGTGTGATTTTAATGTCTTAAGCTTTTTCATTTATTTTCTATGTTTTTAATGTTTTTTGTGTTCTTAATGTTTGTTTGTATTTGTATTGTGCAGAGCTGATTGATTGATGCAGTTCAGTTACCTGTCATGGGTGAAGTGGACTGTGGCGTGTGTTCCAAGCTGCTGCTAGAGTTCCCCGTCTCCGCCATGATCTCTGTCAGATGGCCCTCGTCGGTGCTGTTGGGTCTACTCATCGCCTCTGAATCTCCATCTTCAGGCGGGAAGGTGGCGCCCTGCTGACTCGAGAACATTCCCTGATCGGAGGAGGCCATTCCTGGAGCCATGATCTGCCATCCTGAATATCCACCACCACCACCTCCACTGCCTCTGCTGTTCTCAGCCACTGCCTTCTGGAGGTATTCCAAGCTGAGAGAAGAGTGAAGACGATTCAAGCTTTCCAGATCGGCCATTGGCGCACTCGGAGACGCCATCCTCTGCAACATTTCTCTCACTTTGATGTCCACTCCAATCATATTGTTATAATCATTCTGCTCTCTATCGGAAATAAACCGATCGTGAATTCTGGCCATGTACTGAGAATAGATGTTGCCTCGATGCTCCTGAGTTAGCATGCCGATAGAAGGATGTTCAGAATGATTGCTTTTAGCTGCTAGCTTGTTGAGGTGGACTTTCATGTGGTTCTTGAGAAACCAGGGCTCTTTAAAGCGTCGGCCACAGATCTGGCAACAGTGCTCGAAAGAATCTTTGTGTTTCCTCATGTGGCCTTTAAGAAACCAGGCCTGGCTAAAGGTTTGTCCGCACACCTCGCAAGGGTATTCGCCGATTGACTTTGACTTCTCGCTTGACCCGTTTGTGGCCGCCTTGGCACCCTGGTCGGCAGTTATGTGAGCCGTCTCCACGTGACCGATGAGTTCTTCTTCCTGGGAAGCGGCAAAGTCACACAAGGTACATTTGTAGGGTTTGTGGAGGATGCGGATATGGCGATCTAGCTCTTGTTGCTTTCGGAATTTGCCTTTGCAGAAAGAACACCGGAATCCGGGTGGTGATCCTGCTAATGGTTCGTCTTGGATGGAAGCGACAGGTGACGTGGAGGTATGCGAAGAGGTTTCCGACAAAAACTGGGATGAATTTACGACTGTCTGGAACACAGGTGAATCCTGATCCTGGTTAACTTTCGGATTAGCATTCGTCGGAACTTGCCCGGTCTTCATCTGTCTATCCCGTAGTATGGCACGCTCTTCAAGTTCATGCAGGAGGCGGTTTTCCTCCCTTATCCTCCCACGTCCTTTTCCCAGAATGCCTTGCTTGTGGGTACGAAGGTGTATCTTGAGGTTGCCCTTCTGTGCTGCCCTGTGGTCGCAGTACGGGCACTTAAAGGGCTTCTCCCCGGTGTGCGTTCTCATGTGGAGCGACAGAATGCTGTTGAATCGGAAGCGCTTGCCACACAGCGGACACGGGTATTTTCGGTTTTTAAGGTTGTCGTCAGGTGGAGAGTTGACCTGCGATGCGATGCTATGATTGGTCACCCTCAGGAAATGGGAAAGCTCCTCTCTGCCATTCATGCTGCCGAGGAGTCTGGCATCCATGATTTGATTGGCCAGAAGTGCCATCTGGCTCCTAATTGGGTGGGTGGTCAGAGTAATGGAAAAGGCTTTTAGCGCTGGTGTTACAGTATGGTGGCCAGAGCGTCAGACTGGGAATGTCTGGGGAATGGGTTCAGAATGGAGACGGCACCTGCGGGAGGAAAGAGAAAAAAAATTATGTTAAATCCAAGCTAATGCCTAAAAGAATTGACAAGATACTCTGCTATAAAGTAATTCATATATTGCACAATAGGCCAAGGAAACTAGCACATTATATGAATACGTTATAGCAATAGCAGTGTGCATTTTAGGCACACTTTTTGTTTGCTTTGTACGGTGGAAGGAGCGCGGCCTTATTCACCCTCTAGAGATGTAGGTGATTAAAACTGTGTTATTCATTATTAACCAGATGTAGTCTTTTAGTTCACTTCAGAGATTTTTATTTAAGAAAGCCCAGCTGAGATTAAGTGTCATCTCCTCGGTTAGGAGAAGCTATATACTGTATACCGATACCGATTCATGATTTAGTTGAGGATACAAGACCACAGAAGAAACAGACACAAGAAGAACATGCAAACTCCATACTGAACTAATATGAATGTATTTGGAGTCGACAGATTATCAGCACGAGATTATAATTGATATAATCTAAAAAACAAACATTTATCATCGCACATACAGTGTAGAGCGATGCCTGTTTGGTTTAGAATCAGAATTGTAGTTTTAATATAGTTGTACACCCTGAAATATTAAAGTCTGAAATAAATTGGTTTATTTCAGTCAAAATTAAATTAAAGGTGAAGTCAGCAACTACAAAAATTCATATTTGTATTTGCCATGAGACACTGCACAACATGTTTCAATAATACTACATACAAAAAAAAAAAAAAAATGGTCATAACTGCACCCAGTAAGATTTGCTGGAGAACAATCAAACCAATGAAAAAAGGCCTTAAGCGTTCAAATTCATTTCAACCAATCAGGAAGCTGCAAAGTGGAGCAGGGGCGGGTCTAATCAGTAGCTGTCTTTTTTTTTAAAAACTTACTCTCTCTTCACAGTTTGAAAAGTAACTCACTTTAAATAACAGGACACTTTATTTTGATAAAAACACATCAAAAACAAGTCATCCTCTCTAACCTGGGAGATCTGCCCACCCACAGTCTCCAGCGCTTTATCATTCCAACTCTGCTTTTGTTTGGTTTCGCTTTAGGCATTTCAAAAACATTAAGCGTTGGAGTTTGTATTGTTACAACTTTTGACACCAATATTATTACGTTTAAGGCACATGAATACCAGCTCTTTATACCACATGAATACCACATGAATACCACATGAATACCACATGAATACTACATGAATACCACATGAATACTACATGAATACCACATGAATACTACATGAATACCACATGAATACTACATGAATACCACATGAATACTACATGAATACCACATGAATACTACATGAATACCACATGAATACTACATGAATACTACATGAATACCAGCTCTAGACCGTATGAGTCAACCACTAGTAAGCACCACTGGCAGAATTATCTCCTTTGCTTTGACTAATCCCTGTATGACTGAGAGCTTACACAAACTAATCACTGGCAGAATTATAAAAAAAATAAAAACGATAATAAAAACTTTAAACAGTTTGATATGGTGGACATAGAGCTACTGCTGGAGAACACTGCACTGCAAAGGATTACCACAGACAAAAGGCCTTGATCAGTGCTTATTCTAACAAGTTTTTTTCTTTTTCTTTTTTCAAAATGGGCCAGATCTCTACAGAGCAGACCACAATAAACGTAAAATAGACACAACGTTACAACAACATTTTCAAACTAAACTTGAGCCACACTGCAAAAAATAATGTTTAATGAGGTAATAAATACTTGAATCTAGTGTTTTTTATCTTAATTTGAGCACATTCTGTTTTAACCCTTTAGGCCCCAGTGTTTTTTGTTGTCGAGAAATAGATTGTAAAAGAGCCAAAAGGTGACACCCCGTAACTTAATAAGGGACAGTGGAATACTTTAATCAATAATGGAAATACATAGACAAAAGGATGTAGTAAAAATGTAAGGATACCAAGCAAAGTCGCTGTATAGAAAGTGTTCTGGATTTAGGCGATTGTGTAGCAACTCCGCCCCTTTGGCACCGAAAGGGTTAAAATAAGATTCGCCAATGGGGAAAAGCCATTTATTCTTTATTTTCTCATTCTAAGGGAGTCATTTCTTATATCTTTTTTAAAACAAGATGATTTTGCTTCTCCCCATTGGCAGATATCGTTTTAAGGCAGTCAGAATGTGCTCAAATTAAGATACATTTTGCCAAATTTTGAGCAGTTTTTGGCCTTTTCTTCACCACTTTTTGCAGTCTGCAGCCTTATAAAATAATGTATATGTATCAGACTGAAACTGTTGCAGCCCGTGTGCCAGTGACGCACCACAAATAGGTCAGGAAGCAAGAGCAGAGCAGCTTCTCACTGTCTCCATCCTGTCAAATACACATGTGGTTAGAAAATTATTGCTATTTGACTGTAAAAACGCTGATTAAGTTCAACCACAAAGGCTGCCTCAACAAAAGTAATCTCTACTAAAGGTTGAAATCTTCTTCTTGATCTGGTTTCTGGCTCTCACACAATACTAGAGCAGTGCAAACATCAAAGAGCAGGACCCTACTGCTGCATATTCCAATATCATACCTTTACCGGGTAATTATGTCACAGGAGCGCCGAGGCAGATAAACAACTTAGTGATGCGGAAATGCAAAGTAAAGTTTTAATGTCTAAATAGAAAACTAAAATATGCAATCTAAGCCCAAGCCCTAGTTTAACAACCCAATTCCATAAATGTCGAGACACGGGCTAAAAGGAGAAAAAAATTACCAGTATGTCTGCAGATAAAAATGAAATGCATTGGAGCCAAAGACGCAAAGGAGGGATTCTACTTCAAAACAATATTATTCAAGTTTAACTGAAGTGACTTATCAAGATAAAAATACTCACTCAATACTCAAATACTCACTCAATACTAAAAAAAAAAGCAGAGTAATTTAAACATAATCCCTAAGCTACTCAAGTAAAAGTGAAAATATGTTGTATAAAACATGCTAAGTGATGCTATAGTGGTGGGGTTAGCTTTGTGCAGCAAAAGGGGCAGACGTGTTGCTAAGGTGGTTGCTAAGGCCAGCTGAAGTTTAACCCCAGGAATGAAGGCCCCTGATTGGTCAATGCTGCTCATATCTGGATGAACACATAAATACATGAAAATATATAAGCAACAGGATCATAGAGTTGTTAAAACATTTTTTTAAGGCCGAAAATGGTGTGACAAACTATTACTGAGCTGGAGGAGTTTACTTTTCTATGTACGTCGATAGGAACCAGACGAAACTTTGTCCATGAGCACATCCCCATGCGCTTCATTGAGCTAGGAGGGAGTTAGCATTGTCCAGTTATATACAGTCTATGATCATGATTAGAATGAGTCTGGTGTGTGTGTGAATGGTTAGTGGTGGTGGGAGGGGCCGATGGCACAGACTGGTTGCCTCGCTTCTGTCAGTGTGCCCCAGGGCAGCTGTGGCTACTGAAACGCGTTATATAAAACCAATAGATTATTATAAATACTACGATACATTTAGAATAATGTGTTTTGATTTTGGGTGCAGTATGAACGCACCGATTGAACCATTTCTTGAGTTTGGGAGGGTCTGAAAGTTACCAGACTGTGACGCCCGCCTCACATCTCCCACTCTCCGGCTGTAAAAGTGCAAGGATCATAAAACATGCTATAATTGTTCTGTTTTTGACAAGTATTCAATCATTCAGCATTCTTTATCTTTGCCCTTTTTGTTGAACCAGTGCACTTCCCAATTTACGTTATAGAATAAAATGACATCATTTCACATACTTTTAGCTGTGCATACAACTGGTTCGTTCATTATGTACTATTTATGGCTTTTATCTCCCGTTTTAAACCCATATTTTAATGAGAGTTTTAAGCCCCATATTTTTATACTGCTCGGTTCAAATATGAAATTACTGTATATGTAATCTAATTTGTTGTTATGCATTTTGATCTGTGTTTTTAAATTGCTCTTGTGAAGAACTTTGAAATGCCTTGTTCATGAATCGTGCTAAACAAATAAATGATTGATAGATAAAATTCACAAAATTCAAAATATTTCTCACCTCGTGCAAAAAAGGTTATACTAATTGTAATATATTTGCCTTGAAATTGGTTTGCCTTCAGCCTCCATCAAATCTTACTGGTCAAAGTCATGCCAAGGGGTGGGAAAAATCTGAATATATATAATAAATCGTCTTTATTGCCAAGAAAGTGCCAAGAATTGTTAGTAACAGGAAGTCACAAACTCGGAATCTGCTTTGGCTCATGGTGCAAAGAAGTAAAAACAGATAAAAAGCATGCATACAAAAACTATCTGTATATGTCGAGGCTCTGCTTGTTCAGGGCTATCTTTGCTGAAATATTTTACCTATGGTGCCTGTTTTGGACGGTGGGGGAAACCGGAGCGCCAGGAGGAAACTCAGACACAGGGAGAAACATCCAAACTCTACACAGAAGGACCCGGCTGACACAGGAAAAACACAAATGTACACAAAGTTCACACAATAGGCATTTAACAGTGACAGTAGCACAAGGTGGCGCCGTAAAGAGCAGGGGTCAGTGATGAGTTATGAAGTATTCTTGAGCCCGACTGCAGAGCGGATATCTAAAAGTAAAGTCGTATATGATAGTGCAGTGTCCCATGGTCAAAAAAAGACATTATTTTAATCCAATGTACATTTGATGACGTCACCTTTAAAACGTCTTATCCATCACATGTTTTATCACCACTTCTAGCAGTGCCCCACTTGTACTGGAACTAAAATATGCAATCCGCCGCCTGCCCTTTTTTTTCTTTTTTTTTTAATCATTCCAACTGTGGCAGCAAAACAAAGCTTCAAATTCACATGGCACTACAATGGACGGGGGTCACAGAAGCCAGCCGAACAAAGGGCACACTGTCCACTCGTGAATGAACACAGGCTTACGTCATCCCACGAGCGCAAACTCAGTCAAACTCTGCCGTCAACACCGCGCTCTCCAACAACCCACGCCGCCAAAGAGTCCGAGATCCAAATCGATACGGACAAATCTGACAGGAAAAGGTGTTGACGGTTGATTCCACATCCCGCTATTCCCGAGTTATTCCGGAAGATGAGGAAACCCCACACACACACACACACACGCACACACACACATTCCTCTTCCTCCCCACTTTCAGCGATTACAGTAATTTGAACTATTATTGCATCTGCCTCTATTAGTGTCATTACTGCAGTGCGGCCTCTGGGATTCTAAGGCTGTACGGCTGGACGTCTTCAGGCTCAAGTCCGAGGGCGATCGATGATGATTGATCAAAGTCGGCTGCTGCAGACCTCATTGTCTACTGTGTCTCGGTAAATAAATAATATTTCGAGACGATAGACAGCTTAAAGTGTATTATAGGGCTACGACTAAGCCATTAAACAAGCACCCAGCCATAAAACACGACTGTAATCCGCGCATACTGTCTCAATTTTTTGCCATTACTTCCACCGATCAATGTTTTTTGTGAGTATCAAATGAGCAGATTTATTTGTATTTTCCTCTTTTAGTTTTGAACGCAATTTCTTCTGAACCATTCATCATCCTTACGCCGTGCGACTTGACAGTTTATTTCATTGATCTTGGTTCAAGTAACAAGTGCAACTCTGTAAATAGACGGAAGGCTCGGATTTGGACGGTCTCACACTGACTATCAATCACAGCATGTAGCAGCGATGTCTATATGTTTCATGGGACAGAAGAATGATGCAATTATGCACAATTATGTTTTTGTTTCCGCATGGATACAATAGTCTCCATCCCTTCACAGGTATCGGTTCATATCAGGCTTCAGAAGTGATTGAAAGCACAATGTTTGTTATGGAAAAGCTCGATAGGTAAAGGTGGCGGGAGGATTGTATAGTGTGCATGTTTTTAGTGGTTGGGGAAACCGGAGCACCCAGAGGAAACCTATACAGGGATAAGGAGAACGTGCAAACTCCACTCAGAAAGACCCTTTTCCTTCCGGGATTTGACTTCAGGACCTTTTTGCCGAGAAGCGAGAGTGCTTTCCGCCCAACCAAACAGATCTTTAGTGACAGAATCTGAATTATTGAAATTAATTGATTTTATATATATTTTGAATGAATGGGTTAAAACCGGGATATCCCACGTGCGACACCACAACACACACAGGGTCTAATGACGGTGGTAATGATCAGGGACACTCAACTTTCAACAACATATATGGAATTTGTTTTTATTTATTTCTAGACATTGGTCATGTGCCCCTTATGGACCAATGACTCTGTGCGTTTTTTTATCGTTGCACTATTTGATTCTCTGATCTGTGTTGGCGAATCGACAGCTTTGTAAAGTCCTCCACTGCTGAGATAAAGGGCTCTGCAAAAAAATATTGAATTGACTTGAATGATGGATGGATCAGAAAATCACATTAACACTCATGCTAGATACAAGTTATGCAGTTAAAATAGCTCCATAATGTCAACAAAATAAGCGAAACAATTAAAGAGCCACAAATGCAAAAAATATATACAAGAAAACAATGAATAACAACACATTTTATGAATTTGCCAAACTTGAAACACATTTGACAGCCCTGGTTTGTCCGAAAGTAAGATGTGGAGCTTCTTATTTTACTAAATGTGTTTGAAGCTAATGTTTACAGACAGGCAAATAGATCAATACTACATCAAGACACAAGACAAATCTCCTAAATCATGCAAAAGTCTGTGTTCATGTAGAGTCTGGTCCAGTCTGAGTTCTGACAGAGACCGACCGGACCACCTGCTGCTGCAGACTCGGTTCTCTCTGTGTCTCTCCTGTTGAAAGACGTCTGCTCCCAGCTCTGATCAATGCAACGTTACACTCAGCTAATCACTCCTGACAGGACACATTTTAATATTTACAGTCTACGGGCCAAACACACACAGCTCCTATTTACAATTCAAACTTTTTCATTTCGGCGGCACGGAGGGTACAGAGGGTACAGAAACTTTTTAGTAAGAGTACCACTTTAGTTCACTAGTCTAGTTCAGGGGCAGACATCTCAGACTGAAAAACTGTCTTTACTGAGCTTTAAAATGATCTATAACAGAGCTGAAGTTGGTTGAATGACACATGCTTACCCTCTCACCAGCTACATTAGCATCTTGAACGGAAGTTTGTGACACAATCAAAAACCTTGTCAGTACCGTATGTAGAAATAACGACTGAATTTGGGGCTGGACTTTAGAACGAGGTCTATATCGGCTGAGCTGAAGTTGGCTGGATAACACAGTGAACTTGTGTTTATGATCTCATAGACAACTTTGGGTTAGCAAGGCAGAGGGCCACATAACATGACATTGGGGGCCGCATTTTGCCCCTGGGCCTGAGTTTGGACATGCCTGGTACACAGAGGGTACAGTGGGTAAGGAACAACATCCAGGTTTTCTACTTCAGTATCGCGGTGGTTTCTTAGCTGGATGTATGAGCAGGTGGCATAGAAATCGTTTGGTTCGAATGCTGAAATGTGCTTCAGGATAGTGGATTGATAAGATAAGAGATTATTTTGTTCCACAGCGGGGGAATGTCGGTGTTTTCAGGCAAAAGCTTTGGTTCGTACAAAAAGAAGTGGGACATACAGTATATTTCACTCTCAGTTGTTCTCACTTAAAAGCACCTTGTTTACTGTAAGACGCAGAAATATTATTATAAAACATTGTATTTCTTTTGTTTTTTAAGCTCCCGGAATTCCGGTTCCCGCAAATCTACCTTAACCTTTACACACTTTTGATAAGTGCTAAAACTGGCTAATGTAATCCGATTAAATAAGTATAAATAAGTATAATATATGTAGTTTTTGAAAGACCAAATGTTGCTATGGTAACTAGCACTGGCTTAAACCCAGTTCAACCAAAACCAGCCCAGCACATTGGAGAAAAGGGTTTTTAATCGGCCATAGAATGTTGTTGCCAAATTCATGGAGCAGACAAACAGACGGCTATGGGAGATAAAAGGTATTAAAAGAACTATTCACATTTCAAAAGTAAAAACACAATTTGACACAAATAATGACAGAAAAAAAAACTACAGAAAGACACAGGCCCTGTCCACACGAAGTCAAGCTCAGGCCTAAACGCAAAAATACTTTATCAATCCAGTGTATCGTCCATACGAGGCCGGCGTTTTGGGGGGGTGTAAACGAACATTTTTGAAAGTAGGTCCCAGAGTGGAAAGATTTCAAAACTCCGTATATGCCGCTCCGTGGTTACTGCCTCTCCGCAATGTATCTGAGACGCTTGCGTCATCGCCCCGCCTCTTGTTAAAGCAGCATGCGCCGCACTCAGAAAATAATGACAACAACAATGTAGCTTGTTGGTTTTGTAATCCAGTGTGACCCGAAGCAACAGTTCAACCTCATCGTCCGTCCATACTAATGTAGTACCAGCTCGCCCACTCGCCATGTTGTCTGTTTACACAATTCTGCGCATGCCCAGTTCCCGTCACGGAAGTTTGGGCTTGATCCCGTCATTGCGTCACAGCGCCACCAACAGGTCTGGCATAGTTTCACAGCGTTTTCAGGCGTATTGACTACATTCATATGGACGCACACATTTACTGAGCTAACTCCGTGTTTACAGAAAAAGTTTCTGAAATTATAAGCGTTTTGTCTTCGTGTGGATATAGCCACAGACAGATAGCCACAGAAACTGTCACACATTTAGGAAGACCACAAAAAGTACTTGAGCTGAGAAACAAAGCCCTATGACTGCTGTTGGAGTTCTCGTGTTAATTCCTGAGGTTTTGCTAATGGCTAAAAACAAAACAAACAAAAAATCTAATTCAGGGACTCAAAACAAATCATGTGTGAGTGACGTCAGTGGTTCACGTCTCTGGACTCTTGGAACCAGTGGGGGCGGGTCCCGGCTCAAAAGTGGCCAAAATGACGTGCGCTGACATGCTTGCAATACCACCCCGGGCCGATGGGGGTGGACCCGGAAAAAGAATTAGCCAATGCTAACATTGAGCATTAGCTGACCTCTGGAAAACGTCTTTACAGGATGGTCCAAAAGTTGGCTCTTGGCCCAAAGCTCCGTTCCACATGTGTGTCAACGCTGAGGGGGGTGGATTTGTTTGGACCAGTCTAGTTTACTCGCTGTGAATTATTGAAGTCTCTCGTTTAAATTAATGGAGCTCGTGCCGAATGACGCAAGCGCAGATGCGTTTTTTTCACATTATCCACCCCCCGCGGCCATTTTGAATCACTCCATGAAAGCCCAATTTTTGTCCCATGAGTTAGAACGGCGGAGATTGGCTTGGCTACGTCTGTTAATATGTTATAGACTGTTATACACAGTCTATGCTTGGAACACGGAACCGCACTCCGGCATCAATTACACAACCATCTCCCCGTGTATCCTAGTTTCTGGTAACGGAGCCAGACAGCACACACCGGGGCCCATCGTCGGGGCCCATCGCCGCGGCTGCAATCGATGCTGTCACCATGAATTAGACATTTTGGTGCAAATGGAGACAGTTTGCGATTGTTATTAAGCAATGTGCCTCAGTAGCACTTGGTAGGTGTGTCCACAGACGGGGAGCAGGTGTGATTTAGCGCCCCAATAAACCAGGCAAAAAAAAAAAAAAGAGACACATCTACACATTTGGAACAGCCGTGGGAGCCGTGCATTCTGGGATATTGTTATGTTCACTTTTATGGCTGAGGATTCTTATAGAGGTATTTAACTGTGGGAGAGAGGCAGGAGGAGGAGATCTTTTGATTTGGGGCTGCAGCAGACTGTCAGCCACGATGGATGAACGATACAGTAAATCCACACCGAGACGACAGTGGAAATACGGTGACTAAATTTATAGATCATAACTACATATTTCTTTTCTCAGCAACACATTAATCATTCAGTTTAATTTAGCCACGGTCGGGCAGAGAAATCCTGATGAGCTCGACACAAGGCTATATGTATCAGAATCTGGATGTTTGTATAAGGAAGGTTTCGGAGGCAAATGACATGTTTTGCACCAGTCTCAAAGTCTCGGAATTGACTTATAAAGAATAAAAATGGGACAAATGGGAAAAAATATAAGATGTGTGAAACCATTACCAAGACTTAGCAAAAGACAAAAGTGTGGAGTTGAGTGAATGTGGTTGAATTGTTTCGAGATTGGTAGAAACGTGTTCAGAATAATTCAAATTCAAATAACTTTTTTTATCTGTGAGAAACTTCATTTACCGACACAATAAAAGTACAGAGATGTAGTGGATGTACTGAATGTGGCCCTTTTCAAAACATAAAGAGCCACATGCAGCTTCCTCCCCAACTCATTTCCTCTTTTAAACAGGTGATTGTGAGATCTGTTTATGTATTTTATAAATATCAAATGGGGAGGAAGCTGGATGTGGCCCTTTTTCGTTTTGAATGGGAGGTTTTTACTTCACTGTCCTGGAATGGAAATGTGTCTATTTGATTTCATCGCAGTTCAATTTAATTTGGTATAGCCCTAAATCACAACCTTAGTTACCTCGGAGGACTTTACAAAACAATTTGCCAACACAGATCAGAGAATCAAACGCAAAACACAAAACACATAGAGCCATTGGTCCATAAGAAGCAGATGACCAATGTCCATAAATGTTGATAAATGCCCATAGATAGATTAATTTCTGCATGTTTTTGTCTGCATATGTATGTTTTCCTGTAGGCTGTACCACAAAACCTCAATGCATAACCTAAAAAGTTTATCACTCTTCATCTTAATTCACCAGAAACGTGTCAAGTCGACTTTCCCATGGCTCAACAAAGAAAAAGTGTGTAGGTGCTAAACCCAAAGATATTACTTTCTTACAGCACCACAACAAGAAAAAAACCAATATTTTAGCTCAGTATAAAAGAGCATTGTAGTTTTTCCAATATAATGCAACCCTAATATGCATGCATAATTAATAACAATGTATTATGGTATAATAGTAAGCACTACAGTGGTGTGGTTGATTGCGGTCCCAGACTCCCACAGAGAAACATCGCTGGGTTTACTCACAGCATTATGGGACACAATAACTTTGGCAAATTTTAAAACTTTCCAATATACAAGCTGTGTCCTTATTTATAATTACACCAGACCTCTTTCTCTGTCTCTCTACCCACCCATCACCCATCACCCATCTATGACGTCCAGTCTCTGCCCTGCCGGAGCGGAGGGCACTGGTAAACACAGCTGCCCACTGTGACCTGTACAAAAAGATAGCATCCATATACTTTCTGACAGGCAGATAAATGGACGCCTATAGGAGCACCACTGTAGGGCCCCCCCACCCTCCCAAAAGCCTGACGGAGACAGAATAGTCTAAGCAGTCCCATTCATTACTGCAGGAGCACAGAAAGAGCACACACAGCACTGACAAACTAGCTCCTTGTGAGTAATAGCTAAAGAACTCATAAAGGAATACATACACGTTTGTTGTGGTTGCACTAAATCTATGCCACTCATTTCATTGGTCGTCAAAAAACTCTGAGGAAATACAAGGAAATGTGTTCAGCATGTGGGGCAGTGGGTACAAGGGGCGAGGGTTTTTAAGTCTGGCATGTTTCGGAGAATGGAATGGAATGGTTTGGGTAAAAAGAAATGTTGAAAAAGGAGAAAAGTTGCTTATTGTTACTACAAGCAGCACTACTGTCGTGTAAGTATTGTTGTAACTTCAGTTAAATCCACGATAATGAGCGGAGGGTTGAGTTTGTCATTTGTCATTTCTCCCACTGGGTTTTTAGAGTTTTTCCTTCTAAGGACACTAAACATTTATCAAAATATATGGACCTTTTTTTAATATCATTGCATTTCTCTGATCTGTGGTTCTACTGTTGTGATTTAGGGCTATACACAAATAAATTGAATTAAATTAAATGTCAATGCATCAGCAATATATAACTTGAGTGCTATAGTTCAAGACTAAAGCCTCAAAAGTGGTACAAGCTGAAATCCATATGTGATTGATGTTATATACAGTGCCTTGCGAAAGTATTCGGCCCCCTTGAACCTTTCAACATTTCGCCACATTTCAGGCTTCAAACATAAAGATATAAAATTTTAATTTTTTGTCATGAATCAACAACAAGTGGGACACAATTGAGAAGTGGAACGAAATTTATTGGATAATTTAAACTTTTTTAACAAATAAAAAACTGAAAAGTGGGGCGTGCAATATTATTCGGACCCCTTTACTTTCAGTGCAGCAAACTCACTCCAGAAGTTCAGTGAGGATCTTTGAATGATCCAATGTTGTCCTAAATGACTGATGATGATAAATAGAATGCACCTGTGTGTAATCAAGTCTCCGTATAAATGCACCTGCTCTTTGATAGTCTCAGGGTTCTGTTTAAAGCGCAGAGAGAACCATGAAGACAAAGGAACACACCAGGCAGGTCCGAGATACTGTTGTGGAGAAGTTTAAAGCCGGATTTGGATACAAAAAGATTTCCCAAGCTTTAAACATCTCAAGGAGCACTGTGCAAGCAGTTATATTGAAATGGAAGGAGTATCAGACCACTGCAAATCTACCAAGACCCGGCCGGTCCCTCCAAACTTTCATCTCAAACAAGGAAGAAGACTGATCAGAGATGCAGCCAAGAGGCCCATGATCACTCTGGATGAACTGCAGATAAATACAGCTGAGGTGGGAGAGTCTGTCCATAGGACAACAATCAGTCGTGCACTGCACAAATCTGGCCTTTATGGAAGAGTGGCAAGAAGAAAGCCATTTCTCAAAGATATCCATAAAAAGTCTTGTTTAAAGTTTGCCACAGGCCACCTGGGGAGACACACCAAACATGTGGAAGAAGGTGCTCTGGTCAGATGAAACCAAAATCGAACTTTTTGGCCACAATGCAAAACGATATGTTTGGGCGTAAAAGCAACACAGCTCATCACCCTGAACACACCATCCCCACTGTCAAACATGGTGGTGGCAGCATCATGCTTTGGGCCTGCTTTTCTTCAGCAGGGACAGGGAAGATGGCTAAAATTGATGGGAAGATGGATGGAGCCCAAATACAGGACCATTCTGAAAGAAAACCTGTTGGAGTCAGCAAAAGACCTGAGACTGGGACGGAGATTTATCTTCCAACAGGACAATGATCCAAAACATAAAGCCAAATCTACAATGGAATGGTTCACAAATAGACGTATCCAGGTGTTAGAATGGCCAAGTCAAAGTCCAGACCTGAATCCAATCGAGAATCTGTGGAAAGAGCTGAAGACTGCTGGTCACAAACGCTCTCCATCCAACCTCACTGAGCTCGAGCTGTTTTGCAAGGAAGAATGGGAAAGAATTCCAGTCTCTCGATGTGCAAAACTGATAGAGACATACCCCAAGCGACTTGCAGCTGTAATTGCAGCAAAAGGTGGCGCTAGAAAGTTTTAGCGCAAGGGGGCCGAATAATATTGCACACCCCACTTTTCAGTTTTTTATTTGTTAAAAAAGTTTAAATTATCCAATACATTTTGTTCCACTTCACGATTGTGTCCAACCTGTTGTTGATTCTTGACAAAAAATTAAAATTGTATATCTTTTGTAACTATACTTATCTTTTATGTAATCAGTATATTTTTGCATTGAAAAGCCAGATCCCGTCAGACCTCTGAAGCTGTGCAGGGCAGGGGCTGGTTAGTACTGTGATGGGAGACCTCGCTTCTGTCAGTGTGCCCCAGGGCAGCTGTGGCTATAGTAGTAGTTTATCACCACCGTGTTTGGAGTGAAATAATCATGACATGTGAAGAGTCTTTGAGCGTCCGGAAAAGCGCGGTGTACAACCAATGCATTATTATTATTATGTGTTTTATTACCTAAATATTATTGAAATGTTCTTACAATATTCTTACACAGTATATGCAATAACAACACAAGAGAGGTCCTTTTCTTTCACTCATAATCATTGGTTCCGTTTTGTTTTACTCCTCAAAAATGACAATCTTCCACCATGTGCACTCCACCCCCTACCACCATTCTCAAACACACACACAGACACACACAGACACACACACACACATATATATAGGCATGTGCACAACGCATTAAAAAGGGCTAATGTGTAAACAGTTGCTCTTGTTTGCATGGACCACCTGTTCTTCCTGGACACAAACAAAGCCTTGGCGTATGACGGAGTGTGTTAACAGCGAGGGGTGCGGAGGGGAAGCCTTGCACCAGAGGAGCCCGTCCACATGGTGCAGGCGGCATCAGATGGTGGGGCCCTGCAGGACGGCCCCAGCTCAAACACACAGAACCCACCGACAGGCTGAGCATCTACGGCACACAGCACGCACACAGGTCCTGATGCTGGAGAATCACAATCTCCCACCAAGTGCAGGGAAGAGTCCAGCACCAGCAGTACACACACCAGTTGGACTGAGTTTTATGGTTCAGGTATAACAGTGAGTGCAATCAAAATACATACAGTGTTTTATGATTTAAAGATATTTTATTGAGATTTTAAACTGCTTCTTTTTATGCTATTGAGTAATATATGTGATTTTATTTATTAATTTATCTTGTGCTGTGTGCGCCACTTGTGATGCAACTCTGAAATTTCATCACTATGAGACAAAAAAATAATCGTAATCTTATTTTTGGAAAAAAGAAGAATGCGTCCTGGATCTACAGCCCGTCGTTCTTTTGGAGTTAATCTCTCTCTCTCTCTCAATGTAGGCCTCCCCAAGGTTTCTCACTTTTTCCTCACTTCTTTTTTGGGGGTTTTTTGTGGTGTAGTAATTCCATACCGATAAAGTGATGATCCATTTATAAACATTTACAGACATTGGTCGTCTCGCCCTCTATGGACTGTGTTTGTTATTAACCCTTTAATATTCACTTCATGAAGAAAGCAATGGATTTTCTAAGATGTAGGGCACTAATAACACAAATCATATTTTTATGTTTTTTTAACCCCTAATTTAAAATATTATTATAGGCCTTTACCAAATGGTTGAGATGCATCTTAATGGTAAAAGTGCTTCAGTGCCCCAAAGAGGTAGATTTCAGCTCCAATCTTCAAGTAGATATAGTGACTCAAAAGGTGATCCACCAAATGTTTGAGGAAACAATAGGTTAACGCATTTCCTGTGTTCGTACTGTTTGATTCTCTGATCTGTTGTTGGCGAATCCTCCGACTGCTTGATTTGAATTGAATTGGCTGAGATGTACATGAACATAGACTTGTTCTGCATGTTTTAGAGGCCTCTCCTCCAGCTTGTTCTGGTTCCGGAGATCAGTTTTGGTCTCATTCTCTACAACATTCAGGCAAAATGACAGAAGCTGCTGGACCTTGAGGAGTGATTACCCTTAAAATGTGAAAACAGTAGAAAGAAGAAGTTTGCATACATAAAAAGACACAACAATGTCTTTTCTCACCTGCTTTAGATCTATCAGCTCAACGACATAATATTTAGGGAGTTTTTTGTCTCAATGAGTGTGTGTTTGAGTGTGGTTGTGAGAAACTACATAGATATTAGCAACAGAGCTTCAATCTGGTGTATTATGGTGTACTATGGTAGCTCTCAAATACAGGTTGGAGACCCCTGATCCACTATATCTTGGAGTATACTAGAAATACTTTTGAAGCCAAACATATAGATGTGATGCAGATCAAGAAATGGAGAATAAAAATATGTTAAAATTCACAAAAAACCCAAACAAAAAACATACATTTTGACAGATAAGGGACGGTGTGAGTTAATACATAGCGGTGTAACATAACATTCGTGGGGTGACGCCCTAATCTCCACATCTCCTCATTTGCCTCTTACACGACGTCCACTTAACGGATGCTTAATATTTGCTAAAGTGCACGATAATAGTGTTGTTTTTTTTTTTTTTACAAAGAGCGTTCCACTTTGGGATGCCACTGAGCTCTCGGAGGCACTAAAACAAAAGTCATTAAAGGAGTCATCACCAAATCACAGCAGGAGCCGGCTAATGCCACTTACTGTATCTCATTACGCTATGGCATCTACAGGGGAAAAACTGACAAACAAAGAGAATAATCCAGGGCACATTAACTGGCCTGATAATTCGATCAACTCTCATTTGGCAGCCATCTTGCCCTTGTGATGGTCTCTTTTCAGCCTCGCCAACACGACCCAGACCCCTCACGAAGCTCCTCTCCTCTCTTTCCTTTCAAGCACACACACACACATACACACATGCATTGCCTACATACATCTCTGCACTCTCACATGCTCTAAAACAACAAAACATCCACCATTAGACAACGGGGTACCGGCGTAATTAGAAAATGACTTCCTTTGCAATCCTAGCTAAGTAGTTTACACACTGTAATTACAGGGACAAAATCATCTTTTCATCATTTCACTGATTGAGCTCATCAACCCAGTGGGATCCCAGGACGGTGCTCAGGCAACATCTGGGCTAAGAGAATTAGCCTTTGAGTTGAGAGAGGTCTGGACCGTGGCACGTAGCGGGTCTTTATGGTTTTTACGGTTTGTGTGTCGTTTTTTCTTGTCTGCGTGAAGATTTGAATTACAGCCTGACCTTTAAATTCTGATTAGGACCCAGTAATTAATCTATTTTTCATGAAGATTTAGATAAAGTCATTTATTTTTAATCAAGGAGACTACAGCCAGTCAAAGAGCGCATGCAGTATGAGTTCAGCTGATGGAGGAGGAAGTGAGTGCTGTCTTTGTCGATAAAAAAAATTTGCAAAGCAAGTGTTGTGTAGTCGCAGTTTAAATTCCAGTTTGCAAATAGCTGTAAGGATTGGGCTTGTGGCTTGACTCATGAAAATGTTAGTGGAGGGGGGGGGGGGGGGGGGTCGGTTCTGTTCAGTATCGCGATATTTTGCACACAGAACATCACATACGGAAAAGTATCGCGATTTTCAAGTAGATAATAATGTGTGTCACTTTGGTGTTTTCTCAGAGTTTACTTGGTCATTTATATCTGAGGTCTATGTTCCTCTGTGATGTCTGCTTTCGGTGACTCTAGTCTGTTGTATTTGAATAATGTCGGTGAAGCTTGGAGCGCAGTTCATGTGCAGACCATAATATTTGTGATATTTGAGTTGAGTCTTATTTTTCTCAATGTTTGTAATGTGTTTGAATCACAATATATATTGCAGAATCGCATTGTAACACTTGCTGTATCGCAATATGGAAAGAATCACAATAATATTGAAACTCGGCCCAAATATCGCAAAACCATCCAATTGTCACATTTTTGCCCAGTCCCAGGCCTAGAAAACGTGTGTCCTGCCTCTCTCCCTGCATCACACATGGACCTGTGCACACTTCTCACTCTGATCGTCCGGTCACAGTGGCATTTCAGATTCTTACAGTGAGATCCCAGTTCTGTCCAGATGTGAGAACCATCATACACAGAGCATTTCTGTCTCTGTCTCTGCAGCTGAACCTAAACTCTGAGACCAAGCGGCTCCTGGCAGAGGGACACCTGAGGACACAGCACCTTCGGATGATCCTCTCGCAAAAAGGACTAATAACTATTTTCAAAGAGTTAAATGTGTTGGTAGGACATGACCATCCATTCTGTGTGTGCTGTGTTCATAATTGCAAGCTGTTCAATTCAGTTTAGTTGCAGATAACTAGATGCAAAGTTGACTTTATGAAAAGGAGGAGAGGTCGTTGTCTTCATTTCAACAAAAGCTCCTACATCAAACTTTGGCTCTTCAAAGGCTGACCTTGGCTCGCAGCAACAACAGGCCTCGGTAATGATGTGTGTGCCCTGAGCTGGACTTTCTAACAAACACACATGTTTGTGCATCTGAAGGTGAAGAGCGGCGCCGTCTCTGTCCTGGAAAAGGACTTTGTGTGTTGGCAACACAAGCAAGTGTTTAATGTGGCAGCTGTTAGCCTCGTGGATTTCCACTAATCACTCTCTCCTGATTACTCTGATGAGTGTATGATGCTCTTAAATAATCAACCCGCTATGAAAAAAAAGAAAAATCATTATCATCATCTCCCTAAGTAGTGCAGCTGCACCCGCCTGCAATAATTACAACTAGAACAGGGCGCCTTCTCTCGTCACTTACAACCACTTATTATTAGAGATAACGCTAATTGGTGCGGTGGTGGGCGACGATTCTTCATGGGACTCACCATAAAGAGCCAAACCTGAGTGTTATGGCACATTAGTGGTTTTTAAAGACAAGGTGTGGTATTAAACACTGCACACCAGGAGTCACCAGGGGAGTCGCAGTCCTGAAGCCGGGCCCTTGGCTTTGCCCTCCTCTGCGCTGCCATCCCCTCCCCCCTGAAGCCAGTGGTATCAGCCTGGCAGACACAATTAACATTTTCATAAAAACAATTCCCTGCCTCCAATCGTCCAATGTAATTTGTTTTCCATCTCTGTTCATTAATCATTGTTTAAATCGGTGAGCCAGCCCCTCCACTCTGCCATCTGCACTCAGCTGTGTTACAGATATGACACCTTGCCTCTTAATGGGAGCTGACAGCCAGGAGAGAGGAGGCCTGTGGAAAATAGCTTCCTGCTCGTGCACTTCCACCTCTCGCGCTGCCGCAGGTGAGAGCGTGTTATTTAATGGCTCCGGATTAATCTCAAAGGCAAACAACATTACATTACACTATGGCAGTGCAGGCGGCGAGGAGAGCTCTGTGGAGGCTGGAGAGCGAGCCCCCCACCAAAACAATGCATTCCATATTTTGTCGAAGTTGGTGAATGCGCCTTTCTCTGCTCGAGTGAAATTAGCGCAGTCTTCCTACAATATGCTATTGTTTTCCTGGAATTGGGAGCAAGGTTATTAATTATTCACTGTTGTGTTCTCATATAAGGAGGCTATGCTTTTCACTGTATTGCCTCATAGCTCAAATACTTTAGGCCATAGAGCACAGGCAAATTTCACCAGGCATCATCACAGCTACATGATTATAAGCGGGTATAGAGAAGAAGATTCAAAGTTTTTCCTAAAGAGTTTGAGTGATGTGCGGAAGGAGTTGCACCAAAACAGGCCACACTTTTACCGGCTTTCACATATTACAGCTAAGATTAAGATTAAGATTAAGAAAGAGGCTCAAGATCAGATCTAAATATAGTTTGATTGTGTGTGAGGAAAAGAATAAGCGTGAAATGGTGCCAAAAAGTTCATCTGGCTTGTTGATACCGGTTCGGATTACCCGCATTCAAATCATGTGCTCTGTGTTCAAACAAGTGCTGCGATCGTGGGGCAAAGCTGCCAGAGACTTTGTGGGAATTTGAAGTGGCTCAATTAGAAAACGTAGTGTTTGCTTTACTATACAGGCGTTTTTACCCAAAGAATCTGCCATAATCTGTTGGTTAAACTGAGAGAGACTATGTGTTGAGCTGCTTTCAAGGCAAAATGTCAAGTTGCAATGAATTTACCCTTGATATATGAATATGAATTAAGTTCTCTTGTCTTATCTTATGACCAAACAAGTTTTTATTCTGTATAGACAAGGTATAGATCTAGACTTCTGTGGTGACTTATATATTGACTATGATTTTGATATCTTTTATGGGACTTAGATAAAGGCTGTGAGACTGTACAACAATCCTGGATAAGTCTTTTTCTGCTGGAATTTCTGCTTTGGGGGATCAACAAGTATATATCTATCTATCTATTGCCTAATTTTCTTTTAACTTGAAGCTGGCTCACCAATTTCAGCAATCTGCTTTATGAGTAAGAGAAAAATATGAAATCGTGTGTCAAGTCAATGCAACAATCCATCACATGTTAAACAATTGTTAAGCTGAGATGTAGGTAGATTAAAAAAAACAAGTCACAAAGAACTCTCCGGCTAAATTTGACATTAGAGAAACACCTGCGTGCCCCTAAACAAGTGTGCCATGGACCGTGAGCCCCACTTCTCCTCCTTTCGACTCTTCTAAACAAGGCCAACAAGCGCACCACTATTATACAGTAGTAGTAAATGATGTGTTGATCCTGAGCTGAATATTTCATGTTGATTGATCGCCCTGACTGCCACCCACCTGCTCCTCCTCCTGTCCCACCGGAGCTGGCATGAGGAGAATCCAGTAATTGAGAAGAGCAGTGCATGGGCTCTCTTTGCTCACATATGACAGATGGGGCATCATCGCTTCAAAGGAGAGCGTTTGGAAACAGGAGGCAGAGGAGGAGGTGGCGAGCAGGGGCCGGGAGCTGGCGTTTCAATCTGCAGCTCCGTACAGGTGACAGAGAGAGAGACCTACTGCCCTCAATCATAGACACTAACAGGTGGACAAGAGAGCGAGAGACTATAGGACTTATGGTGTTTTGCATTGTATACATAACTGCAGTGGTGATATTACTATGGTTTACAGGCTTTTTACGGCTGTGTATGGGTAACACTTGAATGATTTGCTTGCTTGATTGGCTGAAATGTGAAACAGTCTTCCTGAAAACGTGAGACAAACTTGACCAACTCACAATATTCCAATCCAGTTTTGTTCAGCTGCCCATAGAAGACACTGTATATGTTCTTATTTTGAAATCTATATGAATATTTATGATTTTTGCCCATTCCCTTTTGGTATGTTTTCGTTCGTGTTCGGTTAAAAGCACTTTGTATGAATTGTGCCATACAAAAAACTTGATTGAGACGTGACAATGAAGATGATACATGCGATACGTAATGGAGCAAACGCATCAACAGCCGAAACACAAAACAGAAAGTCAAAACATAAAGTAAATGTTAGAATCAGCGCATAAAACTGAAAAAGTAGTCGCTATAGTCTTTGGTGTATGTATAAATATATATAACGTTAAATGGTGTGCACATTCTGAGCTTCTTTCTCTCTGTGGAAATGCAAGCAGTGGCAGTTGTGAAGTTGAAGTTAATGGCACTAAAGTTAAGATTTGGGAATGGTGGTGGTGGTGGTGGCGCGCGTCTTGAGTCTTACCTGGTGTGTCCAAAATACGCAGGGGCAGAAGAAGTGTGCCAGCCAGCGGGAGTTCTCTGTGTCCTGCTCAGACTGATGTGAAGCCGGTGTCAGGTCTGTGTGAGTGATGATGGACCCCTGGATCACACGCTCTCTCCCCTCGCTTCCCCCGTCCGTCTCCGCGCGTCTTTCCTCTCTGCACTGAAGTCAAGCAATCGCAACACGAGCGGACCGCGTTGCCCCCGTCTTTCCTGCTGAAGAAAGAGCTAATGCATTCTTTAAAATAAATAGTCGGGAAGGATACTTGACATGTCCCGAAGCCGTATGTCTCCCTCATCTGGCCGCCAGTAGTGTGACAGACTGGTCCTCCGTGCGTAAAATGCGCGCTGGGGTTTCCAAGACGATTCCGATTTATAGATCTGCAGACAGTCGGTGTGTGCTCACGCCAAATCCAACCATTCGACTCACTAAAAGCACTGTTAGCGTGTCTGAAATTGATAAATACTCACATTTCACATATAGAAGATTCTCATGCAAACTTAACAAACCACAGTTGAGGAATCACTGTTTTTTTCTGTTAACTTTGTAGAATTTCTTGTTTTCATTCTTTCATTCATCCAGTAGTTTTGTCATGTTTCAAGTTTTTTTTTTTCTTCTCACGATCATAATAATCTTTTTTTCTTCTTTTTTTCTGTGTTGAAGTAACTTTAGGCTGTTTCAAATTGGCATTCACTCTGATTTGACCTCAGCCTCAAACATCTATTGCTGTTTAATTCAATCTCTATTTGCTTTTGATGCTCTGCAAAAAATATTATCTTTTTCACATTACTTCAAGTAGATTCTGATTCTGTCTTAAAAGCCGGTTTTCCATTGGGATAAGCAGAAATGTCTTACCTCAAGCACTGTAGATTTTTTTGTGAGAACAGAACCAGCTTTTTTCTGTTGTCCCGTTGACAAATCCTGTTTTAAGACCAACATCTGAAATCGCACAAATTCAATTATCCCTATTGACATTTTTGGGTAATCTTCTGGAAAACATAATTTGTTCATAATTGCTTTGAACAACCTTGTACTGATACACAATTAAACATCAGTGTAAATGTAAGTGAAGTGAAAGCCAATGATAGTCAACAAAGTGTAAACATTTGTAATCCATCTGAGCAAATAATAAACACTTTAGGTTAAGCATGTCCAAACTCAGGCTCGCGGGCCAAACGTGGCCCTCTGCAGCTAACTTCATGTAGTCTTGAGATCATGAACACAGTTTAGTGTCATCAAGCCAGCTTCAGCTCCACCAATAGAGGTATGTTATCTTGTAAAGATCAAAACCTCTAGAATCCAGTTGACTTTATTATTATAGGCAGACCTGATCTCTGTCTAACTTATTGTGTCACTTTCTTGACGTATCATCTTAAAGTCCAGAACAGCTAAAACAGTTTTTAAATCCATGCTGTCGGCCCATGGAGAATTCTGGTGAACTAAAGTGGCCCTCTTACTAAAAGGTTAGGACACCCCTGCTAAAGGTGAAGCCCAAAAGGTAACAACATGCACCTTCACATATCAGAATCAGAATAATTTTTATTGTCATGTAACAGGAAGTCACAGACTTGGAAATAGTTTTGGCTCAGTGCAACAGTCAAAAAGAGAGGTAAAGGGTAGAGACGTGTGGAAGATGAAGCACAGACACGGGATCGTGGCGCACCAGAGCTCCTGGAACTCTATTCAGTTTCCTTCAGGTTTCAGTTGGTTCAGTTTTTTTCAGTCAGGACAGTGTCATGAAATCTCTAAAGAAGGCATAATAAAAAAATAATTAAAAAAAATACATATCAACAACACTTCTAAGGAACACAATTTAAAATAGATTTATTACAATTACTATGTACAACATACAAGTGCATATGGTGCACACAATATGAGGTGACAGCAGTAAAGTGACATTATAAAGGGCAGTAAGGGGACTTTATAAGGACATATGGTTTTGTATTAAAAAGTTGCTCAGATATTGACCCCATCTCACCTGCACGTCCATCCTCCTGATTCAGACTGCACTTCACTGAAAGGACAGAACCGGGTTTCTTTAGACGAGTTCACTTTTGCCGTTAATACACTTGGCTGGAGACTTAATGGCATATCATATGTTCTAATAGTTAAGACGACTCTCTCTCTTTTAATCCATTCATCTGGCATTTTACAAGTGTAACTCCAAGTGCCTGTCTCGACAACAATACCTGCTCCAATCCCTCGTCACAAAAATCCCTCCTAATCCTGGCACCGTAGATCTGAAGCCCCATTACGTAGTTTGTGGTGTTCTTTGAAAATGCATTGGGGGCTATGTTCCGGCGTGCACCTTCACAGCTTACCCCTACATAAGACCACTGATCTCTGTCTAACTAACACAACTCCAGAGTGTTAACTTAAGCATTGCCTATAATCTGTGTCATGCTACCTGGATTTTTATATTGGAGAAATAATCCTGAAGGAAATAGAGGGGGAGTCACCTCAGGACTTTTAAAGCTCCTTACTTAAGGCCTGCACTTGAGCCGTTTCACATAAGAGGAAATGCAATGATAGCCTTTGAGCTTTAATTACACCTTTTTAAATTATATGCTCGGCACTAATACGAGAATGAGGAGACATCAAAGACAGGTGTGCAGATATGGACTTACTAACTGCAAAATGGTAAGATCAAACTTTAAATACTTCTGAAATCTGTCTTAAAAGGATAGAAAACACACACTTTCTCTCATTCTTAGAGGAAACACTTGCAAAATGTTGACTTTGGGACAATTAACAAAGACGTTATGTACCTACAGTAAATATTTCTGATGTTATTTTGTGTGCCACTAGTTGCTGTAAAACAAAAAACTACAAAATACAAAATCTGTTCTTACTCTATGTTCCCCGGGGTTCAGACTCAGGATTGTATCAATACTGCCTCTAACATGTCAGAATATCATTTAAACATTATTATTCAAATGTTCACCATGGAAATCAATTAACATATCTCTAATAGGTTCTTAAGAGCTGTTGAAAAAATACATTATATTCAGACAATGATCAATGGAAGCGTCTGTTACATAAAAGGCCTCAGGAGGTATACCACACAAACACACACACACACACACACACAAACACACGCTAAACTTGTACTCAAAATCATTTATTTGTTCCTTTATCCTCTACATAAAGCTTTTCACAAAAGGAAAACATACATTCATTAGGTAGGTTAGGAGAAAAATCAGGCAAAGCAGAGATTTTGTTATAAGAAAGAAAAAGACAGAAAGGCATATTTGTCGTTTGTGACAGGATTTAAAAGCTTCGGTCGTAGATATCAAAGATGAAACTCGCTTAAAAATAACCGATTCTAATGCCATAGTAACGGGGGTTAAGTAAACTCTAAATCTTACCCTTATGCACGACGACAGGCGAGGCAGAACTGCAAATGCTTTACGTTTAGAAAGGCAGTGTAAATAGCAATGAACAAGCGCTGGGTGGTCGGAACAGTACGAGTGGTAGAAAAACAAGTATTAAGGTATTATGGAATATTTTGTTTTTCTTTCTCAACGTCACATTTGTTGGAGCCGGGCAGCTTTGAACTTGGAGAGCTTCTTGACGGCGGGCTGCGGTGGCTGCGGTGGCGGCGGCGGTGGTGGGAGGGCCGTACAGTCTGTAGAGGAGGTTTCCAGACCCACCTCCTCCTGTTTCCTCTCCAGGATGGTGGGCAGAGCGGGGTGAGCGATGGTCAGGTGGGGCACGGTCGTAGGCATGGGGTCCTTCTCGATGACTGTGGCTGAAAATGCCTACAAAAATATGAATAACAAAAGCTGATTATTGTTTTTAGCTGTGATAGCGTCATCGTCATGCTTCTAACCAGGGTTCGAAATTAACTTTTTTGATCACCAGCCAAAGTGGCTGGTGACTTTCTGAAGTTACCAGCCAATCAGAATTTCCATTAGCCAAATTTTTACGTTGTGAAAATAAGAGATTATGAATGCCACTGAATGAAAATGTGATAATTTTATTAACAGTGCATGAAAAACGCACAGAAAGTGCAATACACAGAACAGACTATACACAGTTATAAACTGTTATAAACTTAACTTAACTATATAATTTCCAAGTTGGATAATTAACAAGTTCCCTCTCAGAATCAAATATCTTCAGAGCTCTCTGAACTCGCTTCTTCCTCTGAATCTGAAGTTTCTTTGGTTATGTTTTTGCGCACAAACTCAGGCCTGCGTCTGCGTAAACCGTCAACATGCCAGATGTTGATGGCTTTGGTTGGATCAAAGTCTTTGATGTCAGGTGAACACAACTGGGTTTTCAGGAGGTCAGAGAGGGACTCACCTTTCAGGCGTGAACGCCAGTCACTCTTTACCTGCTTCATAACACTGAACCCTCTTTCACAGTCAGCTGTACTTGCAGGAATGGTGAGGAGAGCATCAAATAGGTCAAGGATGTCAGGACACCGATGGCGCAGCATTCTGTTCACAGTAGGCCAGGTTTTCTCAATGGTTCCTGCTGCAGGGTCAGACAACATTATACTCTTGCAAACAATCATTTTAAAATGCAACTTTATGTTGTTATTAAAAGATGTCATCAAAATTTGTATTGCACTTTTAACAAATTAAATTTGCTCCGATTCCTGATAAACAAAATAAAACTGTCTTACACTATTAAACATTTAGCTTTTTAAGCACTTATATATCAGGTATATCTGTGTGATTTTTCAAGTACCTTGGCTAAATCCTGCTGTGTACAGTTCAGCCTTGAGAATAGTCCACTGATCAGGGATCAAGTCCACATCCACACCAGCAGACAGCAGAAGAGGTCGGAAGTGACTAATCAGCTTGTTAATCTCCTCATCACCAAAATCTGAGAACAAGGGAAAGCATTACTACAAAGTTCAGAAGTTGTCTTAAATCATGAAATGCATTGAAAAGATTTGTCCATTACAAACCGGAACTCATGTCTGCCTCTGGCCAGCACTGGAAACTAGCCAGTCGCATAGCATGCAGGACACCACTGTTCACATCACTAAATCTTGCAGTGATGCATTGGCACAGAGAATCGATCAGCTCATTCTTTGCCTTGTCATGCTGGCCGGCATCAGAAGGCTTCAGGAGGACTCCCTCATAGGTGTCTGTGTCCAGCACTGATCTCAGCTTTGGCCCAGGTCTAAAGTTGTGCAGATAAATGGATGAGTGTATTTTCATCCATGCATCGATTTGAAAACACACCAACACAACCTAAAATCAAAGCATACATGGTAGGATTCATACCTTGACTTGTACTTTTCTATAACAGCCTGAGTGGAAGACAGGCATCTCTGAGCTTCAGCCAGGGTTGACACGGACCGCTGCAGTGACTTGGAGAGGTTTTTCAGTTGATAGATGGTGTCATGGAGAAGGCAGCAAAACCTGAGCACTACACCATTCTTGGCTATGTTGAGGAACCCCTTGAACTTTGCCCTCAGAACAGCATTGGTGTGTGTGGTATCCTGGGACTACAAACAAAACAACTATAATTATATCATATACAACATTTAAAATTGAAACCCTACTAATTTTATTAGGCTATAAATTAGCATACCTTCTCCTCTAAGTGGTGGACAATGCCAGCATATCCCCTGAGAAAATGGTCAAGTGCATTGAAGAGATGTGGTAGCCACCGGGTTCCACCTATTCTGGTTGGCATCAAAGCTTTCATGTGGAGCTCCCTGAAGTGTTCCTTTAGGCTGGCCCTGTTTACACCACTCTTATGATATAAGGTGTAGAGTCCACTCAACAGGTCCTCAACTTTCCTGACCATCACATTCTTCCTTATTCCGTCCGAAAAGGAGAGTTCAAGCTTATGGGCCATGCAGTGGATCCCAAGCACACTTGATCTGTCTCCACGCAGTTTTGTAACTACACCATTGTTTACTCCTGTCATTACAGATGCTCCATCTGTGGTGATGGCAACCAGCTTGTTCTTCCAATCAGTGCTGACATCACTGTCCATTATACTGCACACAGCTTCAGCTATATGTGCAGCATCTGGCTTTGAGACAGCTTTAACCCCAACAAAATCAACTTTGACTTTTCCCTCACTAGCACTCCTGACATAAACCATTTCTTCTTCCATCACTGCACTGTCCAGGGATCCATCTGACATGACTGAGATGAACTTGCCGTCTGATAATCTTGCTTTCATCTTTCTCCTCTCATCCTCTGCTATGTAGTGTATGAACTCTTTTGCTTGGTGGTCATTTGTATATGTCTCTCCTATCTTCAAGCCTTTCTTCCTGTCCACTCTAAATTCATTATCATGTGAATAAAGCCAAAGTTAGTGCCTACAGAGTATATTTACTTTTCAGTGGGGTTATTAAAAATCAAACCTAACATTTCCTCTGTCTCATAGCATGCACGTCACTGTATCATTTTAAATGCACTGATTTTGAACATGTAAATAAAATGGTCGATTCACTTACTCACACATCCATGCGAAGTCGGTGAAAGGTCTGCCCTTTTTTGCGATGGCATGGGCATTTCTAAAAAGAAGTTGCATCTTCTCCAACTCCGAAGTCTTCAGTGAAGTGAGGCTTCTCCCCGCAACACTGTCTTCAACGGGAACCGTCTTCGCAGTTTTTATTTGAAGGCTTTCCCGGTGACTCCTAGCTTTCTCGTGGTCCTTCACTGCCTCGATTTTAAAATTACTGGTACCAACAACGAAACTGTTGGTTTTATTTTTGTCTTTCGTGTACTCACGGCAAATCTGACAAAACATGACCGAATTGTTACTATCAAACACTAACCAGTTACGACCTGTCTGCCATTTACAACTGAACTTCCTTCTCTTTGTTTCGCATATTCTGTCAACATTTTCATCTTCTGGCTCCTTCCTCTTCTCACTTCTTCCTGATCCTGACGTTTGTTCTAACCACCGCAACATTTTAGTTTATTTCGCTGTCCAGCTCAGTCCTCTCATCCGATATTTTCGCGTATCTGCGCTGCAGCCAATCTGCCAATAGGTATCTGAAACGTCACCAGTAGTGTAGTGTTCATGGGAAATGTAGGACGGAGGGGACAAACCACCCAGAGCGTCTCTGACATGATTTGCATGATTGGCTCATGCATCACCGGCCAAACTGGCGGGTAGGTTTTTTTTAGTACCCGCCAAAATGATTTTTAACCCGCATTTGGCGGGTTGGCGGGTGTTAATTTCGAACCCTGCTTCTAACCCATCACTAAACAATTACAGTATCAAACAACCAGATAATACTTTCTTTTCACAACTTTCAGAGACAAAACCAACAAAAGTTTGAGGTAGCAATACATTTTAAAATCCAGAAAGGGAGGAGGTTGCCGGATCGAGACTATTGGTATGTAGTGAGTTTGGCAAGTTTGGGCAAGTACTAATTTCAACCATTTGAACGTCTTTGCGTTTGTAATTTTAATTATGTTAGAGCTGTGGAGTGTGTAAAAAGCATTTCAAAATAAGATGTCACAGAGAAAGTGACCTTATCAGTTCACCAAACCCCACACACACACACACACACACACACACACTAAGGATAACGACCCCATCTCCTTCTTTGAGATTCACCCATTTACTTGTCAAAGTTAACATCCTCAGGACGTCCTCCCTGATCTACCGCGTTAGTCTTCTGGGGCAGTTATGAAGAAAGAAAAACCATATTGACACAACAACTGCATTGTATTAACACTAGGACTCCCAATAGATTCAATCCAATAGACTTCAGAGACATACTACAGAGACAGAAAAAGTCAAAGTTATGAAGACCAAACATGTACAAGAGCAGAGTAACTATGCTTCCAAAACTAAAAGCCGTCAAACTGACCGCTCTGTGGGAGTTCTACTTTTAAATGTGTAAACTTGCATGACTTTGTTTATTTATGCTCGAGATATACGAACGATCATTCACAGAAAACAAGACAACCTGTGCATGGTTTGAAAAGGGATTGGTCAAGCTCATTTTAATCTAATCCCCTCCCAGCCATTCAGACACATACTGCAACACAAGACTACACAAGACAACACAAAAGTCCAAATCCGACAGGACCCACCTCGAAGCGGCTGGCTTGGTGTGCTGGTGCGGCGGCGGGGCTGTCCTCCTCCGTGACGCCGTCGCTGGTGTCGCTGTGGGTGGTGTTGTCGTCGTGGCTGAAGCTGCGCGACATCATCCTCCGCTCCTCGAAGTCGGCGGCGCTGCTTTCGCTGGTGTCGCTGCACACGCTGTTCTCTCGGCTGCGGGACTTCAGGATGGACTTCCTGGGGACAGGCTCGCCGTTCTTCACGTCCACAAACAGCCTGTTCGGGACACACACGGCGTCAGAGAAGGCAGTGCTAACAGTGGTGTGTGGCTGTGAGGGAGACGTGCCTGTAGAGGTCGGCCGGTGTGGTGATCTTGTAATGCTCAGGATGGAGGTGTCCGTTACTGTGTCCGTTCTTTTTCTTCTTCTTTGAATGATCCTTTTGTTCTTTACGTTCGCTGTACTTCAGTGTTGTGTTTTTCCCCGTATTTATTCTTACCTATTAAAACATATTTGTCAAAATTGCAATGACATTTTAGTGTGAAAAGTACTGTAATAAACATTCTGACCTTTTTGGGTTCAACAGTGTGAGAGAAAGCGATAGTTGGCAAACTGTGGACTTCCTCCTCTTCATCATCATCTTTTGTGTCTTTGCAGGATGGTTCTTCTCTGGGAGGCTCCGTCGTCCAGCTGGGCTTCAGACTCTGGGCATTCACAGAAGCAGCAGGATCTCCATCTTTCTCTTCCTCTGAGGAAGACGAGGATGTGTCTTCACCATTGGTGTCAGCGGTGTCCGACAATCTAAGAGAATGAGTTGCATTACATTTCTGAGCCATAACAAAGTTTATTACATTTCTTTATGCACCTGTCTTGTTCATCCTGCAACTGCTCCAGTTTCTCAAGTTCATCGAGCCGAGCCCAGAGCTCCTGCTCCGACAGGACACTCTTATGAGCCTCACCTTCATCCTCCTCATCTTCCTCTTTCAGATCTATTACTGGGCCCAACTTAGGCTTAGATTTAGGCTTAAGCGCTATCCTGCGTTTTCCTTTACAAAAAGAAAGACCATTAGCTCGACAGTCATATCTGTTTATTTCAACCTGTTCTCATTTGTTTGGGAGCTTCACCTTTATGAACACCTTCCTCATTATTCCCAAAGTCTTCTCTGATGTCGACATAGTCACGTTTATTCTATAAAAACAAATACATTAGTCCTGATGAGTTGGTTATTTGAGACAAAGTGTAGATAACAGACATACCAGTGCCATTGTTTCCAAATCCTTTGCAAAGCCGACTCTGGCTTCAAAGTTCTTCACTGTCTTTGTTAGTTCATCGAGTTCATGCTTCACATCTGCAGAAAACAATTGCATTATTGGCGATAAGACGCCCGTGTGCAGTCACTTTGTGTGATACAGAAATAATTGAGGCCTTTCATTTGTGAACAAATGACAAGTTGCTCCTAGAGTGCTAAAATCTTTGTGATGTTCGAGGGGGAGGGATGAAAAATGATGACACAAACAGTTCATAATATCTTCTGCCCTGAATACTACTCCGGATCATTAAATCTTCACAACAATTAAGCCCTTTTACTAATAGCAGCAGAGGGCCCGTGTTTCCATGGCGATCGGGAGCCCCTCCAGTCAGTGCATCAAGCGGAAGTCAGAAAAGGTCAAACACAGAAGGCCTGACAACTCCGCTGCTGTCGGACACATCTCAGCCCGCTCTGTTTGTATTACAGCACTTAGCTCGGTAATAGCCGGGTGGGCCGGGTCAGGGGACGAGTGCCGGGGGGCGGGGGGCTGCCATGGGCTGTGGCAGCACATTTCTGCTTCACTAAACACTCTAATAATGTTCACAAAAGATCGTTATGAGGGCCCATTTGACTCTGTATGACTTTCTCAGACTTGGAATGAACACAACATAAAATAGGTGCAAATGAACAATTAACAAATACAGAAAATGAGAAAAAAGATGAGCTGTGACTGCAAACACATTTGCACATTACTGATGATGGAGTTGACCCTGACAGACGTGCATTTCATAAAATCACACAAGAAGAGGCATTTCATGATGACACATTATTCAGAAGTGACATTGGGGCAATTTAAATTAGATTGCTACAAACAAGACCTAACGCACAAAACTCAAACTCCTGGAATGAATAGAAAGTTTGTGCAACAGCGCCCTCTGCTGGATGCAGTCATCTAGTGCAAACAAATGGTGTGTATTATCACAACAAGAAGCACATTGTGGCTTTAAACACTCCCAGAAATAAGACTATGACCGGATTAATTCTTTTGCAATTTGCACATTTGGTGATTCAAAGTCTGTTTCGCGTTTTTCTGAAGGAACTCTCCACTTTAATGAACCCTTTGAAATACTGTGATTCAAAGACAGCACTTTCTGGAGACTTGTGGCACCTTCATTATGGCTTTCTATGTTTGGGTCCTTTTTATTTTTGCAATTAAGAATATGACTGAAATTGCGTTGACTTTTCTGTAATCTCTTGTTTGATTTGTGTTGTCAATAAAAAAAATTAAATCCCCCACTCACGTTTCATCCGGTGATCGACAATCTTCTGCGCTTGTTTTGCAGAGCATTTAGCAAACCAGTTGTCACCGAGCAGCACAGTGACCTCGTTAGTGTGGACCAGTTTCCCCGGCATGAAAGCTAAAGGTCCGAATGGCACCTGCAAAAAAGTGGAAGAACTTAGAGATGTTTGTGTAGCAGTATTTGCGACACATTTTGTGCAGTAAAAGCACTCACCATGATGTCATAGGCTAGTTTGTCTGGAAGAGTTTTGAGTCGGTCATTCAGAGCCTCATAGTCACCAGAAACTTTTTTCCTGTTGAGTATTGAATTCAAAGTGAGGGGTGGTTTTGGAAAACAAGGAACTGAAGAAGGAGACAGACACACACACATTTCTAGTAACGGTTCTATTGGTATGGAAACATTTTTTGGAGTCAATAACTAGAACCAAAACATTATTCCCATATTTAAGTTACCTAATCTTCTGGAAGAGCAAAATATTACAGTGCCACTCCTAAAACTAAAGATTTTCATGGAACATATATTTGATTATAATAAAAATAATAATCATTATTCTTAATACAAAAAGCAAAAAAAGGTTTTGGAATTTGTACTGAAAGTCTGGTACCAAAACAAATTCTGCAAGATCACATCAAGTGTTAGGACAGCATTGGCTGGCTCGTTACATCCAGACAAACGTACTCACCAGTGGTCAATGCGACTTTCACAGTCTTTCACCACCTGTTACAGAACACAGCATTCAAAACTTAACTTTGAAATACATTCTGGCAAAGGCATTAAGTGAAAAAAATGCATAATGAGTTCTCTCTCTGCTTTTTTTCTGTGGTATGCTGTCTATATTCATACATACAGGTTCTATCTACATTCTACACTCTTTGTGAGAGGGCTCTTGCAGGTCAAAACATGGCATAGAGATAATCCAAGTAGTACTCATGACCTTGAGATTTACCATAGAATGAGCTGCGCATTGGAATAAAACTAGAGTTGCACCGAAAGGAATTGATGAAGACAATGGGGATGGTGTGTACCTTTGATACAGATGAAAGTGTGTGTGTGTTATACTATCTGTGGCAGTGTCTTGTACTTATTGTATGATGGGGGGGTTTGAAATCATTAGTTTCATCCAACCCTTTTTCGAACCACAGACTTAATATTTGTATGTTATCTTGATATATGTGAGTTTATGTGTTGTGCAAGTCCGAAATAAACAATCTAGACACTAAACCATTGATCACGTGACTGAGATTGTTTATTCAGGCACTTCCACATTAACAGGGGGCGTTCCTGCTCCACGCACATAAGCAAGCACAAGTGGGCCAGCTCCACCACACGCTTGTTTAAGGATATAAAGTGTGTATTGCGTGCTATTGTGCATTGAACGGGAGAGTTATACTTGCACAAAACAGAAACTACACAGGCGTAATATGACAGAAAACGAAACTAAAACAGTTCGAGACATGTGGCTGCAAAGAGAGGAAGCTTCTGGAACAAATGGATGCATGCAAGACATTTAAAAAATATAGCTGTACACTGTACAAGTAGCTTAAAGGCAATAAAAGTGTAATGTTCCTTTGTCGTTTAAAAAAAAAAATGCCAGTGGGAAATGTGTAGAATTTGCAGGTTTGCGTGCCCCGCGTGGTTAGTGCGTCAGTTCCGTCAGCTCGCAGCAGAGTGGAGCCTTTCCAACAAATGTCACCTGGTCAAATTACCTTTTCGTGTTCTTCTCGCAGTCTGACAGCTCCACCGAACTGCTCTCCATTCATTTTGCCCTTTTCGGACATAGCCAAAGCACAGGATGGGGGTATTGTGTTTGTGAGATGCGAACCTCAGGGGTTGTTGTGAGTCCTAAAGAAGTGTTTATGAAGGCAGAAGCAGCTATTCCTCAGCGCCGTCCTGCTAGTTTTCATCAATGGACCACAAATTGGTATCCACAGTTCCGGAAGTGCTTGCATTTCACACGCTCATTTCAGGATCTCCGTCTCACAGCCAAAATGTAGATCCACGTATGTAAGAAATTAGGTTATCAGTAATCCTCCTCGCCACTGTCGCTGGTTCGCCATGCAGCCCCGAGACAATATTCGTGAGGCAAAAGTGTTTGACATCTACTTCCGGTTATACTGTCAAAATAAGAGATTCGTCTGTCTAATTATTCGTATTTCCGATAATTGTGTCTTGAATATTTGACTTGTTATGAATTACATTTACAATTTAAGTTGTTTTTTAGTTGCAGAATGCTATTGTGACTATAAATTGGTAGGCAATCAGTCAAGATATATACTTTTGTTTTGAAAGTAAAGCAATAACATCCGCTTTGATATTTCGTCAAAATGTGTTGTGTTTTTTAAAAAAGATGACTGTTGTGTTGCGGTTGGTTTTTTTTATTATAGTGTTAGTAAATATTTAACTACATTATATGGGTGTGAGAACAGGATCGAAGCGCCATATTTCAAATAAAAGCTAATGGAATTATTATTCACAACTAATGGAATTCTATGCATGCTATTTATCTGTAACTATTAGATTCTGTGCACATTCCCTCTGTATGTCTGTGGATTATTTGTAAGAAAATAAATCAATCATTACGTATTGTAATGTGATTTTTGAAATGTCTCTTTATTTGTTTTACAGGCTCTTCCCATAAAAGGAAGGTATTTTTCCACTGAATAAATGAATGCAGTATTTTTCTAGAACTAAAATTAGATTTTTTTTGCGTCATTAACAAATGGTAAATTTTTAAATTAGGAAATTATGGATGGACCTTACCCCTACGCCTCGTCGTAATATTTACAGCATTTGGTCGCCATAGATAGACAGTAAATCGTCGGTCGTCGGCCTGGTTACTGGTGTTGCATTTCAGTTAAATCGGAATTGAAAAACTTCAATGTGGGCAGCTGCGTCTCGGAACCATTGTTTTTTTTTATGTATTACGCTACATATTAACTCTTGTCGCTTATAGAAAATACTGCTGCATTGCTCACCCATGTCCGATTTTTAAAGCACTCTGAAAGTTCTTTGAATACAACTCGTTTTTCCTACTACACTTGAACCGATTTGAACGCGGTTGTCTCCCGTCAAGCACTGCGCCCCAAGCTCAGAGAGCATCAACATCAACAAATGTGGTCATGTGGTAGAGCTGAGTGATGGTGCAGACGGATAATAGATCCATGGTGCGGACAGATGGAGTGAGATCGGATCGTACTGTTGTGTGGCTTTAATCTAAATGATTGTAAATATCAGACACGGAAGCGGGTAGGTGCAGCTGCTCTAAAACAGATTTACTCGGTCTGAGATTATTTGAATCATGATGCAATCGCCTACGTTACATTGTAATAAAACATCTGTTTGATTTTGAAGTAAATCCACAGAATGTCTCATCGGGTCCAAGATGTTATGAAGCTGTGCTGCGAGTTATCAGCCAATCAGCAAATCAAAAGTGCAGTGAAAGGCTCTGGGAAAGGGGCGGCTGCAGCAGGGGGGTTAGCGTTTGCAGGAGGGTTGGTTGGAGGTCCTCTCGGTATTGCAGTCGGTGAGTATCCTATACTGTAATAGTCCACTGCTTGGTTTTCCTCTGATATACTGTGATTTCTATAAAAGGCGGCGCTGTGGGGGGTCTTCTGGGATGTTGGATGACGAGTGGACAGTTCAAGCCTTTGCCTCAGATCATTATGGAGCTGAGTCCTCAGCAGCAGCAGAAACTGTATGATGATCTCGCGGCTATTCTTGGAGAAATTAACTGGACAGACTTGGCTCAGTTAACGGCGTTGGTCATGGGGAATGCAACTCTAAAGCATCAACTAACAGCTGCTCTTCTTGGATTCGTCACAAAGGAGCTCCAGGCAGAAGTGCACTATGTGGACTAATCTACACTACCATTAAGATAAGATAAAACTGATCTCACAGCGAAGAAATTTACATGTTCCATTTCAATCGAGAGTCAATAAGATCGCTCAGGTGTGCAAACATGTTAAAAAGTGAAAAATAAATAATGTATCTTTTTGTGCAATAAAGGTATTTATGTACAATTAAAATGTGACTATGGCAGTGCAGTTGTCAGTCATTAAGTGACCTATTGTACAGTCTGACAGTGATGGGGATGAAGACTGTCAGTCGTCTTGTTCACGGTGGAGGTGAGTTTGGCTAACACCCTCATGCCCCTCACCTACAACGAACATGACACCAAGTCCAGGTCACTCTTTGTCTTTTGGGATTAATCATAAATAGAGTTTCAGCATGTGTACACTCATATGATGCGATAATTATGCAAAATATGCAACATTTTGTGTTGCTTTCCAGTGTCTGCGTATGCTCAACAGTCTAGTATGTCCAGTATAATCTCTTCTGCACACTGGTCCAGGTCCGAAGTCACCTCACCCTTTAGGGCTGCAACAAGTAATAATAATACATGTATAATTAAAGGTATATAGGAGGATTTTCTACTTCCGGGTGGATCATTAAGACTATTGGTCCTCCCAACTGTCAATCATTCTGGTGACACGTGCTCGTCCAATAAGACCAGAGAGTTTGGTTTGAAAAGTGGAGAGGGCGGTTCTTTCCTAAAACCTGGGAAAATCCTCCTATACACCTTTAAGTTAATCAACGGAATCCAATAAATCCATTACTGAAAAAGAACCTTTTACTTTAACATGCTGAGAACAGGTTTTAATTATATAACGACTGCAGAATTAAATGAAAAAAGTGTTACAATATTTTTATCAAACAACCCAATATGCAACAGGTCATCTTGAATATGTCCAAGGATTTGTTTTAGTCAAATGCATATAAAACATATCCATTGATCTTTAGGGATATCAAAAGTTAATCAGTTGCTGTCATTGTAAGAATAATCATCCAACTATAATTGATCAAAATAATGATTACCACCCAACCTCAATCATTTCACTTCATTCTGTGGCAAGAGGACTTGTGTATTTACTTCTAAATCTCAAAGACTTCTACAGACCAATAATGTCTGAGCCCAAACAAAGGCCATGATTTGTAAATAAATGTCTGTCTATTTAAACCAATTATAGTTTCTCTCAGATTTTACCAATTTTCAGAAGATCAGTAAGTTTACTATATAACACTGGATAAAAGGATCAAAAAACTTAAGACAACATCAGGACAAGGATCAACCAAACGGGTTGAAATAATTTTATTTATATGTAAATAATTATTAACTCTTAAGATATTTGGTCCATTTTTAATCATAATGGGAAACACTTTATCCCACAATTACAGTGTCATCATCAAGGAATTCATAATAAGGAACCTCAAGGTTAAGGGGAGCGGGTCCTTTTCTGATTCTTCCAGATGCATCGTAATGAGAGCCATGGCAAGGACAATAGTATCCCCCAAAGTCACCAGCGTTAGCAATGGGCACACAACCCAAGTGAGTGCACACCCCAAGAACAATCACCCACCGAGGATTAGACACTCGGTCTTTGTCGTGCTCAGGATCACGCAATTCTGCAAGATTTACAGCAGCTTCCGCAGCAATTTCCTTGTCTGTTCTATGACGAACAAACAGGGGTTTCCCTCTCCACTTGAAGGTCATGTTTTTACCTTCAGGGATTTCACTCAACTTGATTTCAATTTGAGACAAGGCCAAAACATCAGCTGATGCACTCATAGATGATACAAACTGTGTGACCACAGTTTTGGCAGCATAGAGCCCAATCACAGTGGTGGCCCCTGTGAGTACGTAGGAGAAGGATCTTCTAGATTCGCTGCTGCCCTGGGAGGACTTATTTGGGTCAACAACGTCAGGTCGACGGTAGTCTGTAAAATCAGGAATCTTGAGGTCTGTGTGAGCAAGCCGGATTCCTGAACCTGTAAAATTAAGATTATTTAATTTAATCATGAGGACAGTTTACACTACATATAATACAGACTAACTTTACACTAATATATATATATATAATATATATATATATTAGTGTAAAGTTAGTCTATATATATATATATATATATATATATAATACAGACTAACATTACACTACAGGCTAATATTATGAAGTTATCATATGGGGCCTACATTAAAAGACAATCTGGCTGACGTAAATTTAACAAAAACTGTACCTATATGCATTGTTTATGCTGGAGCTTTTCCAAGCGTTAGCTTGTAGCATTAGCAACATTACGTTCTTACCTGCTAGGCCCGCATCCTTTGCGTTTTTGATTCCGTTCCTTACAGCCTGCAAGTACGGATACAGCGACCCATGACGTGCGGCTACAGACATCATTTTCACCCAATTTGGTCCAATAAATGCCCCAAGACTGGGACACGACCTTGCGTGTGAAATTCGTGCGTAAACTGTTCAGCCGCTGGTGGAGGCGGAAGTGGCTGCACCTCAGAGAAAGAGGGTGTTCTCAAAGATCCTGCCCATGGTTCCCGAACACAACAGCACCATATATCACTACACATGGTTTATACAACAACATAATAGTCTTTCATTATCTTAAAAAAAATATAGAGTGTCAGGTCACATAAAAAAACTGTAAATATACATGTTATTCTGTATTTTACGGCAGGCATATTTCAAAGCTTTCTGCATTCTGTGGGTCCACGTGATGTAAACAAGGGTCCTTGAGACAGAAAAGAAGGCTAGCTGCAAAATGGTAACCTGAGAATTAAATAAAAAAACCATGAAAATACCAAAAAGAAAACTATTTCTTCTTATAATTTTTGCTTATGTAGCGTTTTCACTTTACGCTGCATACAACGTGTTCTTTAACACCAAAGCCATCTCCCGTGTTCATCGAGTGGTTAACAAAGACAGCGCACCATCAGGTAATATACTTTTAATATCTGATTTAACCCTCGTCACAAATATAAATCATGATCACACAATTGCATATTATAATTTATCATTCGATGTTGATGAATTTGTCTAACTGTGAATTCTTGCGGCACAGGTGGCGTAAGAGATGGAGGAGCTGGCCCCGTCCTTGCAGATGAGTGGAATCCGTGGGAGAATGAACAGGTGGACTACAACTCCGCTCTGAACAAAAAAAGAGACGCATTCAAACAGTATTTAGACAAGAACAAGATAAACAAAAACAAGCCTAAAAGATTCAAGGTGCAAATTTGGGGCAAGGCTGCAATAGGTGCGTGATTTTATATGATCAATTAATCATTTTTAACAATTGTATTATTCCCCAAAGTGCAAAGTTGGAATGATTCATAATACTCAATAAATATTTTGAAATGTGTGATTTATTTTACATTATTTATTATTTTTTGTTATCTACTATCTGTTTAGGACTGTATCTTTGGGAACATGTCTTAGAAGGACCACTTAATCCTTCAGATAAAATTGCGCAATGGAGAGAAGGGGAACTGCAGTGTGGAAAGGTTGATTACAGGTAATGAATGGAGCAGTTATTATTTGTTTGATTATTATTCGTCATTTTAAAATATGTTTTTTTCAATTAGTTTTTACACAGGACCTGCCGTTGTGCAAGGCCACGTTCCACTGGACATGAATAGCTTGGTTTTGGTTCTCAACGGCCGTGAGCAACAAAAAGTTTCCTACTCAACACGTTGGTTAGAGCATGTCCAAGCCCTGGTAAACACACGCACTGTGTCACATGTGGCTGTGGTCTTGCTGGGGAATGAGAAGTGTAGCAACGACTGGATTGGCCCCTATTTGAAGAGGAATGGTGGATTTGTTGAGCTTCTTTTTGTCATCTATGACAGCCCTTGGGTTAATGACAAGGATGTCTTCCAGTGGCCCCTTGGTGTTGCAACGTAGGTCACAAAGAACAAATGCTATTATAGAAATATGTAATAAAGCTTTCTAGTGTACACAGCAATGTCTAATTCAGATATTCTCTTTCTAGATACAGACAATTTCCTTTGGTTCGACCAAATGCCCAACTGATCACATTAAACAGACCATACATCTGCAACTTCTTAGGAACTGTTTACAAAAATTCTTCCAGAGAAACCCTCATGCAGGTTCTGTCAATGTCTGGATTGGATAAAGAATGCATTACCTCTGCCCGTGAAAAGTAGGTACTTAGAATTGTAATAACTTATCAATATTTGTGACAATTGACTTAACTTTGTTTTTGTCTATTGTCATCAGGTGGCTCCCTCAGGAAACATCAGACAGTCTGAGGCGTTACCAAATGGCTCTTGCTCAAAGTGAACTCACCCTCTGTCCAGTCGGATTCAATACAGAGTGCTATCGCATTTACGAGGCCTGCTCTTACGGGTCCGTGCCGGTTGTAGAAGACGTCCAGACCCCGGGCACGTGCGCTTCTGGGTCCACCGCTCCCTTGCGACTACTAAAAGCGGCCGGGGCTCCATTTATATTCATCAGCGACTGGAAAGAGCTCCCATCCATCTTAGAGCGCGAGAGGGCGATGAGTCAGGAGCAGAAGATAGACCGGAGAAGACGGCTACTGGAGTGGTACGCAAGTTTTCGTCAACAAATGAAAGAAAGATTCACCGAGGTCATTGAAGACAGTTTCTTTAAAGACGCCTGAGTCTTGTGTCTCCTGCCTCTGTCTTCAGCCAATACTTATTGAGTATTTTAAGTCTGTGTGGCGTGGAGGTCTGTGACAGTTTTGTATCGTAGTGAGTGGTGTATTTTTAATGAAAAGTTATGTTGTAAAAATGAGCGTTGGCATTTTTACTTATTTTAGTTGAGCAGATTTTATAAAACCGTGTTATGTTTACAGTGGTGGAATGTTAAGTTACGCTGCCTTTGCATTATCTGCTTAGTATTCAATAATATTCTTCTATCTAAAAAAAAATGGATATATTTATGTTAAATATTATCCATTCATGAATTCACTCATAATCATTTTTTGTGTGGTGTGGTATTCTTCAAAACTGTGATGAATATGAATGTGTTCTCATATACAGGCATGTCAACTTGGTGAGTACTCAGGTATTTTGCAAGTATAGTGGCTTCAAACGTGTGGTCATTGAATGTCGGTGATGTCACATGTTGCCCTTCTGGCCATTGCATTTCATGTATATTTAAACGTATTTATTTTCGTGCTTTGGTGCATGATTGTTATGAGAAGCTGCAAAGAAATAAAGGACGATCCGAGTAAGTGTCACGTTTATTCCAGCTGGTGGCGCCACAAACACATGAATACAGCTGGCATTGCTTTCAGTGGCTCTAAGCAACCAACTAAAATCTCCTCAAAGTTGTTCATGTAGTCTAGAATATCATACGTTTGGATTTGTTTTGATTACAGCCATTTACTCCTAGATAATGTATGTTTTTTTCTTATTTTTGTCCCCATAATATTTCAATCTTGACTTCGATACTACGACATACTCAATACCTGTTTCGATACTAGTGATATTTAGAGGCCCCCTCCCTCCATCAATAGTATTTCTTAATAATATTGCCACCAGTAATTAGCACTCTCGCTTCTCAACACAAGGTCCGGGGGCTCTGAGCAGGGCCTTTCTGAGTAGAGTTTGCGCAGGTTTTCTCCAGGTGCTCCGGTGTCCCCTGTCACTAAAACCATGTGTCTCTGAAATCTCAGTGGGACTTTCCTGGATAATTAAAGGTCAATAATAATATTTATGATCCCACACACACAAAATCGTTATTTATATTTTGAGTGTGTGTTTTTTTAAACACTTGTTCAATTATGCATCTAGTTTCGATAATAGATTTTCCATATCTGGTTTTCGATTCTTCTGTCAACTCTATTTTTAAAAAGTTTGAGCACGTGTGAGTGAGCGTGCATGTATGTGTGTGTGTGTGTGTGTGTGTGTGCATGATTCAGATCCCTCCCAGTCCTTCCTCTCCCCAGCTGCTGACGGCCTGCCCTGTCTGCTGCTGCTGCCTCTGCTGCTGCCTCTGCTGCTGCCTCTGCTGCTGCCTCTGCTGGGGGAAGAGTTGGGGAGAGACGAAGAGGGACAAGACCCGGGGAGGGGGGAGGAAGTGCGTGTGCTGCTCCCAAAAAAACTGGAAAGGACGCTCCCGAAAGTCGCCTCGCAGCTCATCCACAACCCGAGCAACCCCCGATCGAAGAGCAAACAACACATTGGAGACCCATAAACTTCTACAGGGGGCTACAGCGCGCCCGGCTGGACTGGACTGGACTGGACCAGGGGTTGTTGCGCATTCGCCGTGCTGTTGAATTGAATCACGGCGAAGAAGCGAGGACAATGAAGGACTAAAATTAAACCCATGCCCTGCTATAATCTCGCTTTTAAAGAAAACTCATTCATTTGACGCGCCTGTATATTGTGTTTTTTCTTTGCGTTGTTTTGCCTCCGTTCGCGCAGTGGGGATGCGACTATCGCTGCTGTAGGAACCCGCTTCTTGTTGACAAACAGTTTTTGCAAGTTTTTTCTCAGTCTGCGATCTCAACGAAGCGGAAAATGTCCACGCCGAGGTTCAAAAAGGATAAAGAGATTATCGCGGACTATGAGAGTCAAGTAAAAGGTAAGCGGTCCCCTTTTTTTGGAGAAACTCTTGTATAAATGGCTCGTTTTGGAACAACACGCGATTGCATCCATTCTAAACCTGCCATATGAGTCATAGCCAAGGATGCAGGCAGGGGGTTCTCACGGTGTAATGCAGTAAAACACACCACCCGCTGACTAATGCTCAGCAAACTAAGCACGAATCACAAAATCAAGAAGTATTATGCGTAAAATCAGTTGTCATGGTTTTGGCAGGATGTGGACTCAACCCCAGTGGATGTTCTTATGTCTTTGCAAGTTCTTTTAAAGGACTATTGATTGACTAATTGAAACAAGTTGACATTTGTATTAGTCTGTTGAGCTATTGCTTCCAACTGGTTGCATATAGAGGAGTTACAGGTGATGCAATACTTGGATTCATGACATTACAGTGATGTCCTGTCCAGTTTACACAGATACATACACATAAATATATACATGTTTGAGTGCTTTGAGGCTTTTCACACTAGCAATAGTTGTTTTGTTGCTGTCTAAGTAATAATGGCACCCTATATGATCCTGTCTTCCTCCTTCAAGCTCGGCTGCATGCAGGTCAAACCCCGAGACAGTTAAAGCCAGCCGTCCCTGTGCACCATGAGTATAGCCATGGGGGATTTGGATCACAGCCCAGCAGAACTGTTTCTTTGCTCTGGAATACCACCTATCACGTCCCCCCCATCCACCCTCAAATCCAGTGAAAAGCAAGGGTGGGATGAGGGGGGAGTGGGGCTGTGGGGGCAGGGGCAACGTGTGGAGAGGACAAGTGGGCAGAGTTCTCCTTTGGGAATTAAAAGATTGCATGTGGTTGAGCACAAGCCCTCATTTCCAAAGAATGTCCGGCAGCCTTTCTTCTCCCGGCGACGATGACTAAGAGCTTTTTGCCCTATAATAGAGCGTGATGCACGGTTTGGAGAGGATGCTGAACAAGTGATGACGAAGCTTCCCATTTCTCACACGGCAACAACCTGATGCTGCTGTAAATGTTTGTCTTTACACGACCGGTTCATGTAAGGTTCTTTTTGACCCTTTAATGGTGTTATCAACCATTAGTAGATCATCTTTTGAGTCAATATGTATACTTTAAGCATGCTCGGAACTGAATTATACCTTTTTGTGGCATCTAACTGGGTTTTATGCACTTTTACCGTCAAACTGCATTTAAACCATTTGGTAAAGGCCAATCATTTTAAATAGTAGGGGTTTAAAAGAAAAAGTATTTGTGTTATTAGTGCTCCTACATCTTAGAAAATGAAGATTCAGATTTATTTATTTGCCATTTGCAGTAAAACCACTTTGGAAAAAACATTTGCAAAAGTTCCCAGTGTGCACAAGTCAAGTACGTTAAAAAAAGTAAACATTTGACACGGTGAAATTGACGGAGGGAATGTTAAAGGGTTCAACAATTTAATATGTTTGTGTGTGGAGCAGCTTCATTACTATCAAACTCAAAATGTGTTTTATTTCAGCCACATCCTGATACAAGACAAGTTCCCATCGCATCTGCAAAGTGTTTTTGTGAAATGAAGTGAAATGTGAGCCTTGAGAGCTGAGGTGATAACGAGTGGGTAGTGGGATCACATCTGCAGCGGAGCAGAACCCAGCGCTTCAGGCACAGTCTGAGAAAACACTGTTTATTCAAGAATTAGAGCAATAATCCCACCACAAGGACCAGGGAATCAGATCTGCAGCGTTTAAGATGGCTATGATATCAAATCAATAATCGTCTCATTTGGCTTTCATTATGTCTCAGTCTATTTAATCCTTTTCTTTTCCTCTTGTGCCTGATTTCAAAGAGCTGTAGCGTGGAGATTGAACATTACGGTCTCCTCAATCTGCTCTTTTTGGAAAAACACATTCTTCTTTATTGTCTTTGTAAAAGTGGAATTTTATGGAGCTCATTGGTTTCAGGCAATTAAAGCCAGTTGTAAGGATTTAAGCTCGGTGCTTCGGTGACGCAGAGAGGAGCACTGCTTTGGGGTAAAGTTGGTTTTTAGTGTCAGTCTGTAGAAAGATGCAGCTCATTGGGTCGTGACTCTCGGTGGTGGACACTTCAAGCGCTCAACAGGGGTCCGGACTCTTCTGTCTTTCTCTGGATGAGTTTAGTTTAGTCCTTATTTGAAAGAGAGAGTTCAGACATGATGATGATGGTGAAAAATGGATTCTGTTTGGAGTCGCTCGAAGGTACACTGTAGTTTTTACTCCCATCTAGGATTGAGATCACATACTGTAATTTAGGGTGCTACAGTAGCTTCGCAGGACAATATGTCGTCTTTGACAGTGGTCCTCAACTCCCGCTTAAACTGCTTTTTGTCCCTTATCAACCACTGTATTTCAAGATGCCGCATTGACATGTAGAGCCAGCTTCATGGACATTTACAAGCCAATTTCTAAGCCTAAGACAACAATTCAAAAACATGGAGACGGTAAATATTCTTAAAAAGGTCACATTTGCTATTAGTTAACATGTTTTTTCATTTGGAGCAACTGTAAAATTGACACTTTTAACTTTTAACACTGCGTGAGTTGTGTGGTCCTCTGTGTTTTTATTTTATTTTATTTCTATTTTATGGTTTTAATCTGTTTTATATATTTTTATTCTTTTTTACTTGGTGAAGCTAAGGATAAGTTGTTATTTATTTTATACTTTTTTGTGCAGCACTTTGGAAACGTAACTGTTGTTTAAATGTGCTATATAAATAAAGTGGATTGGATTGGATTGGATTGACAATGATGAAGGCACACTTACGCTTCTTTCTTCAGCCTTTGGAGCTTTGTTTTTTGAAATGGTACCTGTAGAAATACCGCAGGGCCTTCATCCCCACCGCTGTCAGACTGTACAATAAGTCACTAACAAACTCTCAAAGCTAAACTCACTTTTAATTTGTTACCTTGCACAAAAGAAGGCTATAGTTTGACCTTTTTGCACACTTCCTGGCTTTTTGCACAGCCGGAGTGATTCTATCTCTGCCAAATGTGACATCACTGACATGTACCGGTACATTTCTAAGTTGATCTTATCTGGTAAACTGCATAAATTAACTACTACTACTACTACTACACAGCAACATTAAGCTCAAAGACACATATTTTCTGCAGCAGATTATAGCTACAAAGATCATTTCCATTTGCAGTACCCGGTGACATGACAAAACAATTCAATAACTTAAAATAAAATCACAACAAGGAATGTCCAATGGGATTTAATGAGCCCCACCCACACCCCACACTTACAACATCTCACAGACAATACATCCTCTCATTCATCATACGACATCACTCATGATTCTCTACTATGGTTCTCTATATTTCCTGGGTTTCTATGTGTTTTTTAATGTTTTATACCCTGTGCTGCTCAAAGGAATTGCCCCTGGTGGGATAAATAAAGTAGTCTGAATCTAAACAAGCTCATATTTAAGTGTAGCCCGTGGTCGTGTTGTGATTACTATCCATCTTTCCATTTCTGATGCGAAATATAAACGTTGCCAAATCATCAACCAGACCTCGGCACAGATGTCGCACACATGTGGCGTCTGGGTGTGCGCAAAAAAAAAAACTATAACTCTTTAGAATACTCTTTGAAGTTTGGGGGAGTAAATAACTGGTGTTTTCTCTGAATTATTGCTCATTTATTCCTCAGAAAACGACAACAATGCAGCAGTCATCCTATAGCTGCCTGATGACTGATGAGCTAACGTCGTTGATGTGACAAGTGTGTAGTCCGGGCCTTTTTCGTGTCAGTTGTATGACTTAGCAGCAGGTGGTAGCTACACAACACCTGCTGATGATGTGCGTTTACAGTCCATCACGAATACGAATTAAATGACAGAAGATAGACGCGTTTGGGGTTGTTGACTTGTTGCGTTGTGTGGCCCGGCTATAATTAGACCCAACAGTTGCGTGGCGGCGAACGGCGTGACAAAGTTTGTTTTTGTCGGCGAAACCTGAAATGTTGATCTTTTTACGTCCTCACAGTCTGAAGAGGCGTTGATGGAATTTAGAGGCTGACACACTAATGGCATCCAAACACCTTGCCAAGCACTTCTGCACCGCATCACGCATCCTACACACACACACACACACACACACACACACACACACACACACACACACACACACACACACACACACACACACACCATCTGCTTTAGCTGCTCCTCCTTCCTCCTCAAGGTCTCTGTGTGTGTTTGCACTTGATGCTTTAGTGTCGGGTGTGGCGACTGCGTGGGCGCCCGTATGCCACTGACACAATGGTTATTGACAGCACCATCTGTGGATACTCGCCAGTTTTTGCAGTTTTAATAAACCCAGTGATACCTTCCTGACTTTTCAGAGCAGCCACACACACAAAGGCCAGTCTGGACCTTTATAACAGCCATCCCCGGTCTCACATCACATCAAGCCCAAGGCAAATGATAGCAGCATGTTGCGTAGATATTTTCAACATTATCGACAGGCTGGTATAATCTACAGACGTCAACAAGTTACCTCAGCTTCTGTATTCAATTCAATTCAGTTCATTGTGTTTTTGTCTAGCCCTTAATCACAGCCGCAGACGTCTCGGAGGACTTTACTAAGTTGAAGTTAATAAAGAAACACATAGGAGCCGTTGGTCCATAGGGAGCTGGATGACCAATAAATCCATAAATGTTTGTAAACGTCATTCCTGCCTTTTTTAGTGCATTTTTGTTTATACGTTGTGGTCAAAATGCATGGGCGTCTCCATTAAAGGATTGTTAATTTATATAAAGTGCCTCAGTCCGCTACCCTCTGCCAAACATTGCAGACCAGCGATTCACAAACTTGTAAGTCTCTGCTTTATTTATACTTTGCCTATACCTCTCATCATATCCATAGTCATCGTTGAGGTCCAGGGATCAGGATTATGTTTCATATGAACTATTTGAATGAACTGATGGAATTAAATCACTGCAACAGAAGCTTTTGCTTCTGTTGCTTCTACGCTTTCAGGACTGCTTTCATTCCTTCAAACCGCTACATATGGGATAGGGCTTCAGCATATGGGCAGACAGGAAGCCAGGCAGACTTCAATTTGACCACTGGGCCCGGCCACTGCCTGCCACCCAGTCAGTCAGTCAGGCCTGGGATTAGGTCAAGGAGCCCGGGGGATGGGCAGAGGACTAGGCCGCTACAGGGTCAGTACAGTGAAGACGCAGGTTATAAGCTGCTGGTGACTTGGGGGACTTTCTTTAATCTGTCTGTGTGTTCATCCGATTCGTTTGACAGATCTCTAAGCAGTTTAGGGACAGTGAAAGCTTTTTAAGATTGTGGGTAAACATGTACGGATGTCTTATAACACTTTTGAAGCAGCTAAGGGTAAAGATGGACTCATTCATTGCGACAATATATAAGTCAATAATATAAATCAGTGAATTTACACTTGTTTTGGGTATCTGAAGGTCAAAGCTAACGTATCTCCAAAGATAACATATCTCGAGCAGTGGGGGAGGGTCCCGGCTCAAAAGTGGCCAAAATGACGTGCGCTGACATGCTGCGATACCACCCCGGGCCAGTGGGGGTGGACCCGGAATAAGAATTAGCCAATGCTAACATATAGCATTCGCTGACCTCTCAAAAACGTCTTTACAGGATGGTCCAAAAGCTGCCTCTTTGCCCAAAGCTCCGTTCCACATGTGTCAACGCTGAGGGGGGTGGATTTTTTCAGACCACTCTAGTTTAGTCGCTGTGAATTTTTGAAGTCTCTCGTTCAAATGAATGGAGCTGCACCGGCTGACGCATTCGAAGATGCGTTTTTTCAGAGTTTCTTTCCATTTTGGATAGCTCCAGTAGAGCACAATATTTGGCCCATTAGTTAGAACGCCGGAGATAGGCGTGACTACGTCTGTTAATTTTTACAGTCTATGATCTTGATACTAACATATCTCCAGGCTAAATATCTCCAAGCTAACATCTCTCAAAGCTAACGTATCTCCAAGCTAACATTTCTCCAAGCTAACGTATCTTGGAGCTAATGTATCTCCAAGCTAACATTTCTCCGAGCTAGCATATCTCCAAGCTAATATATCTCCATGCTAATATATCTCCATGCTAACATTTCTCCAAGCTAAGCCATCTCCAAGCTAACCCATCTCTAAGCTAACCCATCTCTAAGCTAACCCATCTCTCAACTAACGTATCCCCGCAGATGCTAAGAGAAGGTCCTTGATTCCTCTGGTTTAAAATCACACGCTGCAAAACTTTGGTGTCTCACAACAATAATATATTTTCTTCTCGGACACGACCCCAGACCTGCGCATATTTTGCCTTTTTTCTTCACATGCCACGCTCTGAAATTCACCTTGGAATGAGTTTTGCGTCGTATCGTGCATTCTGGGTCTCAGAGCGTCTTGCGGGAAAAGTCGAGTTACATGTCAGGACTTGTCGGAGGCTTCAGTTTGTAGATTCTTGGATTCACCTTCTGAGAGACGGGTCGAAGCTTCCCAAGACGCTCACTTCCAAACTGCTTTTGTGTGGGCACTTTCCACAAGCTGTCTCTGCAAATCAAACGGTCTGTCAACGAAATAGGATGTTAGAGTCTGTCAATATATCATCAGCGATCACAAGCATAAAAAACAATTAAGGCACGCCAAGTTTATTTAGTATGGCACAGTTCATACGCAAGGCAAATCAAAGTACTCCGAATTGCTCCTAAATCTAGGACAATTTCTATACAGCTACTTGGCTTCCCACAAACGTGTCCCTACATTTTTCTCAAATATTTATCTTCTATGTATTTCTGTTATTGATTTAAGTAGTCTTTAAGTTAGCGGTATCCAAACCTTTTAGTTAGAGGGGCCACTTTAGTTCACCAGATTTGTCTAGAGGCCAACAGCATGGACTTGAAACGGGAATGGGCAAATACTGAGGTGTTAAGTTGGCTGAATGACAACTTCATACCTCAAAAGGTACATCCATTTTTTGTGACACAATGGGAAAACAAAGTATACAAATCAACAAAATCAAGAGGCTCTGAGATTTACAACAAGGTATAACATTCCTCTATTGGGGGCGCTGAAGTTGGCTGGATGACACTATGAAGTTATGTATTTGTTTCTTTTATATTGTCTATTTCACAATACAATACTCAAAAAACGCCAGCGCCTAAAGGGATAACAAGATATATTCAGTCACAACAAGGTTTTTAAAATCATAAATAATCACAGTATGTCAAAATGAGAAAGATTTTTGTTTTATCCTGGATTTGAACCTTGTCAGAGCAGAAACCTGTCTCAAGTTTTCAGGAAGACTGATTTTAGCTGCATACATCTGATACGCTGCCTCCCCATGTTTAGTTCTGACTCTGTGCACCAGCATGGGGCCAGTAGGAGGCCAATTAGACAAAGAAATGACTATACCAGGTTATTGTTATTGGCTTGGTCTATATTTATGCAAAAGCCTTTATGGTCTGCAATTGCATCATTTTCTTGTTCCGATGCAGAAGACAAAGCCAAGTCCATAAAATAAACTGCACCATATGTTTAGGACATCCAGCCAGACTGCGCACACCCAGGAAAGTAAAATCCACAATAGAAAAAAAAAAAAAAATTACTCAATGCCAGGAAATCCCACTAAACTAAAAATACGTGAAGCAAAGCCATGTTTAGTGAAGGTGTCCATATGTCTTCTTCCAAACGGCCACGCCCTCAAGCCCCACCCCCGCAGTCCAGTCCAACCAATTTACTGCATGTTGTAACTCTGTCTTTCCCAACCCCCCGTTTTCTTTCTTTCTACCTTGACCTTTTGGCATTGGGGCAAGCAGGCCTCATCAATAGCCAGAGACCACCCCTTAAGTTTCATTGTGCTCTTGTGCCAATAGAAAGAATGCATGGGTTTGTTGTAAATAAAAAGTCCTCTCACAATATTGCAAATAATGAGTTAGAATCGAGCGTTGTATGTGTTTTGGTTATGTTTATGAAATGCTGCTTTGCCAGGTATGTTTTCTGTGGTATGAGAATTGATACGAGTTTTGTTAACCAGTAAAATGGACTCATAATTACGAGTTAATAAAGGAAAATCCAGGAAAAACGGCGCCAAAACCAAAAGTCCATCCCAAAAAGCGGCACATAGTCTATTATACTTTTAATGTTATTGCACTTATATATCTGGCACAACAGAGACCATATTTTCACTTTTTAACATGTTTGCACACTTCCTGTCTTTTTGCACACCCTGAGGGATACGACACCAAATGTGGCATGTATTGTGAGATCAATAAAGTTTATTTTATCTTATAATTTAAGCGTGTTGACAGTATAAGTGTACATTCATGCAAACACAATTAGACATTGAACGATAGGTTTTGTGCGGGCAATAATCCATCAACAAGGAGACCCATAACTGAGCTGGTAGTAATTTGTAAAACAAAATATTGATGTCAACATGAAAAATACCAACTTCAACTTAAATAATGTTTCAGGCATTGGATAAAAGTTAAACAAATGGCAAATAAAAACGCTGCTGTGTTGCATTGTAGACGAATGTATGTTTATGTTTAGTTGAACTGTATATTTTTGACCAGTAAGATGGACTAATGATTGGAGGTAATAAAAAAGGAGAATCTGAGAAAAAGAAAATCCAATTCAAGAATCACCCGCTTTACGTCTTACTAGTTTTAATATTTTTGAATGGGGACATAAATCTTCAGAATGCAAACTTGAAAGTCACTCAGAATTAAGCTCTGCAGGTGACGGACAAGCCACAGTCCTAGTCCAAGTCATTCGATACACATGTTTTAATTCAGAACGAAATGAAATGCTGAGAAAAGCGTTTGTTGTGGTCACGTCGTCCCCTGGTTCCCTCCATGTGCGTTGAGTCTGGCTCAGTGAGGAGTTTCCCATGGACTGAGCCTTCACCTCGGCGCACAATAACGTTCATTCATCGTGGACTGCTGCCATAAGGATCCAGGAGTCAGCACAGAGTAAGTCAGAACTCCACCCGCCCCGTTAGGAAACTAGAGCCTGCGCTGTGGTTATAGCCGCGGATATGCAGAGTGTTTAGAAACGGGCGAGGGAGAGCCATTTACGGATAAAGTTCTCTCAGCTCTGTTCCTCCGGGCTCAGCGACTGGACTGTGGACACACGCTGCTTGTCCCGGGCAGTCACCACCATCACTGCAGCACCACGGCCACAGGGCTCTGGCACAGGGCCACGCATGTGCTGCTGCAGGGAACTCTAAACATGCGACATGACACTCTCTGGAATGCTCTATATGGAGTTCAAACAGTCTGAATATTTGTGGTGATAAATTCCAATGTCCTTTGACTATGCACTTTTTAATGTACAGCACTGGGAGCACAGTGAATGAAAAGCATAAGCCATAGTTTTTCTTAATTCAATGTGTTAAAACTTTTACCTTTTTACAAACAAAAGTTGATTAATGCGTTGTTCCCTTAAATGTATTTTTACTGTTTTGTCAAATGACGCACATCATGTGGTTTTATGTAAAAGATGAGACCACAGACAATTCTCTCGGTGGTTTCTTCTTAGAACAGTCATGAGACCGTATCAGTCATTGGCTATTTTGAGGAATCTTACTCATTCACACGAGATTGGACACTTTTGACAGTCTCTCGTTTCTCTTCAGTTTACCTGGTGAGGAACAGTGGGCTCTCATGAAAACTCTAATCTTTACATATTTTATTAATTATTTTTATTTGTATCTATCAGGGTTAGGGATGTATTGTCATGTATTTGGCCATGTTATAAGCAATATATGCAATTGCAGTATCAGCAGATTCCCAGCCCTAGTAAATGCTAAGGCCACATTTATGTTTTACTCTCGCTTTGAATGAAAACTCTTGAATTAGGTTGACACAATAACACGGTGAGTTGTGATCAAATAAATAAGGATTGAAATTTGACGCTGGCTTTGATCCGAAGGATAAACAAGGGATTTGATTTTGATTATCAATAGCTGTCTCACTTTGGCATAGATTCTTTTTGTTGTTGCACTAAAACCAGAACTAAACCAAGTACAAGAATGTGGCTCTGCACGCCACAGAAGAATCTGTTCTGGCGCTGCACAGTAACACTCTCTAATGCCCTTGTTGCCACATCATTCCTCGGCTAATTATTGAAATGATGTCTACAAAAGGAAATCCTTTTGAGCAGGCTATAAAAGCACCCAGCGTGGCAGATTCCAGAGGCATAGGAACTATTTGCAGTTGGGGTGTTGGAAGTCTTGTCACGTCATTTCTTATTCTACTGGATTTCCTTTTAGGCTATCTTTGGCTGTTTGTGTGGCGCTCTCTGTGAGAAGTCCCAACAGAATCCTGGCAGCTTTTTCTAATAGTTTAACACAAATGGCTTGAGTTGCTGCAAAGAAAAGCAGTTTTTTTTAAGCTTCCACAGTAGATTCTGTTCCAGTATGATTCACTTTTGGATTTCTATGGAACAAACTGAGCAGGCCCCATTTCTATACAGGACAATTATAAGACCCCAACCAGTTATATAAAAAAAACACACAAATGAAACAACGTTGTCTTTGTCAGAGGCATAGTGTGTCCTTGCAAAACTCTCATTTAGATTCTGTGTAATTGAAGAGTGGGCTCCCCAGGGAGGTCCAGATTTACCCCACTGAATGTGCCTGTCGAGAGGGTGTTGTCTGTGGCATATGGAGGAGCAGCGCGTGGAGCTCGTCTCTCAAACCTTACGTGCTGCTCCTCTGTGGGACACAACAGAGAAAAGGCCAGTCTTGCTCTGCTATAGTGCAGAAAAACAAAGCGCCCTGAAAGCTGACCCGTCTGTTCTTTTCTTCTGTCTACCTCTTTTTGTTCCGCGCTCACAGACCCACCACCGCCGCCGCCGCTGTCACTGTGACCAGGCAAAGAAACGCAACATACATGCTGCGATTTTAATTCATGCTAGCTTCTGATGCTCTCTGATTCTGTAATTTCACTTTGTTCGTAGCAGATAGTTCAGATTCAGATTCATTTATTTGCCATTTGCAGTAAAACCACATTGGAAAACTGTGCAAGACTACCCCGGTGTGCGCCAGACAGAGAAGACGACACACACCAGAGCTCTTGCCACGGCGCCATCTTTACGGCGCCATTAGCTAGTTATGTATTTATTTCAAATCCTGCACAACACAAGATACTAAATATCAATAATCAACATGTCACAAGTTTTGAAAAAGGGGGTTGGGTGAAGCAGACGTTAAAACATTTCCGACCCCCTCTCGCACATACAGCAAAACGGCAAATGCCAAATTCCACTGACGCTCTGCAGTCACATCATTCCCTCAAATTAAATAAACAAGACACACAAACTCAAGACACTTATCTCACTCACACTCATACAAGACACTGACTGGCCCAAACACTCCCTGACCAAACACCTCTCTCACAAACCGCTCTGTCCATGCTCCGGGCATCGCACTCTGTCCACAAAGACAGGATTAAGATGGATAGATACTTTATTTATATTCAGGTGTCCAGTAGCAGCAGAAAAACATCCATCCATGCAAAAAAAACATTGATATATATAGTATTAAGATTAAGAGACTCTTTACTCATCTCACAGTGGCCACATTTTATTACCATTCTTACTATTATTATTATTATTATTATTATTATTAGAATTATCTATTTATTTGTTTTTGTTTGTGTGAATGGATGTGTTTTTGCTGCTACTAGACACCTCAAATTCTCTTACAGGGATCAATAAAGTATCAATCCATCTATTTTAGAAAGTTTGTTAAATGCCACGGCCAGGATCGGAACTCTGGTCAGGTTTTGAAGTGAAGACCTGTCATCCCGGACTGAGGCCCGAACTCTGGCTCGGACTCTGGCACAGGCCCTGGCAGACCCGTATCCTGGAAAAGCAGGAGGGGATCCGTGGTAAAATGTTCCCTCAGGGCCGGTCACGTCGCTAACAGCCATTTTAGTCCCTGTCATTTCCTCCGTGAAGAATTCCACTGTAATTATCCCAAAACGAGGTCTTTTGAAGCCTCACTGTCACTTTGCTCTTTCATGCCACTTGTGATCTCGTAAAAACAAGCAAGAAATGAGGTGCAAATGAAAAAATGTCGCTGTTGTATGGGTTATTATCTTCAATGTTCACACATCTACGTCTGGTACCAGCAGAGCAAGCATTTTATTAGATTCAGGGAGCTCTTAAAAGTTGCCTGATGATTGAAGAATAATGAATTAGAACCACTTTCTTTAACTTCATTCCTGATACAGCTGTTTAAAATGCATGTGTGCATATTTTTTCATAATGAATCTCTTTGTATTTTAGATCTAACTGTAAGCGTAGCCGTTGGCAGCTTCACTTTAATGAATGTGTTGTGGCAAATTTAATGGTTTTCAATTAACTTTTTTCTTTAACATTCTTTCTAGCATTTTCTTGTGAACAATGATACATTATGACAAGAGGAAAGGGCCTTCTTCAAGTTTCTCAGGGTCTGGTTTCTGTGTGAGGGAAGGATGCAGAAGGAGATTGACAGACGGATCGGTGCAGTCGCTGTATCACACTGTTGTGGTGAAGAGGGAGCAGCGTCTGCACTCAGAGCTGTATCGGACTGTTGTGGGGAAGAGAGAGCTGAGTTGAAAGCCAAATCTCTCAATTTACTCACCTCTGGTCATACGCTTTGGGTAATGACCGAAAGGACGAGATTGTGGATACATGGGTTAAAATGAGTTTTGACCAAGGGTGTGGAGCTCGGAGTAGAGTCGCTGCTTCTCCATGTCGAGAGGTTGAGGTGGCTCGGGCGTCTCTCAGCTGACAGGATGTGCCCAGATGAGGAAGTGTGTCTGGAGAGAGAATTCTGGGCGTATACTTACACTGCTGACCTATAGCGACCCGGCAATGGATAAAGCAGAAGAAAACGAGATGTTTGTAATTATTCATAGTTTTGCCCTTTAACTTTACAAATAAGTAGATGGTAATTAGATGTTTATTCTGATATTATCATTCTTCATCACTTCATAGATTTCAGTTTAGATCCATCTGCCTCAATGTTCAAATACTTGAGGGCTTTGATGAGCGCTCTCTGAAAAACCAGCCAACAAATTCAACTTTAAAGAAAACTTGTAGATACTAAACTAATTTCCTGCTCGAGTCCACAGTGGAATTAGAGAATAAAGCAATGCTCTTTAATCAACTGAAAGAATGTGTCGCAGCTAAAGCACCTCCAGGCGAGTGGCTGCTCCACAACTACGGTTTATCTTTAGGGAAGTCGTCATGACCAAGTTTAGCCAAGGTTGAACCAAGGGAGAGTTGAATATGTAAGAAATGTACACTTTGTATTCACGATATACACGTTTATGATAGTGATGTGGTTCTGTGATTCTTATACTGAGGCTTTTTGTCAAATAGTAAACTTTAAAAAAACAAGAGCAGTACATATACATTGCATCTTCTAGCTCTAACCTATTAGCATTGTTGTGAATTGTGGTGTGTGTACGTTAAGACAGAACACACTGTCTTAGTGGGCGGCACGGTGGCCTGGGTTCGAATCCCGGTTGGACCAGAGCCTTTCTGAGTGGAGTTTGCATGTTCTCCCCGTGTCTGCGTAGGTTTCCTCCGGGTGCTCCGGTTTCCCCTACCACTAAAAATATGTACAATAGGTCTGGCCTCCTGTACTGGCACCCCCACTCCCAAAAATAACAATTGTGAAGTGCTTTGAGACTCTGATGTGCAGTGAAAAGGCGGTATATAATTAAAGATTACTCACTTACTCACAGCCATATTCAAAAACACCCATTCTGGAAACTGTTATTGACAAAAGCGGTGCAATAATATATACATGTGCAAAAGTCCCCAGTGTGCACGAGACAAATACTTTAGGCTTAAAAGTACCATAAACCATCGTCAATGTGAAATCGATCCCAATCTTCTACCTGATCGTTGTTATTTTCATATTTTTGTATTTATCCATTATCCAAATGTTATTATTGCATGCTTGTTTTGTTTTTGTTTTTGTTTTACTAATTTTGTTTAATTTTAGCAGAGGGGAGGAATGGGGTGTGAAGCAGCATTCTTTGATTACTATTATTATTTTAAAGGTTTTATTATTATTATGTATTTAAAATTTAATTCATTCATAAGTTGTTATGTAATCATATTTTCTTTTCCTTATTGCTCTGTAAACTGTTATGTATTTTTCTACGTTTGTATTTATGTTTAGGACCCCCTCGAAAATACAGCTATCCTTAAAAAAACTTAAAATTAAACTTAATCAACAATCCTAAAATTATCCCGATCCTAAAATAATATATATATACTTCCTATACTCAGTCGTGGTGTACATTTTTTTGCTTAATCAAAGTGAATCTATTGCATTTACCCATAACTCATTGCACTCCAATCACACATTCAGACCATGGTAGAGACATTCCATTCCAAACCATTCCATAAAATATCATATCATTGTTTTGTAGACTTGTAGCTGCCGTTGCTCTTACATCACAGTGATAGATTTTGATTCTCAGACAAACATTGTAGCTCCAGGGGACAAACATTAGTGTATAGCTGTGTCTCATTAGCGCGTCTGTGTGCATCTGCAGTGCACAGGGAGCCGCTCACAGCCTATATAAAGGCACTGCTCAATAATCGATACAGTGTGTGCCGTTTGTAAAAGTATTTATTTATGGTGGAGGCTGAACGTGGCGCTGTGCATGTGGCGACGTGCCTGAGCCAGCTGCAGCTCAACAGATAAGCTGAATGTAACGCTAGGCTAGTAGCAGAGTGAACAATTAGGTTGACCAGAAGTAGATTCGGCCAAGGAGCCAGGGTGTGTGAATGAAACACAGACAAAATCAATTGCGTTGTTAGGAAAGTATATATATATATTGATTGTAGTCACAGATTCTATAATTATTAGGTGAGGTATGCGATAACGATATTACATTATTTACATGTGTTGCTATAAATAGGGCAGATATAAGGAAATATTTTTAATACAAAAAGAAAAATACAAAAACAAAAAGTGTCCTTTGGTAGGTCAGTTCAATTCAGTTATGGTGGGCTCATAACTGTACTTTAAGCTCCTTTTAGAGTCTTTAGAGTTCCTTTTTGGGATTCAGAAAAGTTCAAGTATGCAAGATCCTACCACTCAGGTAGAACAATAGCTCGCCATCAGGAGGTGATTGCAGTTGGTCGAAGAGCCGTTGCAATAATCCAACGTAAAACAAAAGCCTGACCATTGAAGGTACAGAGTCAGATTCGAAGTGGGATGATGTCAGGCCGAGTAGTTTGTTGTGTTTGTTAGCCCCGCTAACAAACACTGGCTGATACTCCTGGATCGGAGATTCAACGTAAAAGATGATATGAGGCAAAATCAGCGCGGTAAAAGGCAATAGACGCCGAGAAGCCAGACGCACGCCACAGGCCACAGTCACAGAGAGCCGTCAAGGAAGGGGCGGGGGGAATGACCTGGTATGACCCCGCAGGTTAGAGGGAAGCAGCGCTGACGCTTTATGCATTTATTCATAAAATATTATTAATGTTGGGTAGCCATAATAAATATAAAAATATCATGTTAGGAAATACGGGTTACATGAATTATCCATTATTTCTGACCATGAAAGTGGCTTTGTGTCTGCTTTTCAAACACTAAACAGAGCCGAAGTTTATGGGAAGCTTAAAAGTTGTCATCTTTGGGAATGTTTGCGGTGCTGTTTTTGTTCCTTTCTCCCGATTTGTCAAAATACAGTGACTTTTAGGAGAGTTAATTCATCTTTTATTCAGACTAATAAAGAGTCCGTATGACACTAAAAAAGAATTGCATACAAAAAAAAACACAAATTTACGATACAAGGAGACACTGGAAACTGAACCATAGAGGCCTAAAAATGGTTATTGGATTATTTTTGTTGAAAGAATTGTTTTGGTAAATGTTGGTGTCACTGGGCTGTTTCCTTATATGGTTCAGGAAATTAGATTTTTTTTTAAATGTCAGATTTTGAATGACTATAGCGATGTGGTCCCGGCCAAAAAAAGAGTACAAATACAACTTAAAAACTTCAATACTTTAAAGAGTGTTCAGAAATGTGTAATTTTCAAGTTTGGAAAAGACCAGTACATATGTAGATGTTATGTTATGGTTATTACCAGATATCTAATCAACCAAGTGTGTAAAATATTTTGTAATGATTATTTTTTTAAATCCATTCGGGGATATTAGATACAGATTCAGATTAATTGTATTTGCCATTTGCAGTAAAATCCCATTGGAATACATTTGCAAAAGTATATTTCATATGGGTAATTTTACTTCCTAAATTAAGAAAGCTCCACCCACTTTGCAGCGGGTACAAAAGGTTTTACTTTTATGATAATTGTATACATTTTTGAAGGGTCAAAGCATCTTCAAAAAAATTTCAGCTGAAACACAGGCAATCTCCTAGCGTCACAAAACCATGGTCTCATTTTGGGCTTAAAGATGCTATACCCAATTTTTTTCTAATGAGTTCATAAAAAGGCTTATTACTACATACAAGTTGTATTATAATCCGTAATTTAAATGAAAACTTGAGCTCATTGATTCAGCTGTGAATGAATTCAGGCGTAAAAAGTGCTGAGTAGAGACTTAGCGTGACGCCCGCTCTCCTCCAATCACAGAACAAGGCTGCGTCCTCTAGCCTCTACAGCGCTGCTAAACACAGTAGCATGTTAGCATAAGTGGCTATAACTCCTCTGGCTGTAACTGCAGACACAGAAAAACAGCCCAAACCACACAACAGTGAGGAAGAGAAGAGGGAACTAAAGCCAAAACATGATCAAAGAAGAAATCAAGCCCTGAACAGAGCTAGCTTACATCGTATCCTCTGTAGAGACTTGTCTATGGGAGAGACCTGCGGGACCGCCTCGGACTATCTACGCTCGGACTATCTACGCTCGGACTATCTACGCTCGGACTATCTACGCTCGGACTATCTACGCTCGGACTATCTACGCTCGGACTATCTACGCTCGGACTATCTACGCTCGGACTATCTACGCTCGGACTATCTACGCTCGGACTATCTACGCTCGGACTATCTACGCTCGTACTATCTATGCTCGTACTATCTATGCTCGGACTATCTACTATTTACGCTCGGACTATGGACTATCTATGCTCGGACTATCTACGCTCGGACTATCTACTATTTACGCTCGGACTATGGACTATCTACGCTCGGACTATCTACGCTCGGACTATCTACGCTCGGACTATCTCCGCTCGGACTATCTCCGCTCGGACTATCTCCGCTCGGACTATCTACGCTCGGACTATCTCCGCTCGGCCTATCTACGCTCAGACTGTCTACGCTCGGACTATCTACTATTTACGCTCGGACTATGGACTATCTATGCTCGGACTATCTACGCTCGGACTATCTCCGCTCGGACTATCTACGCTCAGACTGTCTACGCTCGGACTATCTCCGCTCGGACTATCTACGCTCGGACTATCTACGCTCAGACTGTCTACGCTCGGACTATCTACTATTTACGCTCGTACTATGGACTATCTATGCTCGGACTATCTATGCTCAGACTATCTACGCTCGGACTATCTACGCTCGGACTATCTACGCTCGGACTATCTATGCTCGGACTATCTATGCTCAGACTATCTACGCTCGGACTATCTACGCTCGGACTATCTACGCTCGGACTATCTACGCTCGGACTATCTACGCTCGGACTATCTACGCTCGGACTATCTACGCTCGGACTATCTACGCTCGGACTATCTACGCTCGGACTATCTACGCTCGGAACTATCTACGCTCGGACTATCTACGCTCGGACTATCTACGCTCGGACTATCTACGCTCGGACTGTCTACGCTCGGACTGTCTACGCTCGGACTATCTACGCTCGGACTATCTACGCTCAGACTACATTTGGACGTGAAACTAGCGGTAATCTTTCAGTTAAATATTGTGTTAGCAGTGCGTTGCTTTTGTACCATTCCATCAGTGATTGTTGTACAGCTTAAGTTGTGCTAATGCTAATGTTAGCATACGCATCAGATCACAAATAAAACTAGATGGCTCCGTGGGATGAGAGCGTAGGGGAAATGAGAAGCCTGTGAGCGAGTTGGGGGCGGGGCTAAACATTCAAACTTTGTAGAAACGGATATAGCTCCTTTAAATCCAAAATAACTTTTTCTTCTCGTTCCTCTACACGCAGCTCCCCAAACCACATTCAGACTATTCTTTTTTATGGCATGACTCAGCAAGAAGCAGCAGCAACAAGAATCAGAACTCATTACTAGGCCAAGACTCATTTTATTTCCTCCTTATGCAAATTCATCCTCTGTTGCAGCATTATTTTACAGTGCTGTTGTTTGTGTGGTATCTCTCTATCACTCTACTCCGGTCGTTTGCTTTTCTGACGGGGTCTTCCGCCACTGATACTCTGAGGAGCGCAGGGACGGGACTCCTGTTAGTGCCCAGAGTCAGGACTAGACAGGGGGAGGCTGCTTTTCAGATTTATGCAGCTAAAGTCTGGAACAGTCTTCCTGAGGATGTGAGACTGGCCGCCTCTCTGTCGATGTTCAAATCCATGTTAAAGACTTTTCTTTTTTCCTGTGCATACAACTAAAGAATTTTATCTTTTTAACACACCTTGTTATTTATTGTTGTAACTTTTTGTGTTTTTAACTATTTTATTGTTTTTAATTACTTGTGTGATTCTTATGTTTTTAAATTACTTGTGTGATTTTAATGCTTTTTAATCACATATGTGTTTTTAATTGTATTTTAATGGTGATGATTTGTGCATTGTGGGTGTGGACTGTGAGGCGCTTTGTGTTGCCCTGTGCAGGAAAAGCGCCCTATAAATAAAGATTGATTGATTGACTGACCCAAACCAGAAAAAACAAACGAGATGGAATCAAAGCGACATATCGGGGGAAATATCGCTCTTTTCTCCACAATCCCCTCTGGCTCTCTGAAGAAGTAGTTTCTTTAATGCTGCCTGGAGGATCCATCCAGACAACCAGAGCCATAATGTTTCCACAGAAACGGCTCAACTGTGGGTAATGTCAGGGTTTAGTTAGCCCACCCACGTCAACATTATTGTTTTACATAAATTCTGATTTTGTCACTTCTATATCCCATCTGTGTCTTAATTCTCTTGGCATAAAAGAAGATTGAGGTATCCAGCCAATCCAAAAAGTTTAATCACGTAGTCTTGTTTATCTGTTTGAAAGATATGTCGCAAAAGTACAAATAATCATTGAATTTCCTTAAATCATTCATTCATTAAATAAGTGATAAACAAACAATTAGATTTTTTAATGACTTGGATTGCCATCATACCATTGCTCTTTGAATATAGTTAACTTTTGCTTCTAAAAAAATCTCTCTCCACACAGTGATAGAAGCCGCATCACCACACAGGAGGCGATGTCAGGCCTATAGTACATGTTTTAGTGGTATGGGTAACCGGAGCACCTGGAGGAAACTTATGCAGACTTGGATAACACCGTTGCTCTTTGAATCATTGTTTACTTTTACTAATCTCACTCCACACAGTGATAGAAGCCGCATCACCACACAGGAGGCGATGTCAGGCCTATAGCACATGTTTTTAGTGGTATGGGTAACCGGAGCACCTGGAGGAAACCTATGCAGACTTGATTAAAGGCGGCTGGTTTTCTTTTTTCCTCAAAACCTCGCATCCAAAACAGCAGTAGCACTTATTAGCTCATTGATTGTTAGCTTGTCGTCTTGTTGTTGTTATTACAAGTGGTTCCTCTACATATCTTTGAAGTCCAGTCTCCGCCCGATGCTTGGAGCGATTTGAATTGGCCCTCGACATTGGAGCACTGTTGTTCTCCGGGTGTCAGAGGAATACAGTTTTCCCCTCGGCTTCATCTCTCTTCTGGGAGAGCCTCCTGGCCGTTTGGTAACAATATATTCCTGAGCAGTGTTCATATTACCGACCTGCAGACCGCGGACAATGGAGGATTACTGTGGAATGTCAGCTACACAAGCTAAACTAAGACCAGAGGCTAACCATGAAGGACGGCTCGGCTTCTGCGCTTGCTATTCCTCGGCACTTTTTCAAATAACCCAATAGAATATAAAACAGCAATTCAATGTAAGCCATGTTTTCTTTTAACAAGTATGTTGCTAACTTGCGCTTTTTATCAGACTGTAGTTTAGTATGTGTGTTGTGTTGTCAAGGACTACAGATGGAGATTAAGATGAGATAAGAGATCCCACAGTGAGGAAATGTCAATGTTGCAGCGCACATACAGACCAGTAGCACACAAAATATACAATATAAGTAGCTATGTTCCTTAGCTAGCTGTAGCAGGAAGTAGCATGGAGCTAAATCTGGTGCAGCCTTCTTTTTAATGTAACTGCACATTGTCCTTAATATATTAAACTCTAAAATCTGAACTCTATCTTGACCAAGAGTTCTGCTGGGTCTTTCTTTACCGTAATTTCGTCTCACACTTTGATATTCATTGTTGTGATTCAGAGTTCTTGATCGACAGCCTCTTCGTCCTTTGGAGCAGATCCTTCTCTCAATATAGGCCTTCCTGAAGTTTCTAATTTTTTTTATACTAGGTTATTTTTTAAGTTCCTTGTGGGTGCTTGAGATTAAATTATAGAATTCTTTATTCGTCCCACAGTGGGGGAATTTCAGTGTCGCATCACCAGTTATAGGAATGAGCAGACAGCACAACATAAGTGAACAATAACCCTACTACGCCAAAATAAATACAAAAATCTCTAATTTTAGTGAAGCAAGTATAAAACCTCCAACTTTAGCATAAAAAAGATGCAAAGATCTATACATTTAGCATAACAAAGAGAATCGGGTCATATATTGATCATCCCGCCCCCTATGTACTCCGATGTGTTAGTTCGAACACAAGAAGTGCAACTATAACGGTTTATTTCTCTGATCTATTTTTGGTGAATCGACAATTAAAATAAAGTTCTACGAGACGACTGCTGTTGTGATTTAGGTCTACACAAAAATAAACTGACTTGAACTTTGCCAATAGTGTTTGACTTATTGACATGATTAGCGCAGTAAGGAAGTAAGTAAGTAAGTAATCTTTATTTATATACCGCCTTTTCACTGCAGATTTGAGTCTCAAAGCGGTTTACAATTGTTAATTTTTGGGCATTTGTCTCTCACTCCACACAGAGATGGGAGCGGGGTCGCCAGTACAGGAGGCGCATGCTAGAACTATTGTACATATTTTTAGTGGTAGGGGAAACCGGAGTACCTGGAGGAAACCTACGCAGACACGGGGAGAACATGCAAACTCCACTCAGAAAGGCCCTGGTCCGACCGGGATTCGAACCTAGGACCTTCTCGCTGAGAGGCGAGAGTGCTATCCACTCAGCCACCGTGCCGCCCAATTAGTGTGTTGTTTTTTGTTAGTTAGTCTGAGCCCTGTCCTCAGCTCCATCAGTGCCACAGTGTCCCGACTTCAGCGACACGTTGTAAAGCCATAGGGAGGTGGCTCCAGTGACGGTGGAGCAGGCAGATGCACAAACATTGGAGCATGTGCAGAAAAGACGGGCAGATGGCTCCTGATTGGAGGCTTTGTGAAGCTTCTGACAAACAATACATGCTCATTAGCGTTGTAGGTAAATAGCACCGTGAGAGAATAACTCACGAAAGCGTTTAGGCACGTTCACACTTGTTGATCGGGTTCACTCTAACTGGACTAATTCTAGTTTACTTGGGCTGAAAAGGCTTTATTTGTAGATGTAAAACCACCAAATATTGAAAAGTGGATAGTGGATTGGTAATTTGGCATGTGACCATAGACTTAGTATCTTCTGAACCACTTAATAGTAGTGGCTCTTCACAATATTTGTCCCCAAAAAAGTGGTTCTCCATGTGAAAAAGGTTGGAGACCCCTGATTTAGACCATAACATTCCCACTTAATGTATCCAAATCCATTCCACCACCACTCGGGGCGCTGTAATGAAATAAAAATACATACATTGGCCGTATCGCTATAAATTTTGATGTATTCTTGTATAGCCCCAAAGAGAATTACACAGTTCAACACAAGAAATGCAACGATAAAACACATAGAGCCATTGGTCCAGAATGAGCAGATGACCAATGTTCATAAATGTTGTTGTGTCCTGGATCACCACCACTGTCCTTTTATTTAGACTCTCTAACAATCTAACAGACCCTATACACAGACCGCAGGGTTCAAGAGACATAAAAAGGTAGCGGCTCTTAGTCCAGCAAGAACCTTACTTCATTGTCCCTATATGTGTTTTGTTTTCAATCCATTATTTAATTCAGCTTTGGAAATCTGTCAGGATCAGCGAGTCCACATAAAACAAACAGACAATCACAGGACTGCGACTGGGAGACCAACGGAGACTCCCGACCTGTAAAAGTTATTTGGGGAACCTACTAAAGTTGAGTTACAGCCCAGACATTAGACTTGACTACTTTTGGACACATTAGAACATATTTGGGAGCTAAGAGGAGTGAGCCGGGCTTCATACTCCCATCTGGATCCTTCTGTGGTCTGCGGTGCATACCTGAGATGTTGTGGCCTCACGCAGGTGCAGGCTCGCTCCCATACTTGAATAACCCTCTGTGTGTTCGCTTGGAGCAGGTGGAACTTTTTTGCAACTTTTGCAAACTCCTATTCCATGAGGAAATGCCATTGGAAATGTGAACGCAGCTCCAGGCGACATAACTTTCAGTCTTCTCAGAATCTGCACCGGCATATGTCAGCATTTGTTTACTGGGAATTGGGGAAATAAGCGTACATATAAAAGATTTATGATAAAACTTCCAGATGATGTTCTTCTGCAACGCCCTTTTTAGACACATTTATCTGCTCGGCTTCCTCACCACAGGGTTTTCAAAGTATTGTTAACTAAAACAAACAGCCCAACTGTAAGAGCTGAAGGCTTGCCCGGCCAAGTCTCTCGCCTGGGGTTAGCGCTGGCTTCATGTCATTGGAGCTTTAGCGCTTTTATCTCTGCCATCACTAATATCAACCAAACAAAAGCACAAAGCCAAGCCAGATGTAAGGAGTGGTGTCGTCTTTCAGTCTTGTCCATGGGAAGGCCTCTACCTCTGATACTGTAAGCGCTCAGATTTTAGTCTCTTTGTTAAAGCTCAAATTAAAACTTCCTGCTTTATCTGGAACTCTGTAGACGTCTGATGATTTCTTTGTCTTTTTGTCATTCATTCAAAAGAGAACCTTCTGTTGTCCCAGGCACAGAATTATTGCTGAAGGAAACTCACTGTCTGCACGAATGCTTTCAATCAAGATATAATACATTTATAATTGTGTTTATAAAAGACTTTCTGACTGATATTAGTTCACATCACATGTTGGTGCTTCTATGAGCTCTATTGTGTTAAGTTGTGTCTGATTGTTTCCCTGCTGCTCAAATGTATTCCTGTGATTTGAAGATACGCTTGTGTGTTTTTGTTAATATTACCAAACCATCATATGTTCAAGACCCAGAACTTGAAAAATGCATTGTTTGTTGATCTTATCAAATTATTGACTATAATAATTACTGTAGCTGCTTCTTAACATGCTCAAGGCAAAAATTTCAAGGGGACACGGCACGGTGGCTGAGTGGATAGCACTCTTAGCAAGAAGGTCCTGGGTTCGAATCCCGGTCGGAACAGGGCCTTTCTGAGTGGAGTTTGCATGTTCCTGTTTCCATGTTTCCTCCGGGCCCTCCGGTTTCCCCTACCACTAAAGCATGTACAGTAGGTCTGGCATGCGCCTCCTGTACTGGCCCCGCTCCCATCTCTGTGTGGAGTGGGAGACTCTGTGAAAGGCGCTATATAAATAAAGATGACTTACTTACAAAATGCCAAGTTGAGGTAAATGTTGTGTTGAAATGACAAAAGTTCACCTTAAAAACGCACAAGATCAAGTTGATTTGATTGGAGTATATGCACACACATGATTGAAGAGGATTGGCTGTTGGCCAAAACATTTGGGCATCTCTGCTTTAGACATTTGAATGCACGTCATCGATGTCACTCAAGCGCAGGCCCTGAGAGAAAACCAGTTCTATAAATGTAACTATAGACGTGTAGTTATATAATTCTATTTTACAGAATACAGAATGAAATCCCACTGTATTGACAAGACTCCATCAACAATTAAATTGGGATATGAAATAATCCGTCGAAGCTTTCATCTCTGGTAAATCTGTTTAGAATGTTTTTGTTTCCTGATTCCTGACACTAAACTGGAGCAGTGTAGATGCAGCAGCTCACGGCGAACATCAGACTGGAGCCACATCAAACAGAGCGTGGAGATGTTGACCCGCAGCTGCACAAACAGCCCAGTGCTTGCTTATCCCACCACCCAGGCCTCCATCTTATTTTATTTGGGCCAAAGTGGTTGTCCGACAGCCCTCTGCGCCGTGAGTTATGACTGATCCCTCTTCTGCCTGGAGTCGCCCTGTCTGTTGAGCTGTTGTCCGTAGCAACCGGAGCGTTTTCTTTTTGGTAAAGTGCAGATACATCTACTAAAGGCTGCTGCTTTCCGGTTCCTGTAAACTCTCTTTTAAATCGTATTACACATATAGTCGTATACAAGGCATCTCTGAGCTTAGTCATGCCACAAAGGAGGAGAGCGAAATGGGAAGGAAAAAGTGAAATGAGCAGAAATTATTTATTTTTTGACTAATCAGTGCCCTACAGGTCATGTGTTAATCAGATAAAGATTAATAGTATTAATTGTTCAAGTCATATATTCTGACCATACTATAAGTACAGTAAGTAATATTCAACTATAATATTGTTTAAAATAATCCCTAGCAAGTTTTTCTGAAGGAGAATAGTTTAACCAATGATGTGGGGCCTTAAGGATTTGGATTCATTTCGACCAATCAGGAAGCTGCAGAGGGGAGCAAGGGCGGGTCTTAATTTCTACAATTTGAAAAGTAACTTCCCTTCACTTTAACTGCAAAACACAATTGTCTGAAAGTTTGAAACGATTTGAACCCATGATTTAAATACCCACTTCCTCCTTTGAGAAAAAAAAAAAAAAGGTAATTCAGCTTTAACTAGGTTTTCTGTGGCCGGCAATGCGGTTAGCTCATCAGGTTTGCACAGATCCAGTTAGCAGTCATGAGTAGCATCACATTCTCTTAGATTATGAACTTGGCCAGAAGCATTTGCAGAGAGCAGCGCGTGAACCGAGCCCAGCAGTATTATTGGACCAAGCTCTTTTACAGCGATTTAGAAGTCGTTCCCTGGATCACAGTGTGCACCGGCCTCGTGTTGGAGCCGGAGTCTGTGGTTTGAGAACGTGTTTTTGAGATGCCGTAATGGGGCCCACATGGACTGCGTTTGTGCGGCAATATTTTTCAGATAAAATACTTGGTTGAACTGGCAGCTCTTTGTGTGGAGGTTGGCATTGGCTTCATGAGACAACTCTGTAGCTTCTTTGTTTTATATCTGAAAACTTACATTTTTTTCTTATTGTGCCACTACAAGCAATAGCCATTTAATTTTCCTTTAGTTGTTGTCATGAAACATCCACAAATGACTGACCTGGCCGCGCACCTGCTGGTTTACTTTTCTATATCCTATTTTGGTTTGACATCTCTAAGTTGAATTACAGAAATAAATTAATGTTTAAACGATATTCTAACCAACATGTTTGAGTTGGTAAGGTGGAAAACTGAAAAAGATGAGATGTCCATCCAAGCTAGTTACTGGTGCAAGAATCAACAAAAGAATCCACTTTGATTCTAACATTTTAGAGTCAGACAGACGCTGTGTAAGTTTCAGAACATCCATCCATCCATTCTCTTCCAATTAATCCACTTCTGGGTCGGGGTCAGAGCTGCACCCAGACCCTAGACCACCAGTCCCTCACTGATCCTCCTGCAGGTGGTGAGTCCACAGGAGCCTTGATCTTCCAGTGGGCGCTTTGGACAAAGTGGAGTTAAGTGTCTTGCCCAAGGACACAACGACAGCAGTCACCAGTGGGAGTTGTGAAGTAGGTCTTATGGTGGATTCGAACCGACGACCGTCAGGCCCAAAGGCTCTACCAACTAGAGCGACTGTCGTTTCAGAACTTAATTTAAATTAATGTATCTACCATTACCATAGACTTTAAACATTGCCATGACCAAAATACATCATTATATGCACTTTAAAGGTTTACAGGAGGATTTTCTGCTTCCGGGTGGATCATCAAGACTATTGGTCCTCCAAATTGTCAATCATTCTGGTGATAGGTGCTCGTCAAACAAGACCAGAGAGTTTTTTCAAAAAGTGGAGAGAGAAGTTCTTTCTAAAATTCGGGAAAATCCTCTTATATAGCTTTTAAGTAATCCTTCTGGTAAACAAAAGCCATTTCCCTGTTTATTGTGGAGGATCCTCACCAAACATTATCAAAGCGCTGGCTTAACGAACCTGTTTTGAAAGTCATAACATATTATTCATGCCTCTCTTTGCTAAATTTAACTAAACAATAAATAAATCAACCCTGGAAATAAGTAATGAGCGGATACTTCAGAAGCATCTTTAATTCATTCAAGTGCTTGGATGAACCACTAATTTAGGAAACTTTCTCCAGATGCTGAACATACCCGGCCCTTTTAACTTGGCTTTGTTGAACGATCAGGGCACTTTACAAATGTCGCCCCATGATTGAGTGTAAATATTCATCCATCTCCAATCTCCATGCCATCCAACTCCAGCTCTAATTGAAAACGTGTGCGGTGTTATAACCTTTATAATTACATCTGATGGTGTTTATCCTGCCTTTGCAACAGCCTTCAGGAGAGTCCCATCGCCTGTTTGAGAATGAGGGAGGGAGGGAGGGGTGATGTGCTCTCCTCTGGCCCCATCCCGAGACACTGATGCTATTTCAGGTGCTGCTGATGAGCCACTGTGCATGTGCTGGGACTGATGTGGTACAGCATGCCCCAGATAGAGCCCGCAATCAGTGAAGACACCCCCGAAGCAACACCAAAGTTTGTAGTCTTTATCGGCTCCGGAAATAAACTCCCAACTTTGTCTGAATTGTTTTGCATTAACAGGTTGATTGGCGTTTTTTAGCCGATTTTTTTAGCCGATTGGCATTTGCTTTATCCCACAGTTGGGGCCGGTTTCATAACGGGAGCAATGAGGAGCACACAACACAAGATAAATGAATCATAACTGTATACTATAGTTAAAAAAAATATAGTTTTTTGTATGCATCTGTACATGTTAGCAGCATGGGGGAATGGGACAAAGGGACGTGTGATTCTATATTGCACATTTCAGTCAACCAAAGCTTGTATTTGTATTTTTCAAGCTATTTCTTTTACTTGCTTCTTGTCACCGAGGTTCCTCATTTTTTTTTACCACTGGGTTTTTTGAGTTTTTCCTTTTGCCAATGCAGGAGGGTCTAAGGACTGCGGTGATGATCCAGGACACCCGACATTCAACGACATTTATGCATTTGTCTCCAGTAGGTTAGACTACTGCAATGGCCTGCTCACAGGTCTGTCCAAACAGGCTGTAAAACAGCTGCAGTACATTCAAAATGCAGCAGCTCGAGTCCTGACTAGAACCAGGAAGTACGACCACATTAGTCCAGTCCTCAGGTCTCTGCACTGGCTTCCTGTGGCTCAGAGAATAGACTTTAAAACAGCTCTGCTTGTGTAAAAGTCTCTCCATGGCCTCGCACCAAACTATATTAGTGACATGTTAGTCCCATATGAACCAGCCCGGACTCTGAGGAGCACAGGGACTGGACTCCTGTTAGTGCCCAGAGTCAGAACTAAACATGGGGAGGCTGCTTTTCAGATTCATGCTGCTAAAATCTGGAACAGTCTTCCTGAAGATGTGAGACAGGCCTCCTCTCTGACAGTGTTTAAAACCAGGTTAAAGACGGTTCTGTTTAGCTGTGCATACAACTGAGGGATTTTATATTTTTATCTTTCTTTTTAATGTTCTGTGATTATTTATGATTTTAATGCATTCTTGTTTTGTTCAGCACTTTGAGTTGCCTTGTGTATGAATTGTGCTATATAAATAAACTTGCCTTGCCATTGGTCATCTGCCCCGTATGGACCAATGGCTCTTTGTGTTTTTATCATTGTATTTCCTGTGTTTAAACTGGTTGATTTTCTATGTTGGCGAATCGACAGCTTTGTAAAGCTGTAGTTATCTCCTCCGAGATAACTACTGTTGTGAATCTAGCATGAACCTGAGTGCAAGTTGGGTCAGAAGTTTTTAGAGAGAGCCACACCCTCTTTTTGTGGACTACCAGTTATCAGTCAAAACCGATGTCTTTAAGATGCGATAAGACTTTTATTTGTCCCACAGTGGTGAAATTTCAGTGTTGCAGCGCACATACAGGACAGTAGTAAGAGCACACAGGGAGCACATAAAATATACAAAATAAGTGGTAGCTCTGTTTCTTAACTATCTGTAAATGCTTCAATAAACCAGTCTTTAAAAAAAGTTGTACATATAGGGCTTTATAAGTAGATAAAGTAAATTGACATTCTGAAGTTGCAGTATTGCACATGATCATAGTATTTAGTCACCAAATCTCTTTAAGTTGTGTACAGTATATATAATGTATTCACTCAAAATGCAGTTCTGAGTGAGTTCTCTCATGGAAGGTCAGCAATGTGGGTCAGAATCTGCGGCGCTTACACAGCTCTTTCCCTGACAATGGAATGGGCTGTCAGGCAAATCAGGAGCCAAACTCTATTTTGAACATAGTTGTTGCAGTGAATAGGGTTATGTGAAGTATGCGTGCTTTGGTCCGTCCAAAGGAGAGATTGGAATACACCCATCTGAGCCGAGAGACAAAGGGGTTTTGGCCCAGACTGGACTCTACAAAAGACCAAAACCGTTGGAGTTCTGAGCACACTGGCTGCACCGTCCGTCAGCTGGAAAAATGTTGATGCTTTTCTACTCGGACACATTTATTATATCAAATATTTAAAAGGGCATTACCAGGATTTGTGAATAATTCAGATTTTTCTTTCCACGATTTGATACTGTCATATTTGTATTCAGTAATGTTAGATATAGGGCTGTGTAAAATCTCACTTTTTCTCAAACTTGATTATTGACATGCGTACCAACCGGGACAGATGTTGTACATGTCTTTTCTCTCTTTTTTAGTTTTAGTTTACTTTAGTTTAGTTTATTTCAAGCACACAATGAAAAAGTGTACATCATTTACAACAATAATAACAACAAAAAACAGTGGTCGTAAGAACGCTTATAGTAAAGAAAATAAAAATGTGTCTTTTCTCTCTCACACTGTTGGCACTATTTAATTTAATAAGCCAACTTTTTGCTCCTGCCTGTATCTATCAAAAGTCAATAAGAAAAACTACTTTTTGAGAATAGCCTCTGTGTTTGGTCAATTGTGAGATTTTCCCCCAGATTTCTCAGCTCTTGTTAGAAATCGAAGGTTGTAACATAATTCTAAAGTTAGCTTCTTGAGTTGCTTCTTTATTCTGCTAAAGTTGTAGATTTTATTTCATTTTAGCATAGACTGTGCTCCTCATTCCAACTGCTCTATAACTGGTGATGACATTTAAAATGAAGGATCTTTTAATCTTGATTTAATATTCTACTTTAACGACAACTATTGAACTCCTTTTATGTGTTAAAATCCATTTAATGAGTTCCTTTCTCCCAAAACACATGCATGTATTTCTGGCCTCGGTCACATCTTTTTCAGACTGAAAATCCGATCATAACCTTGTCCCATTGTGTCTAGTTATGTTTTCCTGAAAGTCCTGAGTTAGTACCATCGCTTTGCCCAGAGTTGTAGCGTAAACAAGCAGCTGGCCATTGTTCCAGGTTTGCATTAAATGAAGAAAAAAAAGGCACACATGGTTCTTTCTGGGCTGTGTACATGCAGCACAGAGCGGGCAGGTGCTCAACGTTAAAGTCAGCGTCTCTTTGAAATGGGTTACACTGAGCTTTGATGTCCCCACACACAGAAACCCTCTCAGCACCGGGCCTGGGACTGTTTACCATACAGATGATTCACACACAGGAATGCAGCTCCGAGAAGGGACGCTGGGCAGGACTGCACCTCAGAGGGACCAGAGGGACCAGAGAGGGACCAGAGCGGGACCAGAGAGGGACCAGAGAGGGACCAGAGAGGGACCAGAGAGGGACCAGAGAGGGACACTGGACATAACTGCACCTCCATGCCACCAGAGAGGGACTCTAGTTAAACATTAGAACTCCCAGAGCAGTCAATTTGACAGCTTTTAGTTTCAAAAGTGTAATGACATGCTCGTGTTTTGGTCTTCATAACCTTGTGAATCTTTCTGTTTCTATATGTCGTTATTTTCATTAAATTATATGTTATTTATTGAAATGTGAGAAGTTCTACCTTTAACTCCCAGAGCCGTCATTTTGACTGCTCCACTCATTTTAATGTGATTTTCAATGGCTCGGCTAACAACATTCTATGGCACTTAAAGCCACGTTTCTGCAAGGTTCTGGTCACGGATCATTTGTATTATTATTATGGTCATGGATCTATTTTATATCTGGTTTATTTTGGTTTTCCTACAGAGCAGAGCAGGTGTTAAGAGTAAGACAAATAACTTACCCCAGCTTTAACCAAAGGACATATTCAAATTTAAATGTATATATAATGAAATCCTGCTTCTCAATGACTTATTTATGCTTCCTATTGTGGCATTTCCTGATTTATTATTGTATATAAAACATAATATAATCATTGTATATAGACGTTTGATTCTCTAATCTGTTATTGACCAGTTGACACTTTTGACTACAGCTCTTGGGAATAAGGGCTATAAAAAACAAATAGATTTACAGTATATCTCGGACATCTATCTCGGCAAAACAACTGAACAATTCTAAAGTGTTTTCACAATCCATCATTCGTCTGTCTTTTGCGGTTGTTGTGGCATTTCTTTTTTTCCTCTGGATGATGAAAACTGATTCTAATTACTCCTCCTGTGTGCAGCCGTGGAAGTAAATGTGTTAAATGATCCATTGCATTACTTTGTGTCTTTGCTGTAAATCCCATAACCACTACATACTTATTTATTCAAGCCTGTATCACAAAAGATTCCGACGCTGAGCCACTTCTCTCTCGAGCACTCTTGGCGCGTCCTGCAGTTCTTGACAATGATGTTTACAGTTTCTAACGACGACCAAAAACCATTCTGTCAAAATATCCCCAAATGATGACGTTGGGCTGAAGTTTAACTAGAAATTCGCAGCCGACTTCCTGGTTTTTGAATCGGTAGCTTTCTATCGCACCACCACCACTTGCCAGATGTCCGGAGACCGCATAATGTAATCAACAGCATCTAATAAACTTAACATACATCTCCACTTACTGTTAAAGAGGGCGAGGAGATTTAACGCTGGTGGTGAACGGACGGGTTGAATTTAATTAGATTGGTCCATTCAGGAGGCATTCATCAACTACCGTTATTCACGCACACAAACTTGGACCGAAGTGAGACCGGAGGCTCTGCTGTTGGGTAGATCCGCAAACTAAACTGGTCCAGACATGGATTAAAGGGCAGGGGTTGTACACTTCTTCATTATGAGATCAATGGAGACATTTTTTTTTATTTGAATGTTTTGAATGCTTTTTTACTTTTACTGTGATTGCATGAATGTTTTAGTGGATTTTATTATAAAGTGCTTTGGTCGTCTTAAGTGTTGTAAAGGGCTCTATGAATAAAAATGGATTCCTATCGTATCTTAGAACATGGATGGATGGACCTACTCTTACTCTTAAATCTTTTCAAACTTTGTCATTGGTTGAACTCAAATCCACCAGTAGTAGAGACCAGTCGAGACCAAAAATGCACACCTAAAACGTCAATGCTTTGTTTTGAGTGATGAGCATATTTTCCCTGGAATCATTTCACACAATTATATTTTTATCGCCTAATTTATACTTTCATTGTTGTTCTGATTGAATGGTAATTTAGCCAATCAAATCTATCGTTGCTGACTGTCTGTGTCTTTTCTACAAGCAGTTGGTGAGGGCATGGCGTTGTTAGTGCTTCTGCTATATTTACCACTTTAGTGTGTGTGTGTGTTGTGCGTGTATGTGTGTGTATATTGTGTGTTTGTGTGTGAGCGCATGTGGCTTTAAATCACCTCATTAATCATTTTTCTGTGCCGAAGATATAATGCCGAGGCCACCGTCCATTAGGGAAAATCATTCTGCCTGCTCTGACAGGACGCACACACAGACGCACACGCACACACACACTCACTCTGTTTGTGTGACGGAGAAGGAAGGTGCCAGATTCTCCCTGAAAGACTTCTTAGGCTCCTTTACCTGCAGGATTTGTGTTATCGGGACACTTGTCATGGGGATATAGAATGGCATTAGATTCATTCTTCAGCTTTACTGTGTCTTAATGGAACACCCGGGACCTGGCTCCGCATCGACACAAACGTGCTTTTTTAAAACATAACTCATCAGACAAAAGCCTCACTGCGACCGCATTTACGCACATGCATGAATTTCAAAATGGCTTTGAGGAAGACCTTCAGTAGACCCTTCAGTTATCTTTTGCATCCTTGTAAGAACGAGCTAGATCTGTACGATATTGGGGGCGACAGTAGCTCAGTTGGTTGAGCATTGGCCTGAAGGTCGTGGGTTCGGGGGCAAGACACTTAACCCCATGTTGCCTTGCCCGAAGCCCCGCTGAAAGACCAGGGCTGTGTCACTGTTGACGGAGCAGCCATCTCCCTGTGGACCCACCACCTGCAGAGGATCAGTGAGGGACTGGTGCAAACATTTTTTATTGCCCAAATAAAATGAATTAGCTTGAAACAAATGCTGTCATCTAAATTGGAAGAATTGAAGGTTACATACGTTGTCATTACAGCTACAGCAGGTGTGTTTAAGTTCAAACATGGCAAAGGATTGAGTTAATTTATTGTTGTAAAATGTAAAAATAAAGATTTTGGTGTAGAGCTGCAACTAACGATTATTTTGTAATCGATTAATCTATCGATTATTTTTATGATTAATTGAGTAATCGCTTGGCTGTGAATTGTGTGGAAAAAAAATATTTTTTCATCACAAAAAGCTAAAGTGGCCACACTCGAGGACGTTTTGATGGCGTAAACTTAAAGTAAATGTTTGTAACAGGCTCTTTGTGCTAATTCTGCTCTGATTGGATGAGACAGACAGATATTCATGAAATTATAAAAACAAAGTCGGTTTTAATCAAAAATACTACATTTTCATGTCATTTTTGCTCTGTTTGAGTCCGTGTGAACCAGAAAACGATTAATCGATTACTAAAATAGTTGTTGACTATTTCAATAATCGATTAGTCGTCGATTAATCGATTAGTTGTTTCAGCCCTATTTTGGTGGAATTGCCAGTGTGAGACCTGTGGGCGCCACGGTTGCTCAGCATGAAGTTCGAATCCCGGTCGGAACAGGGCCTTTCTGAGTGGAATTTGCATGTTATCCCTGTGTCTGCGTCGGTTTCCTCCAGGTACTCCGGTTTCCCCCTACCCCTTAAAAACATGTGCAATATTTCAGGTTGAATAAGTGTGTGTTTGTGAGTGTGAATGTGGGAGAACAGATACAAATTCTCCCATAGCTACAATCCGGAGAGGTGTGCTCATTAACATACACTGTCCCAACCAAATAAACAATAAATGAATAAATATATACCATTAAGGATCAGTTTTTGCGCAGAGTGAGTGACTGTTTTGTATTTGCCATAAACAATCCTTGTCTTTGTTTTTTCCCTCTCTGCGTTTTTGCCTCTGAAGCACATGGCTCTCCTGAAGCCAAACTCCTATGTTTTGGAACAGATCTTGCTTGTGATTGGTCAAAGGAAAAACAAGCAGAAGCATGAAAGACGGTCACTTACTAATAACTCAAAGCTGTCACACGTCATTGTGAAGATGGACGTCACACTTGCTAGAGCCCTGTGAGTCACTATTTAATGCTTTTGGCTGCGAGCTGATTGGTCGAGTGAGGGTGGTCCCTTCTTTTTTGATCTGATGATATGAAAATGAATTATAGAATCAATCTGTTTTGAGAGGATGGATTTAGTTTGACAGATGGTACGGATCTCCAGCTTTAAGTGATGTTAAATTATGCCTGTAAAACAATTTAAATTGCTATTTTGAAGTTAGATGGCTAATACCCCATGTTTTTGTTCTGTCCTTTCAGAGATCCGGGCGCAGTTGGTGGAGCAGCAGAAATGTCTGGACCAGCAGACAGAGATGAGGGTCCAGCTCCTGCAGGACCTTCAGGACTTCTTCAGGAAGAAGTCCGAGATCGAGATGGAATACTCTCGGAATCTGGAGAAACTGGCTGAGCGCTTTATGGCAAAAACACGGAGCACGAAGGATCACCAACAGTACAAGTAAGAGCGTTGCCAGACATGCTAATTCACAGAGGAAGCAGAGGAGGCTCGACAGTCTCATTTGTTTCCTAAATATAAAACTTATTTGATTTTCGGTGCCAGATGGAGCTCATTTTGGGTTCCAACATGAGATGAGATCTGGAGGTCCTAATGCAGTTATTGTGCAGATGAACTCAATCAGTCAGAGCCAGTCTGTACCAAACACTATGGTCTCCGTATTTAAACTATCAGCTCAATTAAAAACTGATTTATCTCATGCATTGTGGAAGTCTTCATCCATGGCACGGATGTATAAAAAACAATAAGAAAATACCTGAATATACACTACAAAATAACATTAGTTTTATGCGGTCAAACACTATTGCTACCAAATGTTTCTCACTGTGGGACGACTGAAAGTTTATGATGTTTTGTGGTTCTTTTGAAAGACCACTTGGATGTGTTACTTCAACATGTTGCGGCTGCAGAGCTGTGAGCCACCTTCTGAACTGTCACCCGCCTTGGTGACATGTCATTTATCAGCTGATGTTACTTCCTGAGTAGACGCGGTCAGCTTGATTTGACATGTCAGGTCGCTCAGATTCAGACTACTTTATTTATTTATTTTACATGGGGCCATCCGTTTGAGCACCACAGGGTGTAAAACACTTTTTTTTTTTAAACACACACATTTCAGACAGTAACATATGATATAATATGAAGTAGAGCCCAGTCAGCTCAGATTGACCACGCCCCTCTGGCCCAGTGGTCTCTGGAGGAGGGTGTCCCATGTGTGCGACAGTAGGAAGGCTCCCTCTTCTAGGTTGATTCTGTTGTTGCCCCGCTAACTTGTCTTTCAAAAGAACCACACAAAAACAGTTCAAGGTCCACCCTCAGAACAGTAATGAATGAGATGCAAATAGAGAACATATGTTGACCCACTACCTATAATAAAATGGCCCACTTCACTTCGAAAAGCACATGCCATTCCACCGTGATCCACCTCAGTGAGCTGAAGTTTCGCTGAACAAAAACATGTTCTGTTATTGAACCTGCTGCCTCCTCCTGAAAAAGACATTGACGTAGAAGTTGAAAATAAAACATGTGTTTGTCCTGAGTGTCTGCTCTGGCTCCAACGGCTCCAGCAGCTGTGTCTCTCTTCTGCTTTGGCAGCGAGCGGCTTTCATCTCGCGTCGCAGTTCAGTCTGGTCACTTCATTGGCGGAGTACAGACCGGTGCATATTTCCTAAGTAAATACAGGCGGACCGAATAACATTAAATCTCTCCAGTGGGTTTTAAATCATACGGCCTATATTTTTGTATGCACATAAACAGCCCCCGCACAGAAGCGCCTGTGTTCTCCGAGTCCTGCAGGTTGTTTTCACTGGACTCGTTAGAATGTGGTGTGAAAAGCAGTGTTTTTACTGAGCCGCAGTTCTCACATGACAGCCCGACTCTGAGGAAGTGGAGGAGCGGGGCTTAAACTGAGTAATTGGCCAAACTGCTGCAGGTTGTCAGGAATATCCGGTTGTGTACGCGCCACGGTTTAAGACATGTTAAATGTGTTTTCCACGTGAAAACTGTTGTTGATTTGTCGACCGCACTAGCTCCAGTTGCTACGTGACATAGTTTGTACAAATACTCCGCCGCTGCTGCCAAGGCCGACGTTCCCCCAGTATGAATAGGATTTTGTATTTGTTTACGTATCGTCATCTGTTCAAATACAACATTTGCATTATTCAAATTTTATTTAAAGTCTTATCCCAGCAGCTAACACCCAGAGCATTCAAGGAGACAAACCTGTACCTGAACAGGAAAAGAAAATACCTTTTCAATTCATCAGAACTTTAACAACTGCATAATACACACTAGGGGTGGGAGAAAACATTGATTCTGTTAAATATCGCGATATGATGTACATGCAATTAAATCTATACGGTATTCCAATATTTATGTTATTTTGAGTTTACTAATTTTGAGTAATTCCTCTGTAATGTTTGCTTTTTTTGACTCTAGTTTATTATATTTGAATGATCCAAGTGATATTCTGGGAGCTCAGCATTCATGTGAGAGGTCGCCTTCAGAGAATAATCACTTCTTGTTCTGTAAAAAGGTCCTTGTCCTGAATGTTCAAAGTTTTTGCACTTCAGGAAACGTGCAGAAAAATGGGACACTTGAGTTGAGCTGTCTTCTTTTCCTCAATTTTTGTAATATTATGAGGGCCATGAACCGTGATATATCGCAGAATCGAATCTCTATACTTACTGTATCGCAAAAATACTGAATTGTGGCCCAAATATTGTAATACAATCGAATCGTCACATTTTTGCCAATTCCCAGCCCAATACAAATACCTTAAAACTAATGTGTATCTCCACACATAAGTGTACTGTTAAAGTCTTTTTCATCGTCATACCCAGTACAAAGTTTATGTTTTTTTTTAATGTAGTGGTATGGAATCACTCTCTGCTCTGGAGGCCAAATCCGAGCTGCATTAATGAAAAGATTTTATCATCTGGCTACAATACTTTACCATTGTGCTTTCGGTCGGAGATAAGAACTCTTGTTTCAATGGCTGTGTCCAAAACGCTAGGCATCGGGCCGCGTAGGGTGGATATGTAGGCATCGTGACGTCACTTCCTCAAGCGACGGCTATTGCAGGGGTGTCCAAAACCACTTGGCGAGCTCGCCAAGCGTAGGCATCATGACTTCGTCTCTATGGAAACGGCCATTTTTGGAGCAGATATGAAGGATGCATCTGATGTATGCTTCGTTGCCTTCTTTTTGCCGAGTCACGGCCGCGCATGCGCAGAACTCCGTTTGGCATTAACATGTAAACAACAACTCGGAGCTGCTGGAGCTAACATTATGGTAAGCACTGCTATACTTTACTGTGAAGTTATGTCTATAGTAAGTACTGCTATACTTTACTGTTGAGTTATGAACACGACTGTTATGATAAAACACAGACATAAATTAGATCTGCCACAGAAGTGTGTATTTAACCTTGTTATCTGCTGTAAATAAGCTCAGTCCCGAAAAGCTAATGCTACGAGGCTAGTTCATTCAGATTCGGTTTTTGAACAAGAAAAATCATGTTGTGTTTTATCTTTTAGGGAGAAACAAACCCACTGATTAATTATTAAAGCTACACTGAGGAAATAGTCACGTTTTCATGGAAAATCACTACGCAGCACAGCAGCTATAGTATGCTAACACATGTTTTCTGTATTCATATAAAATAGATTGTGCATATCGTTTTTAATCCCATACTGAGACTGGGAAAACTGTATATATTAGACATATGAAATTATAGAATAGGCCAAGAATAATTATAAAGCCCTTTTCATACAATAGTCTAATAAATAGTAAACACACATTATACAGAGGTTTCGTTTGTCATGAATAAGACATTTGCAGAGGACAAAGTCCCACTTCCACAAACACAGGTTTAAAGTGGTTAGCCATGCTCATAACTTGATTATTTGGGTATATTTCTATCATATCATTCTTCTGTTTCCCCTGCTGTGAAGCTTGTATCTCTAATATTAAATACTGTAAGGATTTCTGTATTTTATTTTTAACCAGTTTTTTGCAAAGCCCCAAATAAATAGTATTAATTGAATATGAAGTGTAAAAAGAATCCTAAATGTGGGCTGTGTTTTAATGCATGATGTTTGTGTTCTTCTTTTTCAGAGACTTGTGGTGAAATTAAGGTCATAATTTCTCCAGCTTCACCTCCATCACCTCCTGCTTCACCTCCATCACCTCCTGCTTCACCTCCATCACCTCATCACCACATTATGAACTACAACAAACTTGTATATAATATTTTCCTTTAATCAGCAATCATGAATAGTTAGAACAGTGGGCTCTGCATCTCTGAAGACATGTAGCAGAAGGAGCAGCAGCAGAAGGAGCAACAGGAGGAGTAACAGGAGGAGTAACAGCTGCAGCAGAAGGAGCAACAGGAGGAGTAACAGCAGCAGCAGAAGGAGCAACAGGAGGAGTAACAGCTGCAGCAGAAGGAGCAACAGGAGGAGTAACAGCAGCAGCAGAAGGAGCAACAGGAGGAGTAACAGCTGCAGCAGAAGGAGCAACAGGAGGAGTAACAGCAGCAGCAGCAGGAGCAACAGGAGGAGTAACAGCTGCAGCAGAAGGAGCAACAGGAGGAGTAACAGCTGCAGCAGAAGGAGCAACAGGAGGAGTAACAGCTGCAGCAGAAGGAGCAACAGGAGGAGTAACAGCAGCAGAAGGAGCAACAGGAGGAGTAACAGCTGCAGCAGAGGGAGCAACAGGAGGAGTAACAGCTGCAGCAGAAGGAGCAACAGGAGGAGTAACAGCAGCAGCAGGAGCAACAGGAGTAACAGCAGCAGCAGGAGCAGCAGCAGGAGCAACAGCAGCAGCAGGAGCAACAGCAGCAGGAGCAACAGCAGCAGGAGCAACAGCAGCAGGAGCAACAGCAGCAGGAGCAACAGCAGCAGGAGCAACAGCAGCAGGAGCAGCAGCAGCAGGAGCAACAGCAGCAGGAGCAACAGCAGCAGGAGCAGCAGCAGAGTCCTGGGCGTCTGCCTCTGACACAGGTCTCATCGACAGCACTTCACAGAGAACCTGGAAATAAAGAAAACAAATCAAACTTGTTGGTTTTATTATGATTTTGTTGTTTGTGTGAAATGTAAAGAGTCATCAAAGTGAGGTATTATTTACACAACTACATATTTGTCAGCAGTACTTATACTTATACTTATAATTGAATACATTAAACTCAAATGTGATTAGTAACGGTCTGTTAGCTTTTCAAGAAATATAAAAGTGAATAAGAGCAGTGTCAAACATCTGTGTTCAACTCCATTTTACAGATGTCTGTTAATGTTTCCATGTGTCAGTTATTATTATAGATGAATGGATGTGTCAGTTATTATTATAGATCCATGGATGTGTCAGTTATTATTATAGATCCATGGATGTGTCAGTTATTATTATAGATCCATGGATTTTCCAGTTATTATTATAGATAAATGGATGTTCCAGTTATTATTATTGATAAATGGATGTTCCAGTTATTATTATAGATATATGGATGTTCCAGTTATTATTATAGATAAATGGATGTTCCAGTTATTATTATAGATAAATGGATGTGTCAGTTATTATTATAGATCAGTGTCTCCCAAAGTGGGGTCCGCGGCCCCCTGGTGGGCCGCGAGGGTACTGCAGGGGGGCCGCGGGAGGTCATAAAAAAAATTAAAAAAATAATATTATTATTTAATGTTAAATTTATAATGTTTTGTTTGTAATATTAAAATATTTGTGTTCATTATTTGACTTGAATAATCCACTGTAATCATTTTTGTATTACAATGTTTGTAGCAGAGGCTATTTCCCCAAAATAAAATAACCAGAAGAGCCTATTCTTAATGTTGTCTTCTTGGTTATTATTTTGGGGGGGCCACACAGACCCGTCAGATTTTTAAGGGGGCCTCGGTGTTACTGAGTTTGGGAATGGCTGTTATAGATAAATGGATGTGTCAGTTATTATTATAGATAAATGGATGTGTCAGTTATTATTATAGATAAATTGATGTTTCTCTCTCATCAGCAAACACACGTTAATACATTTAGGTCTGATAAAATTACTTTTAAGTGATGCACAAACGAGGGCCATAGCAAATATATAATCCATATCTAATAATCATTTATTGCATATATGTGCATTGTTTACATAAAATATAACTTTGTAAAAACGAATGATTACTGCCAATACAATTGTTATAACAGAGAAAGTGTAACAACAAAAGCATCCTCTGTTTTTTCAGAATACGATTGTAAACATCCAGGGGGCTCTCATTACCTGAACCCGTGTTTAGACAGCCTGTTCTGGGCTTCAGCACTGCAGCTAACTGGGCTGTTAGCTTATAGCACCGGAGCTTCAGGCTGGAGGTAAAGTCCGAAAATTTTCGAATTTATCTCCAAACAGACTTCTGATATGACAATAGAGGGGGATATTTCTCGCCTCAAATGATATTAGAATTAACTTTTATGTCCTAATTAAAGCGTATTTAGAACTTTTTACCGTCCATCATGGCCGCCGTGTCCTTCCGCTCTGAGTTGTGTAGTCACGTGACGAAGGCAGAAGGCAGCTGCTGTCCAAATCCACCTCACGTCTCGCCTCCTACCTCGCCTGTGGCTACGCGGCCTTCCCTCGATGCCTACATATCCACCCTACGCGGCCCGATGCCTACCGTTTTGGACACAGCCAATGTCTCTTCTGTTCTTGGTCACAATAATTATTTTCTGTTGTCGGTGCAAGACACTGTTGAAATATGCTCTTGTCTCCAGACTTATAGGTAAATATCCAGAAAGCTTGGATCCCCATTAGCTACTGAAATATACAGTAGCTAATCTATGTGCCTAGCTATAGTTTTTGAAATGGTAGATCTGCAAACAGAGCATTTGTCTCCATAATAATCATGTTGTTTGTGGCAACGGCAACAGTCTCGTAAAAGTAGCAGACCACGGCATTCTGTACATCTTAATACAAAACTCTTTATCTTTTCCATACTTGTAAAACAGAGCCCTGTGAGTCACTATATGAAGCCTGAAAAATACATGCTAGCAATGTGGATTTTTTTTTTTGTGGTTTGAAAGTTACATACCCCAGCTTTAACATGGTAAATAAAACTAGAGAAAGCTTTGTAAGATACACTAGAGAGGGACCAGAGAGAGACCAGAAAGGGACCAGAGAGGGACCAGAGAGGGACCAGAGAGGGACCAGAGAGGGACCAGAGAGGGACCAGAGAGGGACCAGAGAGGGACCAGAGAGGGACCAGAGAGGGACCAGAGGGTGAGACCAGAGAGAGACCGGAGAGGGAGCAGAGGGTGAGACCAGAGAGAGACCGGAGAGGGACCAGAGACTGAGAAACCAGAGAGTGAGACCAGAGAGTGAGACCAGAGAGCGAGACCGGAGAGGGACCAGAGACTGAGAAACCAGAGAGTGAGACCAGAGAGTGAGACCGGAGAGCGAGGCCGGAGAGCGAGACCGGAGAGCGAGACCGGAGAGCGAGACCGGAGAGCGAGACCGGAGAGCGAGACCGGAGAGCGAGACCGGAGAGCGAGACCGGAGAGCGAGACCGGAGAGCGAGACCGGAGAGCGAGACCGGAGAGCGAGACCGGAGAGCGAGACCGGAGAGCGAGACCGGAGAGCGAGACCGGAGAGCGAGACCGGAGAGCGAGACCGGAGAGCGAGACCGGAGAGCGAGACCGGAGAGCGAGACCGGAGAGCGAGACCGGAGAGCGAGACCGGAGAGCGAGACCGGAGAGCGAGACCGGAGAGCGAGACCGGAGAGCGAGACCGGAGAGCGAGGCCGGAGAGCGAGACCGGAGAGGGACCAGAGACTGAGAAACCAGAGAGTGAGACCAGAGAGTGAGACCGGAGAGCGAGGCCGGAGAGCGAGACCGGAGAGCGAGACCGGAGAGCGAGACCGGAGAGCGAGACCGGAGAGCGAGACCGGAGAGCGAGACTGGAGAGCGAGACCGGAGAGCGAGACCGGAGAGCGAGACCGGAGAGCGAGACCGGAGAGCGAGACCGGAGAGCGAGGCCGGAGAGCGAGACCGGAGAGCGAGACCGGAGAGCGAGACCGGAGAGCGAGACCGGAGAGCGAGACCGAGAGCGAGACCGGAGAGCGAGACCGGAGAGCGAGACCGGAGAGCGAGCCGGAGAGCGAGGCCGGAGAGCGAGGCCGGAGAGCGAGGCCGGAGAGCGAGACCGGAGAGAGCGAGACCGGAGAGCGAGACCGGAGAGCGAGACCGGAGAGCGAGACCGGAGAGCGAGACCGGAGAGCGAGACCGGAGAGCGAGACCGGAGAGCGAGACCGGAGAGCGAGACCGGAGAGCGAGACCGGAGAGCGAGACCGGAGAGCGAGACCGGAGAGCGAGACCGGAGAGCGAGACCGGAGAGCGAGACCGGAGAGCGAGACCGGAGAGCGAGACCGGAGAGCGAGACCGGAGAGAGCGAGACCGGAGAGAGCGAGACCGGAGAGAGCGAGACCGGAGAGAGCGAGACCGGAGAGAGCGAGACCAGAGATTAAAGTTGCCTGTTCTGTGACTTATCTGGCACCATTTGTTTAATTTTGTCGCTTCTTGTCGTGATAATTTCTCCTTTAACCGATTTGACTCCACACAAAACTTGCACATTGTGGTCATAGACTGTAGAAATCATTGTTAATCTGTTGTCATTTCTCAGTCATCTCTCTGTTAGATCAACAAGTCACTAATGAGGTCTCGCTGTAGCCGTCATTATTCACCCCATGCTTTGAACACTTGGGGCTTTTAATCCGAGCTGACCCAGTTCTTTGGCCGTCGGGAAGTGATGACATTGAGAGGTTTTCCTGCCATTATGTGGAGGAAGAAAATCCCGGAGGTGATTTCTTTGTCGTCACGGCCTCCTGTTGTTTTCGGTTTCCTGTTCTTTTTATAATTCAACCAGTTTGTTGTGTAGCTCTTACCCCAGACAAGTAGCGACGAGGGTCACTTAAGTGCACATGTTTACAACTTCATCATTGTGTCCTAGAAACAAAACAACAAAAAAAGTTTCATTCATTTACTTAAAGCTGGGGAATGTTACTTTCACGCCTAAAAGGACCTTTCTAAGCAATGAAATCCATCAAACTACTGCTTATTAAAACAATATACAAACAATACAAGCCATTAAAATCATAGATAATCACAGTGCAATAAAAAGAGTGAAGGTAGAACATTGTCTCACATTTTCAGGAAGATTGTTCAAGGTTTTTAGCTGCATAAATCTGAAATCCTGCCTCCCCTCCTATATCTACTCTCCTCTAAAAACATGCATTTTGGCCTCATCTGTATTATCAGCTTTTTCAGACAAAGTAAAATCCTGCTCAGCCAATCAGCTCTCAGCCCCTAAAGCTTCTAATTGTGACTCACTGGGCTCTTTCTTACTAGTTTGCAAATGAACTGTAACCCATAATCATCAAAAGTATTACAAACAAAGGCTTATACACCAACAGAAACTAAAAAGCAGCTCTGGTTGTGTATAAGTCTCTCCACGGCCTCGCACCAAAGTGTTAGTACCATGTGCACCAACTGGGACTCTGAGGAGCACAGGGACTGGCCTCCTGCTGGTCCCAGAGTCAGGATTAAACATGGGGAAGCAGTATTTCAGATTCTTGCTGCTAAAATCCCAAAACAGTCTTTGACAATGTTCAAATCCTGGTTAAAAAAACAGTTCTATTTAGCTGTGCAAACAACCGAAGGATTGCATCTTTACCCTTTTAAATGTACTCTGAGTATTTACTATTTGAAATTCTTGTGTGATTTTAATTTTTCTCTTCTTGTTTTATTAAGCACCTTGAGTTGCCTTGTGAATAAACTGTGCTATCCATATAAACAAGCCTTGTTTTAAGTCATGTTGAATGTAATAGGTCTTTATCATAGATAGGTTTTCATATTATTTTTGATAACAAAAACACAAAGATTTTTATCATATTTAAATTTTCGGAGTTTCACCTCTGTCTTTCGCACGTCCATTATTAAATTAGCTCCTGTCGCTCGCTATGTGCTACAAAACTCCCATGTTCTGTCATTTCTTCTTATTCAGTAGGATCAGTTAAGCAGATGGACAAACATGACAAAAAGCGGTGTGGAAAACTTGCTATGGAAATTTTCAAAAATGAAAAATATGTCCAACTTTATGTCAGAGGCCACCTGGGTATTAGCAGGTTAGCAGACTTTCCCCTTCAGTACGCTGCGCCCAAAACATTGCTTTTAGCCGAGGCGTAATACAAATAAGATTTATGGTAATTGGTCTTGGACGGAGCGTGTGGCTGACGCTGTCCAGTGGTCCTGCTCCGCTCCACTGCGTCTGGCTCTTCTGAAGCAATCCTTTTTGTGCTGCTATTTCTGCCCCTCGCCTGGTTCTGCGATGCTATCTTTGAGCTAAAATCAGTTTAATGCGTTCTTTTCTGGCATATCTGGACGACGATTCTACAGCCGCAAGCATGTCCGATTAGAGTGGTAACAAAGCAAGACTGAACTGTTTTTGTGTTCGGTGTTTTTTGAGCTCTGCAAGATGTTTTTAGTGAGTTTGAATATTCACATTTTTCAGTCTGATTTTCTTCATGTGAACTTTGCAATCAACCAAATGTATCCCGCCTGTAAAAATGTACCTCGACAAACCTTTTGTATAATGTATGTTGTGAAAATATACCTTATTTTAAAACCACTATAACTGGATCTACCGTGTGTGAGGGTTGGGCGATACGGCTAAAAAGTCACAATACAAGAAGGAAAAAAACACGATAACGGTAAAAAAGGCCATCATCTAAACAGTTTGGTGGTTTTCCCATGCATTTATTTTTCTGTCACATCTTACAATCAGCTTTTTCAGACAGAACATTTGAAACGATAGGTCAATCCTTACTCAGCCAATCAGCTCTCAGACCAAAGCCTCTATCTTTCTTACAAGTATCCAAAAAAATAAAGGGTTAAAGATTAAAGCTGCATTTACTTACTTTACAAGACTCTTTCTGACACGACAAAAACAAAATATCATTAGTGAGGAAAAGTCAAATTAAAGGTGCATGTGAGGATTTTCCAGAATTTAAGACCCGCCCTCTCTACTTTTTGACAGCCATACGTCACATATCACCAGAATGATTGACAGTTAGCAGGACCAATAGTCATAGTCCAACCAGTATATACATTTAATTCAAATATTTCAGCATTATTTTGGTCTAAATTCACAATGTCATATCCTATTATCTGCACACACACACAAACACAAATCTACCCATACTTTGAAACTTTAAAAACGTTCTTATAATTATTTTTCCCTGAGTATTAGCCGATCCCGTCCTGAATGTAGTGGTAGAAGCCTGGGTTGGTTGGACTTGTGCTGTGTCACCTGTTGTGTTGACAAGTGCTGCCTGTCAATGCAAAGCAAACTCTCCATATGGTTCCTGGAAGAGCTGACCCTCCAGCTAACCTTAGGCCCTCTGCTAATGCTAACACACACACGCCCTTTGCAGACAGGAAGAATGTTGTAGATTAACCAGAGGAAGTCAGCTGCTGGCCTGTGCTTACTCGCGGGTCCTCTGCTCACGTCCTGGACAATGTTCTACAGTTTGCACCAAAAACCGGAAACTCTCCCCAACCCGAGAGTTTATTTACACTTTAGCCTTTTGCGCTAACACGTCTCACCGCCTTCTCTTCTATGCGTGTGCCGTCTTTCTTTCTTTCAAAAAGTTTGTGATTCTTTCCTAGAGCGGTCATTTTGACGGCTTTTGGAAGTGTAAATACTCTGTTTGTGAATGTTTCTGGTCTTCATAACGGACTTTTTTGTGTCTATGTGTAGTTTGTTTCAATGTAGTTATGTAATTATCTCCACCAGAGACTCACTAGTGCTAGTCACCATAGCAACACACTGTTTACTGTCAGAAGTTAGCATTAGGCTTTTTTGTTGTTGCTATATTTCAGTTGAAGTTATAATGACCAGTTTTAGCACTTATCAAAAGTGAGTAAAGGTAAAAATCCCAGAATTCCATTGGTTTGAATGAGAGCCGTCAAAATGGCAGCTCTGGGAGTTAAGTTTCTACCATGCACTAAATAGAGAAAAAAAAAACATCTTCTACGAATTCCAATTTACTAAAAACAATTTTGTGGGTATTTTTTTCAGAAACCCATTAACTTGAATGGGAGCCGTCAAAATGACAGCTCAGGGTGTTCTTGTAGTTTGAGAATTCTGGGAGTACTTGTTGTTTTCTTTTGTTTTTGTAACTTTATTTAAACTTTTCCAACAGTGAGTCACAAATAACATCGAATATGCAACATGGCTGCATTTTTTTTTTTTTTTTTTTCTCCAAAGCAAGATCACTGTTGACACCCACAAAACACAAACACAAAAAAACAATCCAAAACGAAAATAATCGGGGAGTCCTGGTGTGAAACGTATGCTCGGCTCTCACTCGCTCAGCTTTAAGTGCACTGAGAGCTGCCTCCCTCGTTGTAAGACCGCGGTTTGGCTCCGAGCTCTGCCCCCAAACTGTCACCGCTGCAGAGTAGGTTTCCAACAGTGTAGTCCTTGTGATACATTTACACAGAGAGCTTTCTGGGCCCCGAACCAGGAATATATGGGCCATTTAGCGCCAAGGGAGGCCTATGACTCATGCGGAAGATGTATTAAAATATATGCCTTATTAATGATCTGTCGCACTCGCCTCAACTTCACCTTCTTCAAGAGTTTATACATTTCTGAGGTTCTTCCGGAAACTTTTTGCGGTGAGAGATTTTGGCATCTGCTCGTCTGGATGGAGATGTACTCGTCTGGATGTTGTCCTCAGTTAAACAAATCCTACTCAGTTGTAATTACCTTGAGTAAAATACATTCACTGCCAACAATAATGATATATGAGGTAATAATTGATTCATTTGAGTGGTTTTTATAATAATTTGAGCACATTCTGACTGGGTTAAAATTAGATTTTCCAATGAGACGAAGCCATTTAGTCTTATTTCAAGAACTGTGGAAGATCAAGAGCCATTTTTTGAAAAGTCTTGCATGTATTTTTTTCCTATTTCATTTTAGACAAACCAAACCAAACAGAAAAATAACAAAACCATTAATATTGTACATTATTATTATGACTTGGACCGTACGTGCGCTCTGATTGGCTGATTACCGGTCTGATATTTTCCCATCTCGGACCGTTACCATGACCGTTACCATGACAATCGGTCCACAGCCCGTATCACACAAAACCAAGTCGGACATAAACATACTTCACAAATATCTCAAAAGCATTGGTAAAGACACAGACCAGAGTCATATAATAAAACATTTATTAACCTCGCTTGCTCGGTCTGTACAGAGAAATATCCGACCTTGGCCTTTGTGCACAGACCTCCCCACGGCTCGGTCTGTACATTAAGGCCGCAATCTGATATTTCTCCACACAGACCTCGCGCTCGGTTAATAAGGCGTTATTATTGATTGATTAAGAGGCCAAAATTTCGAAATACAAATTTAATCTCATGTGGAATTCGACATTTGTTTTTCTTTGGAATCCCCTCACAAAAGCAGATATAGTTTATGGTTTTTTATGTTTTTCGTGTGGATTCATTTGACAATAGAGCAGCTCTCAGTCCGTACATACATCAGCCCTGTATTAAATTGTGGATTTAAAACAAGATCATTTTGCTCTTTGTCCCATTGGCAAATCTTGTTTTAAGGCAGTCAGAATGTGCTCAAATTAAGATAGGAATACAAGTTAGGATTTTTTAACTTATTTTTTGCTGTGTTGTTATAGTGACATTTACATATTTGATACATTGGGAACTGTTTCGGTGTCAAATTGAGTACAGGAAACGTTTCATTTTTATATATTCTCTCCCTGTTACTTCAACATGCTCTCCATCACCAACAGAAATAAACTCTCCAAAGTCACACACACAGGATCCAAAATCATCAATCTCCCACCGCAGACCTCTCACACCTCAACCACACTGCAGTAACACACATGTCCCGGACCATCCTCTCCACACCCACCTCACTCTGCTGCCTTCAGGACGCAGATGCAGAATGTTAAGGTGCAGGATTCAGAAAGAGTTTGGTCCCTTCAGCCATAGCTGCGCGGAACAACCTGTAACAACTTGTGATGTTGTCCATGTTCCTGTACTGCATGTGTGTGTGTTTGAGTATTGTACTGCAACTTCCTTCCTCTCCCTTCAATGTATGTGACAGTGTCTGTGGAAATGAATTTACCTCGGGCCGGGGGGCCGTCTGTCTGTCTGACTCTTTATGTCTGTCTCTGTATGTCTCTGTCAGTCTGTCTCTTTATGTCTGTCTGTCTGACTCTTTATGTCTGTCTATGTCTGTCTGTCTGACTCTTTATGTCTGTCTCTGTATGTCTATCTGTCTGTCTGTCTCTTTATGTCTGTCTCTCTGTCTCTATCAGTCTGTATGTCTGTCTGTCTCTTTATGTCTGTCTGTCTGTCTCTATCAGTCTGTCTGTCTGTCTGTCTCTATCAGTCTGTATGTCTGTCTGTCTCTTTATGTCTGTCTGTCTGTCTCTATCAGTCTGTCTGTCTGTCTGTCTCTTTATGTCTGTCTGTCTGTCTCTATCAGTCTGTATGTCTGTCTGACTCTTTATGTCTGTCTCTTTATGTCTATCTGTCTGTCTGTCTCTTTATGTCTGTCTCTCTGTCTCTATCAGTCTGTATGTCTGTCTGTCTCTTTATGTCTGTCTGTCTGTCTCTATCAGTCTGTCTGTCTGTCTGTCTCTATCAGTCTGTATGTCTGTCTGTCTCTTTATGTCTGTCTGTCTGTCTCTATCAGTCTGTCTGTCTGTCTGTCTCTTTATGTCTGTCTGTCTGTCTCTGTCTTTCTGTCATTAATTTTATATATATATTTTTCTTCTTTTGTTTTTTTACTAAGTTAAAATCATGGATCTATAATAATTACTGGATAGAGTATTACTAGCTTACAGCTGTCCCACCTATGGACACAGGGGGCGCCCGTGGTACTGCAGACTAAATTCACGTGTGCTACCCAGAAAAAAGTCCCATAGAACTCAATGTAAACTAAAACAGCTCAACCTCAGCTGACAGAGAACCTGACAGAGAACCTACAGCTTTCAGAAAGGTCGGATTTTGTGGGGATTTTAGTGTCCCTTGTCATCCTGAACTTTTTTCTTCTTAAATCCTTCTGTTTTCAAGTTCCGCTAATCTCCCCGGGGCTTGGTTAAAACGTACACACATGTTAAAAGCACATGCGTGGACATTCAAAAAGGACTGTGTCAGAAAGTTCACACATACCATGAACATAAACAAATAAACTTGAAGTCTAGTTCTGAATCTATTGGAGTAGGAAGTACAGATGGCAGCTAAATACAAGATTAGCCTTTTTTTTTTTACTTGGCATGAAAACACTAACAACATCAAACCTGTAAACATATTGTATTTTGTGCCGTGCTCTAGGAAAGACCAGAACCTGCTCTCGCCGGTGAACTGCTGGTACCTGCTGCTGAACCAGGTGCGGAGGGAGAGCAAAGACCACGCCACGCTCAGCGACATCTACCTCAACAACGTCATCATGCGGTTCATGCAGATCAGCGAGGACTCCACGCGGCTGCTGAAGAAGGTACCTGCTTTTATTTACGTATATATTAATCATAAATCCGTTTTATATTTATTCTATTATTATTATTATTATTATACTGGAATTATTATATGTACGTGTCTATGTATCTATTAGAGTTTTTCTTATTATTATCATTGTTATTTTTGGGGCTTTTTATTGTGGTTTACCAGGATTACTAGAACCAGGAAGTATGATCGCATCAGTGCAGTTCTCAGGTCTCCGCTTTTTCTTCCGGTGGCTCAAAGAATTGGCATTTTTGAAAAGTCTTGCATGGATTTTTTTCCTATTTATTTGTAGACAAACCAAGCCAAACCGAAAAATTACAAGACCATCAATACTGTACATTATTGATTGCTTAAGATGCCAAAAGTTTGAAATACGCATTCAATTTCAGGTGGAGTTCGACATTTGTTTTTCTTGGGAATCCCTTCACAAAAGAAGATTTAGTTTATGGTTTTCTTATTGTTTTTTTCGTGTGGAATCATTTGACAACAGAGACGTTTACAAACCATACATACATCAGATTGAACCAGAGCTAGCCCTGTATGAAGCAGAGACTGTATATATTAACGGGCGTAGTCACGGCTATCTCCGCCGTTCTAACTAATGGGCCAAAAATGTGGCTTTCATGGAGATTCAAAAAAATTCACTCCCCTCAGCATTGACACACATGTGGAACGGAGCTTTGGGCCAAGAGCCAACTTTGGACCATCCTGTAAAGACGTTTTCGAGAGTTCAGCTAATTCTTATCCCAGGTCCACCCCCATCGGCCCGGGGTGGTATTGCAAGCATGTCAGCGCATGTCATTTTGGCCACTTTTGAGCCGGGACCCTCCCCCACTGGTATGAAACAGTGGATTTTTTTGTAGCTAATAATAATAAAAGTAATAAAAGTTTATGGTTATATGATGAAAAATCTCCGCCATTTGAGTACGGACTTTTTATAGTGGTCAGCAATGGAAGAGAGAGAAGCCTCCAGACACTTACCAAACCAATTAAGATTAAACTTAAGCTTAATAAAGAAGTTAGATTAGTTTGACAGAAATGCACATTAGACTGGATGGATGGAAGGAATCGTCCATTATTTTTTATACACAGACACACATTTTGAGACTGTCCTGGTCTTTGTATGTGAGTGAATAAAAGGATCTCCGGTCAGCACAGTTCAAATGGCTGCTCTTCAACTCTCTTCGCTGCAGACTGTGGCTTTCTGCCTAAACGCCGGCCTCTGCTGCCTCTGCGATACCACAAAGGCGACTACTCCCTAACAGATTATGAGCTCCTTTGCAGCAGGACCCAAGTAAACTCACCACAAACCCAAATTACAAAGAGGCTTCACTTCAGAGCTCGCAGTTGCCTTTGTGCGGAACTTTCCCTCATATCAAGTTCACTTTTTTCTTTTTTTTCCTTCTCAAACGCCCCTTCAGTGTGTGTGATCTCGCAACAGAACGCTTCCAAGACGTTTCCAAGTGTGGGTCGTTTAGTGTATTAGCATCTCCTGACGGGGTGGTTTGATTTCACTGTTGAACTCTGGGTTGAGGGTTTGCTTTGGCAGGAACATGATATAAAATGTGAGTTGGATAAACAGAAGAATTTCAGTGTAGAATAAGTATTTACATGGATACAAGATCATATATTCATTCCACTGCAAGAACAAATAGTGCTACATTGAAATTACCATAATTGAGATCTACTCCCTATATTTTTTTTAAGGCAGATGCCAAAGTAATACAACAAGAATATATTAGATAATCCCTATAACCTTATGCCTAGCGTACATCGGACTGGCAACTGATTATATCCGTCGCATATGAGTTCCTGCCCCGCACACATCGACAATCTGGCGAAAACGGGCAACTCCTGTATCAGGCCAGTCTCGGGGATAACAGTGCGTACATCGACAGCAACTGGCCTCAACTACAGTGTGTTTTCTGACATAAACTGTAGAGGGCGCGCAATACACACATGTTGTTGGAGCGCGCACATCAGGGATATCTCCGGATCGGAGGACAACTAGTTGCCGAAAAGTAGAACAGGCAACGGGCAACTGACTGAATCTGGAGATCGACTGTTTATCTCCAGTTGTAAGAGAGCGCACATCGACCGATTTCGGCAACTGATCATCTCCATCATCTACTCTCAGTTGCCAAAAGCCGCCTTGCAACTAGTTGTCTCCAGTTACTCTGTCGATATACGCTAGGCTTTAGATGAGCTTTGCCACATGTTCATTCCAGACAGAATCAAGTATAAATCACGAGACATGCAGACTGTTGCTACATTTGCTCAATTTCAACACTAGTAGTGAATGATACATGCTCTTTTCGTGGCAAGAGCTCTGGTGTGTGTCGTCTGGTGCACACTGGGGTAGTCTTGCACAGTTTTTCCAATGTGGTTTTACTGCAAATGGCGAATAAATGAATCTGAATCTGAATCTTTTTGGGTAAGAGTTATTTAACCCATGATAATGATTATACTATTTACTTGGTATTACTTCGCTTTTTATGTTATTTATGGATTTCTAACACGCTTTCAATGAAAAATAAACAAACAGGATATGAAATAAAAACAGAAATACCCAGTTTGAGAAAGGGGTTGAACGAAGCAGACTGTTTTTTCAGATTCAACACAACACACACAGACCCAAACACTCTCTGACCCTACACCTCTCCCCCATCATGCTGCGCTGAAGTCAGTATTCTGATAAAGTTTATAATGTGTCTACAAAAATGCAATCTCTAAATAGAACATTTTTTACATTTTGACTTTTATTTCACATCCATCATCGTTAAAATTAGTATTATTTACTCATTTCAAACCTGTGCACGCATATTCAATAAAAAGATTAACAGGATATACAATAAAAACAGAAAGGCACAGTTTGAGAATGGGTTAAACGTAGCAGACATGTTATTACTCAGCACAACACACACACACACACACACACACAGACCCAAACACTCTCTGACCCTACACCCCCATCATGCTGTTATTCTGATAGAGTTATAAATATCTACATAAGGCAATCTCTAATTAGGTCATTTGGTCTGTTGTTTTGACTTTTATTTCACATCTTATCCTTGCTCAAATTAGTATCTATAGTTTTAATTCCGGTATTTGTATCAATGTCATGTCTGATTTTTGATACTTGGGACAACCCAATGACGAGCTATCCGAGGCCCTGAGCCTGATCCTACAATGAGAGTTAGTGTAACTCATTGAAGGTGCTTGTGGTTAAATGACTACACCTAATGTACTTATGTTTGTGTAAGCTCGGGGAGAACATGTGCGTTGGCCAATCCTCAGCGCTTGGCCAACGCTGCTCATCTGCCAAGTGAGTGAGTGTGGATTTTTACTCCTAAATATCCTCCAGAACGCACCACAAGTTTCTCAAGTATCTTCAGGATTATCTTCTGGATTGCAACTTCTCTGGTGCATGACCTCGTCTACTTGAAGAATATCAAGTGGATTCGACACAGGCGTCAACCGGGTGAGAGCCGGCTAGCTTGCCGGGCTAGCCTGGATACAGCTCATAGGCAAAACTTCTCATATGCAGCAGAATGCCACTGGACTCTGATGGTGACACTATGTGCTGGTGCGACAAGCCACGCCATGAAGCAGAAGTCAAATGCTCCAATTGCCAAAAGTACATGCACTATGAATGTCTCGGGCTAACTATGATGCAGCTAAGTAGCCTGATAAACCAAGAGCCAGGGCTGTACATTTGCAAAATGTGTAGTCAACGGGTAAATAGAAAGGACATTAACTCTTTGAAAAAACATCACCCCAATAATACATGCTTCGAGTTTGAACAAGCAACTTTTGACGTGATTTCTCACAACACTTGTATCAAGTCTACTACTGATTTCATGGAGAAGATAGATAGCAGAGTGACCACCCTTGAGACTAAACTACTATCCAGTGTTGTTGATCTCTCCACCGATGTCCAAGCTAAAATGAAGACATTTGCCGATGTTGTGGGACAAAACAGATCACACACAGTATCATCTCAACAGCCTACTGCGCGCATAACCAATGCGCCTTACCAAGCAGACCCATTACGCACAATATTAGTGACCCACATTTCAGAACCAAAGCGATTCTCTGTACCTGCCGAAATCAAGCAACTGATCACTGAAAGCCGCCCCGATGCAGTGTCCCTGATTTCATATGCTAGACCAGGGGTGCTCACACTTTTTCAGCATGCGAGCTACTTATAAAAGGATCAAGTCAAAATGATCTACCTACTACAAAAATGCAAATCATATATTTATTTCAAAAAATATTCTTTATACCTACAATGTATGTTTATGTACATGCAAAACCGCATGAGCCAATATAGCACAACACAACACAATTACCTATGTACATTTTTTGTCATTACCCGAGTTTACTCTTATGACTTGCAGTGAATTGAATCGGCCAGGGATGCATAGTCCGGAAAATTGGTGGTAACTCGCTGACAAGTTTGTCGTGGTTTAGCTTTCCTGCACTGAGCGCGGTTGTTTGCGCATGTGCAGTCACCTAAGTGTCAGTAAAACATTACTGAGTAAAACACAGATGTCATTTGATTGTGGTGCCATGTCCATGTGCCATGCCTGGTTTATTTAAATCCAAATATTTCCCCTCCTCCGTTTATAAAATAATTTGCATCCACACATCTGCGTTATCAATCACATTCCAAACATGTGCGTGTCTTACGTCCTGTCCTGCGTTGGGGAAAAACACAGAAGTGGGCGGAGCTTTGATGCAGACGCCGGTAACGGCACTTTTACAGTCATAGAAGACACTCGGAGTAAAGACGTATGTTTACAAGCACTGACCCCGTCCTCAGCCCTGATTTAGCCCTGGTTTAGTCCTGGTTTAGTCCTGGTTTGGTTGTTTTCAAGCGTGAGTCCCCGCGATCACTTTGCTGCTCTCTGATGTGGAGGATGTTCGCTGCTGCGAGCATCTCACAGCGGACAGTTTTTAAGGTAGTATGATCCATGCTTCAGTGATCAGAGGAATTTAGGGGGGTACTGTGGCGTGCGAGAACGCAAAACTCCGATTATCTCTGTCTACACACAAATGCATTAACGGAGTTTTCAAAAATCTCCACTTTGCCCGGAGTTTTTTGTATATATTAGTTTAGAATGTGTAATGTTTTATTTATTTAATGCGATCTACCAATACTACCTTTGCGATCGACTGGTAGATCGCGATCGACGTATTGAGCACCCCTGTGCTAGACTGTTAAACTCTGGCAAGCTGCTGATTGAACTCAAGGATAAATCGTACAGAGACATTTTGCTCACCGGTTGGGACTCGCAGTTGTTTGGGGACAATGCTGCTTTCCATCCGATGGGTGAACGTCCGAACCAGAGCCAACAGAGGTGGGTTGTTGTATCCCGTCTATCCCGTGACACGGACCCCGGGGATCTCGAGACAGCGCTGAAGTTGGAATATCCCTCTGCCAAACAGCTGACCAAGTTCCCCCCGCGGGAGCAGAGCAGATACGTAACTTTTAAATTCATCATTGCAGATCAAAGTGATTACTCCAGAGCGCTCCAATATGGTTTTCGCCACGACTTCTGTTTTTATCGAGTGCATCCACTTGCGCCACGTCCTACGCGCTGTTTCAACTGTCATCGATATGACCACATCGCCAGCGTCTGTCGGTCTCAGCGGCGCTGCGTTAACTGCGGCAGTAGTGACCCCAGCCATGCTCACCCCTGTACAGTTGACCCAAAATGCTGTAACTGCACCGTTTCTCACGCGGCCAATAGCCCCTCCTGCCCTGTGTACTTCAAGCGCTTTGCGGAAATCAAGCAATCCTTATTAAATGTTTAATGTGAAAAACAATTTAATTTTTACCAACATTAGAGGCCTTCATGCAAACTTTGATGAAATCTCCTATCATGTTGTATTACATAAACCTATTTTTGTATTTATTTCTGAATCTTTTTTAACCTCTGCAATGCCTGATAGGATATTTACTATTGATGGCTATGATTTAATCCGCAAAGATCGCACTTCATTTGGTGGAGGCCTAGTTGTATATTTACGCAATGGTGTGAAATACAAACGACATGCACAATTGGAGCACAAAAGCCATGAAAGTCTGTTTTTTTCAATATATTTGAACTCTGTGAAGCTGTTTATTTCTTGTATATACCGCAAACCAGATGAGGACATGTCTATTTTGCACCATCTTGAGGACGCATTAGAAAATTGCCCAATTGGCTACAATTACTCTAATATAATAATTGGTGACTTCAATGTGCATAATTCTAAATGGTGGTCTGAGGACAAAACTGATAAACAAGGGTTGGAAACAGAATTGTTCTGTACACAACAAGGCTTGTCTCAAATTGTCTCCTCACCAACCCGATTCCCAGACAGACTCCCTGGAACACCGTCCCTCATTGACCTAGCACTTACTAACTCCACTGAAATATTTTCTGATGTGAATGTCTCTGCCCCATTAGGAACATCAGATCATGCTGTAATTGAGTTATCATTGTCACAATTTAGTTCTACAGCTAGTACCACTGAGGTGCAGCCAGAACATAGGCCCAATCATTTATCTTGCCTTAATTTCAAGCAAATCAAGAATTGGACACAAATTTGCCAATCACTGAGGGACCACAGTTGGGCCACAGTCTACTCTAGTGAAGACATAGAGACAGCAGCCAAACATTTTTATGCCATATTGACTTCAATATTGAGTCCTCTCATACCCACTAAGCGAAGTCAGACTAACGCAGGAAAGCAGAATTTACCTTTTGTTACATCCAAATTCAGAACGCTGAGATCACTGAAGCAAGCACACTGGTCAGACTTCAAGTTATCTAGAAGTGATCACGACCTGAATGCCTATAGGAAAACAAGGGATGCACTACGTAATGAAGTCAAACATATCGAGCGTTTACACTATGCACAGCGAGCTCAGAACTTGGCATCAAGCTACTCCCCAAAAAACTACTGGGGCATGCTTTCAGAGCTATATAAATTCTCTGGAACTTGCGATACAATTCCTGACTTAGTATATGAGGGGAAATCATACGTGAATAATGCTGAAAAAGCAAACATGTTAAATCACCTTTATTCCACTAGTGGTTATGATGAACAGCAACTGTTTGACAGCCCTTTAACTCAAACCCAGAATGGTATATTGACTGATGTACAGATATCCCCTGAATGTGTGTACAGCAAGTTAATGAAGCTTGATGTCAACAAAGCGAGTGGGCCTGATGGTGTCCCAAATGTTTTCCTTAAAAACTGTGCTGCTGAATTAACACCTGTACTCGCTCACCTTTTTAAGCTTTCGTTTTTCTCATCAAAACTGCCCCAAATATGGAAATCTGCTTATGTGACACCAGTCTACAAGCGTAAAGGCGAGAGATCAAGCCCGTTCAGCTACAGACCAATATCTTTGACCTCGTGCATTGTGAAAATCCTAGAGAGCATTATAAATGACAAGCTGATGGCATTCTGCTTGGACAATGGATTAATATCAAAGCACCAATTTGGGTTTCTGCCAAAACACTCTACACTGGACCAACTGGCATTGGACTACCACACTTGGTTAAACGCTGCTGAAAAAAAGGACACCTGCCTTGCAGCTTTCCTAGACCTAAGTAATGCATTCACATCGGTTCCACACAAGGCTATCTTACACAAACTTCCAGCATTTGGAGTCCAAGGAAAAATGCTTGCCTGTATACGCGACTATCTAAGTATTCGCCAGCAACAAACAAGAGTTGGGTCTTTATTTTCCTCACCTCTTCAAGTGCAGTCTGGAGTACCCCAGGGCAGTGTTATTGCTCCAACACTGTTTATTATCTTCTTAAATGATTTATTAAATGCATTGGAGGAGCTTTCTGGGCTGTTACCAGACAGTATAAGAGTTACACCAGCTGCATATGCGGACGACACTTTACTAACTGTCACTAGTGCATATCCAGCCCTCGCGGCTGCAGGTTTGAACTGTGCATTGGCTGCTGCAAGCAGTTGGGCCAACACCTGGGGTATGAAATTCAACCCTTCAAAAACTGTATGCTTGTGCTTTGCTAAAGCGCCAGTTAATAAACAAATAGATGGTCAAGTCATGTTTGAGGGCCACAACATCTCCTTCTCAAGTGAGACAAAGCACTTGGGGATAACAATCAGCAGTGATTTGAAATTGAAGCGATATGTTGAGGACTTGTGTAAAGGGGCTAGAAAGGAAATGTTTGTGTTGAGGCTCTTAAAATCAAAGCTACCACCACAAAGTAAAGAAATCCTGCTTCGGATCTATAAAGCATACATTAGATCCCGACTAGAGTACTGCTCAGTGCTGATCTGTGGCATAGGAAAGACTCTGATAAACTGTTTAGAGAGCATCCAACGAAGATGCATGCGCATTATTCTAAATCTGCCGTATCGTGCCCAGTTGACAGCAGAGCATTACAGAGCGCTCGGACTAACAACCTTGCAAACAAGACGGAACTTTGCTCTTGCATGTTTTGGTTTTAAACTGTTCCATGGACTCTCGCCTGCGGCGCTGGGACCATACCGACCCACACAAAGGGTCCTGTCATACCATGTGCGCTGGGTCAGCTGTGCTTTTCCGGACGGGACACTGCCCAGCGCCCATATCATGCAGAGATCGTGTCTCACTCTGGCCACCAGAATGTGGAACATGCTGGACTCTGACTGTGTCTCTAGTGAAACTTTGGGGGAATTCAAGGAGCACCTCAGGGTGAGGCTCAGGGATGAACTGTTTGAAAACTTTCCTCATAATTAGACTCTGGGGTGGGAGGGGGCATTTAATTCCAACGGTCATGTGACCATGGAAATGTAACGGGTTTCTTTTCAATTCAATCTTTGTAAGGTTTTAATGTTTTGTAAATGTATTAAAGATTATAAAAAAAAAAAAAAACCCCATGTCAGTTAAAAATCAAAAGTAGACTGTTGTGGATGGAAATGGTCAGTGAAGATGCGGCCGGAAGGGAATCTCGCTCCTCTCAGACCTTTGTTAATGCGTTTTACAATCTTTCCTCCTGCGTTAGTATCTTTAACACACTGTAATCCTGCTGAATGTACTTCCTGAGCAGAGTCGGGACACGGGTACAAACGGCCCCCAGTGGGAGGTCCCGCTTCACATTAAGAGACCGTGTTCAGCCTCTAATTAAAACCTGCTTTAAGTCTCTGATCTTTGGTAGTTTTTAGGAACGAGGATGTCCTGAATGTAGCACGAGATTCACTGCAGCTGTTTTTGGAATGCTCTGTTTTCTCCACGTGACGACTGAATGTCCGAATACTTAAAGACTAATTAGTGACGGATCGATCAATCTTTACGGATAGACCTGGTGGTATTGTTCTGTTTTTACAAAATGTCAAAATGCGACCTTACCTGCATGTGAAAGCCAGGACCCGTCACCCTTCTGAAGCTAAGCAGGACAGGGCATGGTTAGTGTTGTGATGGGAGACCTCTGGGAACAGCTAGTGCCACAGTCGGGCGGCTGTGACTTTAAACTGCCAAACTCTTATAGTGTCCTTGGGCAAGACACTTCACCCAGATTAGAATGAGTCTGGTGTGTGCGTGAATGGTTGGTGGTTGCTGGAGGGGCTGATGGCACATACTGGGTGTCTCGCTTCCGTCAGTGTGCCCCAGGGCAGCTGTGTGAGGAGTGAATACATCATGACAAGACGTCTTTGAGTGTCCACAAAAGCACGATATAAAACCGATGAATTAGTATTAATATTTTGAGTTGCAGTCCCCCCTGGACTGCCACCTTAACGTGGTGGGGGAGTTTGAGTACTCGGATGATCCTGGGAGCTATGCTGTCTGGGGCTTCATGCCCCTGGTAGGGCCTCCCATGGCAGACAGGTCTCGGGTGACGAGTCAGACAAAGAGCAGTCCAGAAGACACCATGGACAGCACTCAAAAGAAATCAGTGACGTCGCCCGGCATGGCGCAGCCGGGGCCCCACCCTGGAGCCAGGCCTGGGGTCGGGGCTCGTAGGCGAGCGCCTGGTGGCCGGGCCTTAGCCCACGGGGCCCGGCCGGGCTCAGCCCGAATGGACGACGTGGGCAGTCCCTCCTGTGGGCCCACCACCCGCAGAGGGGTCCGTGGTGGCGAAACGGTGCAGAGAGGACTGGGCAGCAGTCGAAGGCGGAGACCTCGACGACCCAGTCCGCACACACAACAGCTGGCTCTTGGGACGTGGAACGTCACCTCACTGGGGGGGAAGGAGCCCGAGCTCGTGGGGGAGGTTGAGCGATACCGACTAGAGATAGTCGGCCTCACCTCCACACACAGCTTGGGCTCTGGAACCCAACTCCTTGAGAGGGGTTGGACGCTCCACTTTTCTGGTGTTTCCCGCGGGGAGAGGCGGCGAGCTGGGGTGGCCATTCTCATTGCCCCCCATCTCAGCCGCCACGTGTTGGAGTTCTCCCCGGTGAATGAGAGGGTCGCGTCCCTCCGCCTCCGGGTGGGGGATAAGTCTCTCACTGTTGTGACGGCCTACGGGCCTAACAGCAGTGCAGAGTACCCGGCCTTCTTGGAGTCCTTGGGAGGGGTACTGGACGGTGCACCGCCCGGGGACTCCGTTATTCTCCTGGGGGACTTCAACGCCCATGTGGGAAACGCCAGTGACACTTGGAGAGGGGTGATCGGGAAGAGCGGCCCCCCTGATCTGAACCCGAGCGGTGTTCAGTTGTTGGACTTCTGTGCCAGTCACAGTTTGTCCATCACGAACACCATGTTCGAGCACAAGGGTGTCCACCAGTGCACGTGGCACCAGGACACCCTAGGCCGGAGGTCGATGATCGACTTTGTTGTCGTATCATCTGACCTTCGACCGCGTGTCTCGGACACTCGGGTAAAGAGAGGGGCGGAGCTGTCAACCGATCATCACCTGGTCGTGAGTTGGATCCGCTGGCAGGGGAAGAAGCCGGTCAGACCTGGCAGACCCAAGCGTATAGTGAGGGTCTGCTGGGAACGTCTCGCTGAGCCCCCTGTCAGACGGACTTTCAACTCACACCTCCGGGAGAGTTTCTCCCAGGTCCCGGTGGAGGAGGGGGACATGGAGTCCGAGTGGACCATGTTCTCTGCCTCAATCGCCGATGCGGCGGCTCATAGCTGTGGTCGCAAGGTCTCTGGTGCTGGTCCCGGCGGCAACCCCCGAACCCGGTGGTGGACACCGGCAGTAAGGGATGCTGTCAGGCTGAAGAAGGAGTCCTATCGAGCCATGATGGTTCGGGGGACTCCTGAGGCAGCTGTCCAGTACCGGCAGGCCAAGCGTGCCGCGGCCCGGGCTGTTGCAGAGGCAAAAACCCGGGACTGGGAGGAGTTCGGAGAGTCCATGGAGCATGACTATCGGTCGGCCTCAAAGAAATTCTGGCAAACCGTCCGGCGCCTCAGGAGGGGGAAGCAGTTCTTTGCCAACACCATGTACGGTGCGGGTGGAGAGCTGCTGACCTCGACTGGGGATATTGTCGGGCGGTGGAAGGAATACTTTGAGGTTCTCCTCAATCCCCCCGTCACGTCCTCTGTTTCAGAGGCAGAGGCTGAGGATGTTGGGGCGGATACATCCATCTCCCTGGCTGAGGTCACCAAGGTGGTTGGTAGCCTCCATGGTGGCAAGGCTCCGGGTGTGGATGAGATCCGCCCTGATTATCTAAAGTCTCTGGATGTTGTAGGACTGTCTTGGCTGACACGTCTCTGCAACATCGCGTGGCGATCGGGGGCGGTGCCAATGGAGTGGCAGACCGGGGTGGTGGTCCCTCTCTACAAGAAGGGGGACCGGAGGGTGTGTTCCAATTATCGTGGGATCACACTCCTCAGCCTCCCCGGTAAGGTCTACTCCAAGGTACTGGAGAGGAGGCTACGGCCGATGGTCGAATCTCGGATCCAGGAGGAGCAGTGTGGTTTTCGTCCCGGTCGCGGAACACTGGACCAGCTCTATACTCTCCATCGGATACTCGAGGGTTCATGGGAGTTCGCCCAACCTGTCCACATGTGCTTTGTGGATTTGGAGAAGGCGTTCGACTGTGTTCCCCGGGGTGTCCTTTGGGGGGTTCTCCGGGAGTACGGGGTCGGGGGTCCTCTGCTGAGGGCCATCCGGTCCCTGTATGACCGGAGCCAGAGCTGTGTTCGCATTGCCGGCAGTAAGTCAGACCTGTTCCCGGTGAATGTTGGCCTCCGACAGGGCTGCCCTTTGTCACCGGTTCTGTTCACTGTATTTATGGACAGAATATCTAGGCGCAGCCAGGGGTCGGAGGGGGTCCGGTTCGGGGACCACAGGATTTCATCTCTGCTGTTTGCGGACGATGTTGTCCTGTTGGCTCCAACGAACCAGGACCTGCAGCATGCACTGGGACGGTTTGCAGCCGAGTGTGAAGCGGCTGGGATGAGAATCAGCACCTCCAAATCTGAGGCCATGGTGCTCGACCGGAAAAAGGTGCCCTGCCCTCTTCAGGTGGGTGGAGAGGTCCTTCCTCAAGTGGAGGAGTTCAAGTATCTCGGGGTCTTGTTCACGAGTGAGGGAAGAATGGAGCGTGAGATGGACAGGCGGATCGGTGCAGCGTGCGCAGTGATGCGGTCGCTGTATCGGACCGTTGTGGTAAAGAAGGAGCTGAGCCGAAAGGCAAAGCTCTCGATTTACCGGTCAATCTTCGTTCCCTCCCTCACCTATGGTCATGAGCTTTGGGTAATGACCGAAAGAACGAGATCGCGGATACAAGCGGTCGAAATGAGCTTCCTCCGCAGAGTGGCTGGGCGCTCCCTTAGAGATAGGGTGAGGAGCTCAGTCACACGGGAGGAGCTCGGAGTAGAGCCGCTGCTTCTCCACGTCGAGAGGAACCAGTTGAGGTGGCTCGGGCATCTGTTCCGGATGCCTCCTGGACGCCTCCCTGGGGAGGTGTTCCGGGCACGTCCCACCGGGAGGAGGCCCCGCGGAAGACCTAGGACACGCTGGAGGGACTATGTCTCTCAGCTGGCCTGGGAACGCCTTGGGGTCCCCCCGGACGAGCTGGAGGAGGTGTGTGTGGATAGGGAAGTCTGGGCGTCTCTGCTTAGACTGCTGCCCCCGCGACCCGGCAACGGATAAAGCGGAAGAAAATGGATGGATGGATGGATTTTGAGTTGCCTTGTGCATGAACTGTGCTTTACGATTAAACTTGCATTTGTAATCGTTCGGGTAAAGCTGGGATTGTAAGAAGAGCAAACCTGCATTCTCACGTTCATCGCAAACATTTGTCCAACAGAAAAGCCGTCGTCAGCGTGTAAACATGTGTGCTCCCTGAGACCGTTTCTTTTGGATGTAGTAAAGCTCTGGGTTGTTTCTGCTCGGACAGATCTTCTCCCGTACATTCTGCTTTAATTATTCACCACTTTCTGTTTTATGCAACGCTCTTTATTTATGGAAGGTGGCGGTTGTTCTTGCTGCTGCTACTTTCTGTCTTTCATATCAATTCAAGGGATTACTTTGAGAAAGACTCGGGTACAATATTGTGGTGTTGTTGTTTCTTAATGAAGTATGAACCGCTGCAGAATGTTGGGAACGTAAAATGCAGAGCAGCTTTTGAATGTATTATTATTTAAGTTTGAGTTTTTATTAGTTTATTTGAGTAGGAACAGTACACACCCTTTTTCTGTTTTACAAAATGTCAAAACGGGCATGTTGACTGATGTCACTGTGGGGTCCATTAGTTAATACTGTGCACCTTCACCACCATTTTGAAATAATCCAGTCTTTTTATTGTAAACACACCATAAACATAGACACAGCCTGACCCATTGACACGTGAAGGACTCCCCCCGGAGAATACGGCCCTTAAATAATAGTCGTATCTGTTCCTGTCTTTTATTGGACTGGTTTCAGATCTGCACACGGCGTGGACGCGCTTCTACAGCTGTCTTTGCTATAACATGACTCATGTCAGCGGCAATCTGAGACCCAGCGCTCCCTGAAGCCTGTCTCACTCTCTTTCTCGTTCTTCCTCGCTCCTCTCGTCTCTCTCTCTCTTTCTGTCTCTATCTCTCTGTCTCTGTCTCTCTCTCTTTCTCTCTGTCTCTCTGTCTGTCTCTCTCTTTCTGTCTCTCTTTTTCTTCATTTCTCTCTCTCTGTGTCTCTGTCTCTCTTTATGTCTCTGTCTGTCTGCCTATCTGTCTCTGTGTCTCCCCCTCTCTCTCTCTCTCTCTGTCGTTCTCTGTTTCTCTCTGTCACTCTCTCTCTTTCTGTCTCTATCTCTGTCTCTCTGTGTCTATCTCTCTCTGTCTCTCTCTTTCTCTGTCTCTCGGTCTGTCTCTCTCTCTTTCTGTCTCTCTTTTTCTTTGTTTCTCTCTCTCTGTCTCTCTTTCTGTCTCTCTTTCTGTCTCTCTGTCTCTCTCTCTTTCTGTCTCTGTCTGTCTGCCTGTCTGCCTATCTATCTCTCTGTCTCTGTATGTCTCTGTGTCTCTCCCCCCCCCCCCCCCTCTCTCTCTCTCTCTCTCTCTCTCTCTCTCTCTCTCTCTGTGTCTCGCCCCTCTCGTTCTCTGTTTCTCTCTGTCACTCTCTCTCTTTCTGTCTCTGTCTCTATCTCTCTGTCTCTGTCTCTCTCGGTCTGTTTCTCTCTCTTTCTGTCTCTTTTTCTTCATTTCTCTCTCTCGCTGTCTCTGTCTCCATTTCTGTTTCTGTCTATCTAGCTCTCTGTCTATGTCTCTGTCTCTCTATGTCTCTGTATGTCCCCCCCCCCCCCCCCCCCTCTCTCTCTCTCTCTCTCTCTGTGTGTGTGGTTGTTTCATCTCTCTAATGTGGTTACTATACAGACGCTATGGGCCTAAAAAGGGGAAAACCATTTCTAGGATCCTTTTAATGAATTAGAGCAGAATTGGAATCTCCCCAACCCAGAGTCCTTTGCTAAATGAAAAGGTAGTAAGTATTGAAACTGAGATGAACAACAGCAACACACACACACACACACACACACACACACACAGCGGTGACTTTGCTCGTGTGACCTCGAGTTTGAGACTTTCTTTTCTGGTGATGAGGGTAATTATGGGAACGTGTTGGAGCTTAACTTTTATATGTGCACTGTTTACCCTCACACATTAGTGCTGCTCCTCAAAAGGCTTTTTGTTGAGCCCTGGATGTGTTCCCAGCCGTCTCCAAAGAGAGGAGCGAGAAAGACAAAGTTTCATGTCCTCTGCTCTCATGTCTGGACTCTCCCAAAGCAAGACTTAAACAAATGCACCAAAGTATAAGACGAAGAGATCCTTTATTAGTCCCACAGTGGGGAAATGTCAGTGTTGCATCAGCAGTTACAGAAGAGTAGGAATAAACAATTACTCTATACTAAAATAACACAAAATCTTTACTTTAAACTTTAGCATTATGAATAAGCAAGAATTAAGTATATTCTTGGGTTTCATATGACGTCGGGGCAGTGGCGCGAATAACAAACGTAGGACAGGACGTGACGTATCCTGGCGGTGCAGTCTGTCGGGTTTATACACGGAGATATAGTAGAAGAAGAAGCTCTGTCAAAATGCCATCTTTTTCAGACTTTCTTCCGTGTTCCAACTGTGGTCTCATATAAAGGAGTACACTTTGAAAAAATAACTAAAAAGAGGCGGGCGAGGTGGATCAAGGCTTTCCCAGATTAGCGCCCCCTGCAGGCCACCCGAACGAAACGCCCGGAATCAAGACTCTTTTGAGAGATATTCTTCAGTACTCCCTTAGAATTGAGTGTCCCCGATTAAGGCTGTTACAACAACCGTACACCGCACAGGAGGAGAGCCTTTGACTCCAAAACAGACTTTACATGGTTTTCAATGGAAGCAAAACTGAGTTGTCCCACCTCTGCTCATTCGCCCCCTACTGGCCAGGTTAATGAAACCCAAGAATAATCTCTAACTTTACCATAATAAGGAAGCAAGGCTAAAATATCTAACTTTTGCACAATGAAGAAGAAAGAATTTAGTATAAAAATTCTCACTTTAGCATAATAAAGAAGCAAGAAGTAGGTATAAAATCTCTAACCTTACCATTATAAAAAAGCAATTTTAAAATTCTAGTAATCACAACAAGCAGTTTTATCGCAAAACAACTTACAGAAGACATTTCATTTCAAGTTTAACAGCGGCTCAAGTCATCCAGCACCTTTCCGACCACACCTGGTGAATCTATAATCTTTCCTCTGCTTTTTTGTCGGGAGCGGCTGTACCACAATGAGATTTGTCTGGCTTTGATTGGGTTAGCAGAAGACCCAGAGTGCATTGCCAAGACCGTAACATCATCCAGGTAGCACCCGCCTGGCACCAGCGGCTGCAGCAGGAGACTCACAACCTCATAAACATGCGATACACTACACAAGTCGCTGTGAAGGAAATCTCGCTGCCTCTCTGTTAAACGCTTAGCAAAAAAAAAACCTGAATCCATCTCGATATTGGTGTTAAAAGTTGTTTCCGTCTCCTGTAGATGCATTAAAGAGGGCGTGGGAGCTCGATAGTATTACTGAGTCGGCCTGTGGCACGGATGATTGAATTAACAGATTTGAGAGAGGGGGAAAAAAGCGTACATCCCGGTGTAAATGTGTGCTAATGTGAAAAGCATATGGACGCTGAAACCCAAGCTGTGGTTAGTGATTTGAGTGAGAAAGGTGCCGATATCAGTGAAGACAGTTTAAACAAAGACACACGATTGACAAGGAGGATTTAGCTAACGATAACTAATGTATGCGTTGATAAATAGGGTAATTAGTTTGAAAGATATGCATTAAATGATGTTAAAGTAGCAATATGTAAGATTTTCATGTCCGGTCATCATTAAATGGCCCTAATCTGTCAAAAAGCATAAATAAAACATTATTTTTTCCAATACTTCTTTAACTGAAAACAGTAGTTCAGCCGAGATATTCAAAAATTAGTTTTACGGCCCCTGAATCTTGTTGTTGTTTTCAGTTCGACGTCCCGCCTTCCACCGTTTTACCAATCAGAAAGTCTGTGATCCGGGCGCCAGAGCTAATCTCACTGGTAAAGTACCATGTGGCGCAGAACTAAAAAAGGTCTCGTTATGATTCTCAAAATATTAATGACAAAACAAGGAATTAAAAATGAGGATTTATATCTAGGCCATTGTGAAAAAGGTGTTGGTTATAGACTTTGGAATTTTTTGATTTGTCCGCATACCTGGCAACCTGAGTCTGTGTGAGTGGGAGAGGTTGCAGTACCACTTTTGTCCAGATTTGTTACACACTGCTCCTTTAACCTGCTCTGTGTAAAGTCTATTGAAGTGAAGTGTGGTCACGACTATTCTGTATATTTGTCTTTGGAACTGACTTGTATGTTTTTAATTGTGAAGCGCTTCGTGATCCTGCACTTTGTCTGTGGATTAAGGCAGGTGAAGTTCCACCATCAGAAGGTTCCAGAGTGTTACATTAACTGCATTTTTGTGTCTGTGCTTTTTTCCAGAGCAAAGAAATTGCCTTTCAGCTTCAGGAAGACTTGATGAAGGTCCTGAATGAGCTCTACACTGTGAGTACATCCTCTCACTGAACCTTCTTCTGTTGACTCTTTGGTCTGCGGCCTCTTGACCCAGTCCCCATTCTAAAGCAACCTACTTGAAAATGTATGTGTGTATGTGAAAGCCAGATCCTGACAGACCTCTGACGCTAAACAGGGCTGGGCCTGGTTAGTATGTGATGGGAGACCTCTGGGAACACCAGGAGCCAGTGTTACTTTACAGCTCAGACTGTTGTTGTCTAAACACTAAAACTCCTGCAATTTTGAAACTACTAGAACTGCCACAGCTCCCATTCCAACCAATGACATTCTGAAATATTCCCCCAAAAAATGTTCGGTTTTTGACCAGGTTTATAAAAAGTAAGTAATTTATGAGTCTTTCACCTTCAGTCACTCTTTATAAGGGCTATAATTGGTGAATATAGCTTGAAATACTGCAAAAACATATTTTTGAATCGCTAATTGCTAGCTGCTAACAGTAAACAGTGTGTTGCTATGGTAACTAGCAGTGGCTAACTCCTCACATGAAAATAAAATATGATTTAATGAAAACAAATACATAGAAATAAACTACATATTGAAACTATGAAGACCACAAATGTACATACGTTGAGTAATTACACGTCCAAAACTAACTAAAATTGACTGCTCTGGGAGTTCTAGTGTTAAGCAAGAGACTTCACCCACCCTAAAATGAATCTGGTATGAATGGTTGCTGGTGGTCCATGGCACAGATAGTTGCCTCGCTTCTGTCAGTGTGCCCCAGGGCAGCTGTGGCTACAATAGTAGTTTATCACCACAGTGTATGGGGTGAAAGAATAATAGCATGTAAAGCGTCTTTGAGTTTCCAATTAGCACTACAGAAAAAGGATGCTTTATGATTATTGTTTATTATGTGTCCAAAGTTTATCCGCAGCTAATATTACACACAGTCTGCCGTGTTTTCTTTACAGACATTCTGACTTTGACCTGGTTTAGCTTCTGTAGAACACAATGCGGACGGAAACACAAAACATTGCATCAGACGGCCGCAGGTCCATTTCTGGCAACCGCCGATAAAATAACAGGTCTCCTCTCCAACTAAATATGTTCCTGATTCTAAAAGTGGCTCCAAAGTAAACATAACCGAGGCCACGTCTAACCCAGTAAGTGTGGAGCGGAGGCCTCGGGTCAGACGCCCCGCTCTAAACTATAGTTCCAGTAAAAGACGGTGAATCCCAAACAAATCTTTTACTGAAATAACTCATTTTGAGGCAAAGTTGTTGAGGCTTTTCTGCGGCTAAGTCTGTTTGTATTACACAAAAATGCCAGATTGTAATTGGGTACTATGTAGGGATGTAACGATTCACTCAAGGGCCGATTCGATTCGATTCTTGATTTTAAGTTCCCGATTCCAATTTTTTCCGATTTTTTTACCTATTTTCTTTACAAAATCAATATGACTCATTTTATAACCAAAATATGTTTATTTTATTTTAACATCTGCATGTTTGTCCTTAACAAAATGTAACTGTTGTCTCAGTAAGAGAACTTTACATTATAAACAAAATTACAAGACATGACAATTAACAAAAAATCATTTTGATCTGCATTTTTGTCCTTGGATCAGATCAGACTGTAACTGTGTTTTGTTAGTGCCAGAACTAAACATAAAAATGAAATAAACGTACACTAGCTTTGATCGTTATCACAAATCCTGTTATGGTCAAAAATGGTTATTTTTATAATTTGAACATCTGCAACTGCATCTGAAAATGGTCTCATGTTTTTTGCCATATAAACAGCGATGGACCGTGTAATCGCTTTGGCCCTTACACTGGAGTGAGCTAAAGAACGTGCAAATGTGTTTGTCAGCGTAGTTTGTCCCCTTGCCAGTCTTCGCTCTTGTGGTGGTGTCTGTGGTGCCGGGCGATATGTTGCGACATGTTGGTCGTACTATTTGTATACATGATCAGTCTATTGCAACGCTTACATGCTGTTTTTGTTCTGTCCGTAGTTTTCTCACCATTTTCTTTTGTAAGCACGGGGAAGCCAAAATGCTCGAAGTCGCTTGCTGCCGCTGCCATGCTTGCTTGTGTTTAGTTTGTTTATTGGCGCTGCAGCCATCCACAAACGCAATACGCAGGACTTCTGGCGCAAGCGTACAAACTAATTTACGTAAGGCGTTTGTTTACAGCAGAGCCATGAGAGAGCGCTTGTTGAACGTGCCGTTGAGAACCGATTCTTTTATTTTGTACATCGATTCATACTTTAAGCAGTTTAAATCGATTTTAAATCGATTTTCGATGAATCGTTACATCCCTAGTACTATGTCCATTTTCCTTCTGGTGTCACACAGCTCAAACTTTGTCAACAATTCAATATAATATCACAATAGATGGATAGATATATACTATAATAATCCAAAATTGTGCATTGGTCCCTTGCTCGCAATCCTACAAATATACAAACATAGGATAGAGTTAAAAGATTAAAAACAATTAAAAATGACAATAAGATAAAAATAAATAAATATATAATAATAATAATAATAATAATAATAATAATATATTTAAAAATAATAATAATAATAATAAAATAAAATACAAGGGCACAATATAACAATAAGTTAAAAAATATATATACATAAAGTGTTTAAAGATATGTCTGCAAAAAGTGTGGAAAAACAAGCCAAAAATTGCTCAAATTTTGCAAAATGTATCTTAATTTTGACTGCCTTATAATGAGATTTGCCAATGCCAATTTGTAATGTGTCCTTTGGAATGAGAAAGTAAAGCAACACTTCTTTGTCCCATAGGCAAATCTTGTTTTAAGAGTCAGAATGTTCTCAAATGAAGATAAAAACCACTCGATTCAAGCATTTATTACATCCTATTGTATCATTTTTTTGCAGTGTGGAAAGGTCTTTTTTATTCAGGGTAAGTTTGAGGCCCCAAATATCACAAGCAGTACAGTGAATTGATTGAAAAACCTTTGTCATTTCCTTCTAGACTCAAGTACTTAAAACGTTCTTCACTTCCAATCAGGCCAAGTGGCTGTAGAGTTGTTATTTCTATCAACAAAAACTCCTCGGAAATCTGCATAAGATACAAGACTAGGAAGTTCTGTAAATGTGCTACTTTTAGGCCTTAATCCTACTGTGTTGGGCGAAGGGGAAAAGTGTGTATCATGATGTTTCTCCCCATTGTATAAAACAACATACTGTATATATAACTGGCATGGCAGATACAAATCGTCATCAGTCAAAGTTGAGAAAAATCACTTTGGTTTTTCCATTTTTGGCTCAGTCCTGTGTCCATATGTGGCAACAATGCATTTGAACTTCCTGATATGAATGAATTGTTATTGCCAGAACCAAACACATGGGAATATATCAGTGGCCGGGGTAAGACTGCGGTATCAGCCTGAATATGGGATAAAAAGTTCTGCAAACATCCACATGTTTAAGAAAAAAATAATAACACAAGAAAATTAATATATTTATAAAAAGAAGTAGGGCTGCACGATTTTGGAAATGACTGCGATATTTGATATGAGTGTTTAGTATTTCGATAACGATATTATTGCGATAATTTTGTCTTTCATCTAAAATTGCAATCTACTTTGAAACGCAAGAGACAAATAACAAAAAATAAGCACAACATTAATTAAATTCAAATGCATATATTTATTTACTTTTTTGTTTGTTTGTTCTTGTTGAATGTTGATGTGTCCGTCTGTTTTGTTAAAAAAAATAATAAAAAAATAAAATAATTAAACCATTTTTATCCCGGTTCTTTTTGATATGGATATCGCACGTACAAATATCGCGATAAAAATATATATCGATATATTGTGCAGCCCTTAAAAGAAGAATCTAAATGTTTAAAAATACTCAATTAACACAGTTTGAAGAAGGAGTTCTACAGTCCATCTTCAATATTATTTATTTTATTATTCATACGTCTAAGAAAAGAGAACATAAAAGCGCACAGGTAACAATTTATTTTATTTTTGCTGCTAGTTATCGTTCGTGTGACAGGACAATTATTTGAAATGTAGTTGATGTATTGTCATGTCCACAATTTAAATAAAAATAAAAATTCAGATGATATATGACACACACATCGGGCCAGAGAAGAAAACAGACGAGAATATAGAAAAACTGCCTGTTGCCCTGCTCAACTTTATACAAGGAAGTAGTCCGTAGCCACTGTAATCTGTGGTCCAAATAACCTCAAAACGACTTCCTGACTCTTTAAAGCAGAGTCGGCTGCTCGATACATTTAGCCACAGTGATTTGTGGCTGTCGCGGTCACAGAACTGGCCCTCATTAAAAGATCCAGGAGAAATCTGGTTTGGGTTTGTGGCTCTGCAGAGAAGAGAGTCTTACCGGCAGCTGTGAGATGAGCTCAGTGTCTCCATGATGGACGGCCCGGGACATCCATGGGCCCAGGCTGGTTTACAGGCAGAGGGAGTAGGCCTGGGCGATGTGGCTGGAAACTATATCCCAATATAAGTTATTCATATCGATAGTTATTGATTTTATTTTTTATTTTTGTTTAAACCTAAATAAATACATTTACAGTCACGGGGGAATGGGAACTCAGGCTGGAGGCATATGTTCACAAGCATAGTGTCCCCCATTGTTAGTCCTGGTTTAGTCCTGATTTTGTCCTGGTTTAATTCCGGTTTAGTCCTGGTTTAATCCCGGTTTAGTCCTGGTTTAATCCGGGTTTAGTCCTGCTTTAATCCCGGTTTAGTCCTAGTTTAGTCCTGGTTAATTCCTGGTTTAATCCCGGTTTAGTCCTGGTTTAGTCCTGGTTTAATCCTGGTTTAATCCCGGTTTAGTCCTGGTTTAATCCCAGTTTAGGCCTGGTTTAGTCCTGGTTTAGTCCCGGTTTAGTCCTGTTTTAGTACTGGTTTAGTCCCGGTTTAGTCCTGGTTTAGTCCTGGTTTAGTCCTGGTTTAATCCCAGTTTAGTCCTGGTTTAGTCCTGGTTTAATCCTGGTTTAGTCCTGGTTTAAACCCGGTTTTGTCTTGGTTTAATCCTGTTTTAATCCCGGTTTAGTCCCAGAATGTTTTGTGGTTCATGCTCGGCCGTAATAGGTCGAGAAGCCTCTGCCTACATCCCCCAGAATGCCGCGCGCTTCTGACTTTGCTTTACTTCTTGTGTTTTCATCCTGTTTTTTCTAAACAGAATGAAATTAAACTATCGAACCTTTTCTATTGATATTGAACACGTGTCTATTGCGATATATATTGTTATTGTTTTATCGCTCAGCCCTAAGAGGGAGGAGGGATATTTACGGTGAACCACCACACATGCTGTGGTTAAAATGTGTATCGTCTCTCTCTGCAGGTAATGAAGACCTACCACATGTACCACTCGGAAAGTATCAGCTCGGAGAGTAAACTGAAGGAGGCGGAGAAGCAGGAGGGGAAGCAGATCGGTAGAGGAGACCCGGTCTTCAGCATCAGGATGGAGGACAAGTACCAGCGCCGCAGCTCGGTCAAGAAGATCGAGAAGATGAGAGAAAAGGTACGGAACCCTTTAATGCCAAGTGCTCACGTCGATTCTCAAAGCATCATATTTTGTTTACAAATTCCTGAACCTGTTAGATTGGTTAGAAACTGGACTAAACAAGTAGAAAGTCTCGACCAAAGAAGAGGTTTTTAAACGTCGGCGGCTGGATGATCAGACTGGGTTGGAAAAGAATTAGAGAGAGCAAAGGACTACAAAGGATTGCATTTTGTTGTTGTTTGAAATTTAGGTCGCCCAGCTTTAGTATTACATTAAAAAGTTCCCTAATGCGTTCTCATTCCTCTTCAGGATTGGTGTAAAAGTTTGCTTTGAGTGGGTGTGGCCTTTTTGATATGTACACTGCAAAAAGTGATGAAGAATAAGCGAAAAATTGCTCATATTTGGCAAAAATGAATCTTATTTTGAGCACATTTTGACTGTCTTAAAGCTAGATTTGCCAATGAGATAAAATTGTTTTATTTTGGTTTTAAAAGATACAAGAAATGTCTCTCTTGGACGCAAATTTGGATAAAAACCACTGGATTCAGGCGATTACTATCTCATGTTTTATCATTTTTTGCAATGATGTTGGAGAATATTTTGGCATATTGTTTTCACTGGATTAATTGACTGACCGTGTTGGCACTGAAGGAATTGTTTGGGCCTGGTTACTGATGGTGGGCGGGGCCAATGGCGGTCTTGAGGGGCAATGAAAAACGGAATCCAAAATGCAGGACTGAAATTTTTTTAATGAAATTCAGGGTAACAATAGAATAGAACCTTCAGAATTCAGAAGTGCTATATAAATCCTTATTATTATTATTATAAAACTGCAATCACCACAGAGGTTAAATAAATACATTTTAAAAACACAGTATCTCCTCTTGTGTAAAACGTGCACTTAACAAAACCATTTCATCATGAATTATTTCCCCTGTTTCACCGTTTTGTCTCTTTGCCTCCTTCATCAGCGCCAAGCCAAGTACTCGGAGAACAAACTCAAGTCCATCAAAGCGCGGAACGAGTACCTGCTGACGCTAGAAGCCTCCAACGCCTCCATCTTCAAATACTACATCCACGACCTGTCAGACTTAATTGATGTAAGTTGGAAAAGCGCATCACTTCTCTCTCTCTCCACCGTTTCTCCCTCTCTCACTTACGTCCGCGGCTGAGAATGGAGTGGCAGCGCTATAAGTGCCTTCTCGTGTCTGAGGAACGACTCGCTTCTGTAACGAGATCGAGTTATAAGTATAGAGCAGGGCAAAGCCGAGCACAGGAGTTCGAGAAGTATGAAAGGGACTTCGAGCAGCGGGCGGCGGGAGGGAGATTACAGAGCGGGGTGGATTAAAGGCTCATATTGACTATTAGCAAAGCATTTCTGTCTGTTTTTGATCATGATCAGACAGAAATGCTGTAAAGCTTTGATCACTTTGAGGTCACTGTTCTCTGTCATGGTTGTTAAGAATACGATCATTGGATATTTATGATTAGAACCATCGCCAAACTTTCTTTAAAAAAAATAGCACTGTTATAGAAACCACATATTTTCTACTAGTTTGTTTTGATTAATAATGGAGATAATAAAACTGTAAGTGCCTTTGTTTTAAGCTGTTCCCTTGTGTTTTGTTTCTTTGTGTATTTATATTATTTACATTATTACTAAAAAGTGAGAAGGACTTTAACACAAATGACATGACATCTTTGTTAGGTTGTGACTCTTTAAAAGAAAAATCGCACTAATAACAAACATTTACTTTTTGAGTTTAGATTTGAACTTAAAGGGGCCGTATGTAATCTACTGTACTCTCTATTATACTAAACCCCTAGTGGTCTGTTGAAGCCATTACAATTACAATCCGACTTTTGTTGCCAGAATCTTCTTGTGACGTATTGGCTCCTTAGCGCTCATTACTGATGCAATCCACCTGCTGGGGTTTAGTTAGACACCGTACAAACTGTGCATCACGTATCTCTACTTATTTCAGATTCATTTTTATTTGCCATTTGCTGTAAAACCACACAGGAATACAATTGCAAAAGTCCCAAGTGTGCAGAAGACAAGAACATAAATAAAACAAGGTTCAGAGTACAAGTGCAAGATATTTTTGGATCACGCCACTTTAAACTTTTGTTCAGAAAATTCTAGTTTGGTTTGTAAATGTTGACCTATAATCTGTGAACACATAACAAATACGTAGATGTGATTTAAGATTTAAAAAAAAAAAAACAATTAAAAACCCTTTAACCTTGCATTTATAATAATAATAATAATAATAATAATATAATTGGTTTGATTATGATTCGTCACTGTGTGTTTGCTCACGTCCATTAATTAACCCAAAAAATCCACTTCCTGGTCTCTGCATTTCTTTATTAGATTGTCTGTTTTGCTGATACGTCAGTTATTTATTAAAATCCTTATTTGTTGGTTGTGATTGTCTCAAAGGAAGAACTCGCTGCAGCCGTTTCTGTGGCGTCTCTGAGGAAACATTAGAACTGTGCTTTGTGGGTTTTATATTCCAGACAGGGCGAAAGCAAGACGACGTGCGACCTCTATTCAGCATCAAGCCGTGCACAGAAATCCCTGCTCTGCGTCTCTCTCTCAAGCCTCACTTCTCTCAGAATGTGAAGCTAGTTTAAAACAGCAGCGCCGCGGTGGTCATACGTGTGGCTTGTTCCTCAGCATTTACATGAAGAGTATTATTACAGATATGCACCAGATATTGTTGTATTGGTTGAAAAAGAAAAAAGGGTCCCCTAAAGGTTATTCATCAGACATTTAGCAAACAATTCCTGTGAAAGCATTGAATTTCAAGCAAAAAAAATGATGCTAAGCTAATTGAATGGACTGATGGAGGATGAGGATCTTAACTATTTGTGGTGTAAAAAGATGTGTTTACTGGTTTTTTGGGGATCCCCATTAGCTTCCGTGTGGTTGCTAATCTTCCTGGGGTCCCAGTTAAGACAAATGTATAACAAAAAAGTAGGGCTGTCAAAATTATCGCGTTAACTCACGTTAATTAAATTTTTCATTAACGCGTTATTTTTTTTTAAACGCATGTCCGAATGACCTGCCCATTTATCCATAAGAATATCACTCAGAATGCTGCGTGTGAGATGGCCTCCTCCGTGGCCGCTCTGGTTGTTGTTAGCGGCTGTGAGTGAGTGCAAGCTTTACGCGGGCTGCAAGCATGGATCTAGCTATTATAATAACAGCAGCAAGCGATTGCTCCGTTCACATACTCAGCGCTCTGCGTACTGTATTTTCCCTGGTTCTTGTCTGTCAGGCGCGCTCTGCGTACTGTAATTTCCCTGGTTCTTGTCTGTCAGGCATAATCTGCGTACTGTATTTTCCCTGGTTCTTGGCTGTCAGGCGTGAGTGTTGCTCGTGTGTGTCTTTGGGAACTAATTATTTTAAAATAGTCTCTTTCAATTGCAAATTTTGTAATGTGTTTGTTTGATCAATGGATAAAAATAAATGCAATGTAATTTAAATGGCACCTTGGCCTGTCTTATACAATACAATACAATTACAATACAATTTATTCTTGTATAGCCCTAGGTCACAACAGAAGTCATCTCAGAGGACTTAACAAAACCATTGAAATCACCAACACAGGTCAGAGAATCAACAGTTAAAACACATGAAGAATATAAAGCACACACAGAAGAAAATGTCCATACATGTTGTAGAATGCTAAAGTGTCCTGATCATCACCAATCCTTTCTGTTGGACACTAACTGTCCAACAAGACCCTCCTGCATCGACAAGGAAAAACTCTTAAAAAACCCAGTGGGAAAAAGTGAGAAACCTTGGAGGAGAACTAGGGAAACCCACAGGGAGGGAGACCCATATGAGAAAGGGATCCGCTCCTCCGGACGGACAGGCTAATGATCCAGGACCTAAGCTAGCTACAGAACGTGGACCAGTGGACGCTGAACGTGGACAGGTCCGGTGCAGGACTGAAGCACTCCCAGGCGGGTCGGGCGGGGCAGTCCGCAGGTGTAGATGGAAGAGGCCAGGCTCAGAGATCCCGTCATCGTACCATGAAACAGACAATGGGACAACGGGTGAATAGCAATGAACAAACTACAGTCAGAATCCTAAAAATGCTAAACAGATAAAGTAGGAAGGAGGAGAGGATAGTGCTCAAGTTACCATACTTCTCCCAGCAAACTGACTCCCTATGCAGCTTGACTAACACTCTGAGGAGTTTAACCTTCTCCGAGTCTTACCTTCCTAGCCATATGCTAAACTAAAGAGGACTGTTTTAAACCTAGCCTTGAATAAAGAATAACATACAGCATAATATATAACATAATATACAACATAACACAATACATTATTGAATAATATATAACATAATATATAACATAATACAGCATATATATATAATATATACACTACATATTATATATTACCTAATTATATGCTAAATTAAAGTAAAGTGCTTTAAGCCTGGCCTTGAATGTGGAGACCGTATCTGCTTCCTTAACATAAATGGGAAGCTGATTCCACAGTAAAGGAGCTTGGTAGCTAAATGCTCTGCCACCAACAGTGACCTTTGAGACCTTAGGGACCACCAGACGTCTGGCGTTTTGTGAGCGCAACGCTCGACCTGGTTGATACGACACTAACGTGTCTTTGAGATAAGAAGGAGCCAAGCCATTTATGGCTTTATATGTTAAGAGTAGGATTTTAAACTTTATTCTGTACTCCACAGGGAGCCAGTGGAGTGATTTTAACACCGGAGTTATGTGCTCCCTCCTTTTGGTACCTGTTAAGATCCTAGCTGCTGTATTCTGAACGAGCTGGAAGCTCTTCAAAGAGGCTTTAGGGCACGCTGCCAGTAAAGCGTTACAGTAGTCGAGCCTTGAGGTGACAAACGCGTGAATGAGTTTTTCCGCGTCACTTTTAGGAAGGAAATTCCTAATTTTAGCGATGTTCCGTAAGTGGAAGTACGCCGTTTTAGTTGCTTGGCTTATATAAGCCTTGAAGGAGAGTTCTTGGTCAAAAATGACTCCAAGATTCCTCACAGTGTTACTGGGTATTATACTGACATTATCGAGAGTAACCATCTGGTTAGTGAGGGAGTCACGCAGGCGCTTCGGACCGAGTAGGATCACTTCTGTCTTCTCCGGGTTGAGAAGTAGGAAGTTAAGAGTCATCCACATTTTAAGGTCCTTTATGCAGGCACTGAGCTTTTCTAGCTGATCTGTCTGATTAGGCTTCATCGACAGATAAAGCTGTGTGTCATCTGCATAGCAGTGGAAATTAATTCCATGCTTTTTAATAATGTTTCCCAGTGGCAGCATGTAGAGAGTAAAAAGAATCGGTCCGAGTACCGAACCCTGCGGCACACCGAATTCCACTCCAGAATAAGGCGACGAGTCCTGATTCACATTGACGAAGTGATATCGATCTGATAAATAGGATTTAAACCAGCCAAGGGCTGTTCCTCTAAGACCTATATCACATTCTAGCCTCTGCAGTAGAATGCTGTGGTCTATTGTGTCAAATGCAGCACTAAGGTCCAGTAGGACCAGCACTGACACTTGTCCATTATCGGCAGCTAGTAGTAAGTCATTTGTGACTTTGACTAGTGCCGTTTCAGTGCTATGATGAGCTCTGAATCCTGATTGAAAGACTTCAAACATATCATTTTCCTGCAGGTGGCAGCGGAGCTGCTCAGCTATAAGTTTTTCCAGGATTTTAGATATAAAAGTGAGGTTTGAGATCGGTCTGTAGTTTGTAAGTATTTCTGGGTCCAGGTTTGTTTTCTTCAGAAGGGGTTTGATTACCGCGGTTTTAAAAGCTTGTGGGACATAGCCACATTGTATGGATGCGTTTATTATATTTACGATAGGCTCAATTATCAAAGGAAGTATGTCTTTGAAGAGCCATGTCGGGACTGCGTCTAACATGCAAGTTGAGGCTTTTTGAGGATGTGACCACAGAGATCACCTCTGCTTGGCTCACAGCCATGAATTTATTAAGGCCCACTGAAGAGTCTAAGTGGGAAGTCACGTATGCCGCTTCAACCTGTCCATGTGGACAGGCTCCGAGTGGGAAGAGCGATATAGCCTCTCCAATTTTCTGACGTCCTGTTTTAAAGTGTGGAGTTGAACACTGTACCAGGGCGACGATGATCTAATCCTAATGGTTTTCTGTTTTAAAGGAGCTGCTGCATTTAATGCAGATTTTAAAGACTCCATAGTGTTGCCCACCGTTTGGTCAATGACTGAGGGACTGCAGCTGCTGTGAACAGGTTCACCTGCAGCAGTATTCAACATAGGCTGTATTAGTTCTTTGAACCTTGTGATAGATTTATCTCATTTAAGGTTCTTTTCATTATGGTTTTATCTTGCGGGACAGGAAAGTCCTCCAAAGCGAGATCAAACGTGATCAAGAAATGGTCAGACAGCAACGAGCTTTGACGCTGGATGTCAACATTGGAGACATCACAGCCGTAGGTCAGGACAAGGTCCAAGGTGTGGTTATGAATGTGAGTAGGTTCCTCGACACCATCTAGTACGGCGCTGAAAGCTTTGTTTAAGCTGTCAGTGCTGTCGTCCACATGTATATTGAAGTCTCCAGCTATAACTATGTTTTCCCATTCCAAAACTAGGTTTGAAATGAAGTCAGAGAATTCTGTTAGGAACTCGCTGTAAGGACCAGGAGGTCGGTATAAAACTATAAATAGTACTGCTTTTTGTTTTCTCCACCCAGGACAGGTGATTGAAAGTGTTAAGTTTTCAAACGAGTGAAAAGCGTTGTTGGTTTTGGGACTAAGAACCAAGTTGGTGTGTGATATAATCGCAACACCACCGCCGCGACCTGTAGCTCTGGCTTTCTGGTAGTTAACATGCGTCGGAGGAGTGCACTCATTCAATCTAACGTAGTCGTCCTGTTGGAGCCAAGTCTCCGAGAGCGCAAACAGATCCAAGCCCTTGTTCCTTATAATAAGTTTGTTTCATGAGAAGCGATTTAGACGAGATTGATCTGACGTTCATTAAACCACATTTGTAACTAACCCTACTGTTTGTAAACTATTTTCTGTATGTCTAAACTTTTATTAAGTTACTGTCTCTGACACCTAGGTCAGATTTCCTCGCATATAGTGGCTTTGTTGACTTCAAGCGAGGAAACAACACCCAGTCTTCAATCGTGACTAGGTTCTGAGGCTAGTAGAGGCTAGTAACTGAGCACACACAACACACACACACACACACACACACACACACACCACACACACACACACACCACACAACCCACACACACAACACACACACACCACACACACACCCACACACACCACAACAAACACTCACACACACACACACACATACAACATACACACACATGTTTCAATCTGCACTAGGTTCTCTGAGGCTTTGTACACTGAGCACACACGGCACACACACACATTGCACACACAGTTTCAATCTGACTAGCTTCTGGAGGCTAGTTTAACTGAACAGTTGGGGGCTCAGAGGTTGTGCGCAGAGGCTGCTACTGCACCCGGGGCTCAGTTCTGCACCGTCATTTGAGCGAGCAGAACAGTTTAGAGCCAGGGCCAAATTCTTAGCCAAAAGGGATGTACCCGCCAACGTTGGGTGGATATTCAACCCCCGAGCGGATGTGACCGGGCTTTCCCCAAAAGGCACTCCAATTGTCAACATGAACAACACCACTTCGAGGGCACCATCAAGACAGCCAGCCGGTTGAAAGCCCGAGTGTCTTGCTGAATGCTTCTGCATGCTAGTGCTAGTAGGGGCCCAGAGAAGATGACAGTGTCGGCCATTGTGCTAGCCAGCTTGCACACGGCGGCGACTTGGCAGCTTCTACACCTCGGACTGTTTCCGCCGAACGTCATTACCACCCGCGGTGAATAAACAATTCGCACGGAAACGCAGCTTGCTGGGTCATCTGAGCCTAGATTCCCTTCAATATCACCAAGCCTGGCCCCGGGAGCACCCGATACAGTGGCTCCTGGGGAGCTTAACTCCTCTAACAATGAGGAGCCAATTACCCAGCGCTTCAGCGACTCACCATAGGCTCTCTCAGCAGCTCTCTCTGCAGCTCTCTCAGCAGCTGCGTCTCAAGCAGCTCTCTCAGCGCTATCTCAGGCAGCTCTCCCTCTGCAGCTCTCTCAGAGGCTCTCTTCAGCAGCTCTCTCTGCAAGCTTCTCTCAGCAGCCGCTCTCAGGCAGCTCTCTCCAGCAAGCTCTGCCTCAGCTGCGCTTCTCGCGCTCTCTCAGCAGCTCTCTCTGCGGCTTCTCCTCAGCGGCGCTCTCAGCAGATCCTGGCTCAGCAGCTCTCTCAGCGGCTCTCTCAGCAGCTCTCTCAGCAGCTCTCTCAGCGGCTCTCTTCAGCAGCTCTCTCAGCAGGCTCTATCAGCAGCTACTGTCAGCAGCTCGACTCTGCAGCGCGCCTCAGCGGCTCTCTCAGCGGCTCTCTCAGCCGCTCTCCTCCAGCAGCTCTCCTCAGCAAGCTCTCTCAGCAGCTCTCTCAGCGGCTTCTCTCAGCAGCTCTATCAGCGGCTCTCTAGCAGCTCTTCTCAGCAGCTCTCTCAGCAGCTCTCTCTCAGCGACCTCTCAGCGGCTCTCTCAGGGCTCTCCGTCAGACGGCTCTCTCAGACGAGCTCCATCGGGGTCTCTATCAAGCGGCCGCTCTCAGCGGCTCTCTGCAGCGGCTCTCTCATGGGCTCTCTCAGCGGCTCTCTCAGTGGGGCCTTCTTCTCCGACAGAGCGTCCCAGCGATTTGTGTAAATGCTAACAAGGAGGGAGGGCCCAATGGGGCAACTACCAACTCAACACACGTCGGCCCTCTCCGAACAGTCCACAACAGCCTATCACTATCCTGGTCGTGTCCCAGCTGCGGAGGTCGGGCTGGGAGGCTAGGCTGCAGTTCCTCCTCAGCCTGTTCCATAAAGCTGCGCTCCGTGTACCTGAGGGATACGGCCTGGCTGTAGCTAATGCTATGCGCAGCTCGAGACTCCAGTGTCGGAGACGCTGCTCTCTAACTCACTGACCTGGATTCCAGAGACTACGACTACACTACACTGCACACATCTATCACTTACCCTCACGAGAAGGATCCAGGGTTTAGACTCGCCATAAGGCAACTCGCGCAGTAACAGGACTGAGGAGAGAGACAGCAGCCGCCATAGGAGTAGCGACCCGTTTAGCAGCCTAGGCTAGGCTAAGCTTGGCTCAGGCTAAGCTATTACGGATCCCCCGGCCCGCACAACCAGACTCCGAGGTCCAGGACAAAAAACCGCTCTAAACCTCACGCTGCGTACAGCTGACTCGGTGTGCTTACACAGTTAGCTTGGTGTACAATAGTGGATTTGTAATGTGTTTGTTTGTGCAAACCAGAGAGCAGCAGTGTTAGCAGTCAAGAAACAGCTCACCGGCAGTTCAGGAGTCACGTCACCGTTTGGTTTTGATTGAAAACAGTCATCAAATAACAGTCAGTGGCATAAATTAATATAAGTATTTTTAGTCTATGCTCGTGTTGTCTCCCTTTCTTTGACCCATCGCCTTTTCCTTTGATAACACTTTTTTGTTAAAAAAAAACTTACAAAACTATCGCCACCTGCCGCCTCTTCGTCCGCCACGATGTTCTACTCTGAAGTCATGCTTGATCTCCTGAAGAAGTTTGTGAGATTTACGTCTGACCTGGGGAACTGCTCGGCCTCCGGGTGAAATCGGTTTGCGTGTGCGGTTTGTAAGTAAGCCAAGTACGTTTTTATTTATATACCGCCTTTTCACTGCAGAATCTGAGTCTCTAAAGCGGTTTACCAAGTCGTTAATTTTGTGGCATTAGTCTCTCACTCCACCACAGTGATGGGAGCAGGGCCAGTACATGAGGCGCAATGCCAGAACTATTGTAAGATTTTTAGTGGTAGGGGGAAAAACGGCCAGTACCCGGAGGAAACCTACGCAGACACAGGCGGAGAACATGCAAACTCCTCTGAAAGGCCCTGGTTCCGAATGGGGATTAGATCCCAGGACCTTCTTGCTGTGTGCTGCCGCGGGTGCTCATCCACTCAAGCCACCGTGCCACCGTTTGTGTGATTTGCCGTGTGCGCTGTGCCATACATGTACGGACCAAAGTGGTTAGACCCTTGATTTTTGATCTCCCGTGTGTGGGTAGCTCAGTGTTTGGAAAAATCGGCCAATATAGTTTATAATTCCGGTCTCGTGTGATATCGGGCTTCTTATATAAAAATGGTCTTCACGTACATTCTCTCCGCAATGGCCTGGTGCGTAGAATGAGCACTGGCCTTTTCACGGCAATGGACTGAGATCGCCTGTGTAAATGGCTGAAGATGCTTTCTATAATAATGTGACTGAGAGTGTAGGTTGCTATACGTTCTCATAATGAGTTTATTGGTGCACGACTCGCCATCAGTACTGTCTACCTCAGGATCTTTTTGGATTTGCTAACCCCCGCCTACCTAAAGGCCATGTCGCTTTGCATGTTTTGGGACCACATTCAGACACGTTTCTGCTGCAAACTCCACCCATGACCTTTATATGATTGGTTTGTATTCTAAATATTAAAATTGAAATAATTCAATAATTAAATAATAATAATCATTGCAATTTGGATATAATTAACAAATAATATGGGCCCCCCCCCCCCCCCCCCCCCCCCCCCCCCCCCCCCCGGGGGGGCCCAAAACAATTAAAAGACGCCTGTGTACACAATGTGGTTCCTTGTCAGCCATCCTTCATGTGTGCAAGCACATACCTAGCCGGAGAGCGCTCAGGCGGGGGGCCAGTGGCGGCGCTCCCAGTGGAAGCGTTTTGCAACTTGGCCTTTAATGTAATTAGACGGTCCTGCATTTACTAAAGCGTGTTTGATCTTCCACTGTGCGTCAGTCAAATGAATTCATTCCTTCCAACTATATTCCCCCCTCCAACCAACAAACCACCCCCCCCCACCCACCCCCACACCCCCACCACCCACCCCCAAACCCACCCCCCCCCCCACCCCACCCACAACACCCCCCCCCCACCCCCACCCCAAACACCCCCCCCCCAACCCCCCCCCCCCACCACACACCCACCCCCCCCCCAACCCCACCCACCCAAACCCAACCACAACCACCCCCACCAACCCCCACCCCCACCCCCAAACCCCCCCCCAACCCACCCACCAACCCCCCCCCCCCCACCCCCCCCCCCCCCCCCCACCCCCCCCCCCCCCACATACCCACACCACCCCCACCCCCCAACCACCCCATCTCCCTCCCCTCCCCCCTCACCCACCCCCCCCCCCCCTACCCCACCACCATACCCCCCCCCCCCCCTCCCCACCCAATACCTCCCCCCCTTTACCCCCCCCCCCCCCCCCCCCCCCCACCCCCCCCCCCCCTACCCACACCCCCCCCCCCCCCACTCCGCTCCCCCCCCCCCCCCTTCCCCCCCTCCCCCCCCCCCCCCCCCTTAATCGAATAAATATGTGAATTATGTTGTTGGTCAGAGCTGCTGCGATGGCCCGTAGGTGACGTAGTATGTGTTGCCGTTGTACTTATGAAGTTCTGTAGGCACTGCTCTCCGTGTGGCGCGGTTTCCAACGCTCGAGAGTGTTGAGGCGGCGTACAGCGCTAATCCCCGTGGTAATCCAGTTCAGCATATGATAGTCTTTAGAGCGCATTTGTTATGCGTGCTATTCTCCAGAGATTAGGATTTTATGTCTTTCATGGAATCCTGTGTCTCTATGAGAAATATGCACTGTTGCCGCTTGCCTTTCCCATCCCGAGACAAAGTTGTCTGAGTTCGTAGGTCAACTATTGGATTGCACAATTGTATTTTTGTTAGAGTGTATGTTAAGTGGGAAGTTGATAGTGACTGAACTAATTGTTGTAATGGAGCGCCTTTCTTTGTTCAAAAATGTATCATTTTGGGTTTTGTGTGCAACCATCATAAAGAATTCATATATACCCACACCTCAACCGGTAATACCCCCAGGTTTAAGGGTGACTTAGAAAGGCCCTATCATACCCCCTAACTAACTGGCAACGGACATTTGGCAACACATCATGCAAGTAACTGTCCTATGCCTCAGTGAGCCCAGTATGCCCTGAACATAGATGTCCTAAGCCTATTCTGTAAGAAATGTCTGATCAACAGTCTTTACCCAATGTCATCAACATGGATTGGAAAGACAAAAAACAAACTTACGTGGACACTCCAAGATCATTTGCCTATAATTCAAGAGATCATTTGTGAAGAAGCCAAAAATTAAAACAAAACGAAGAATGCTGGTCAGACATTTTCAACCCCACGACCTTTTGGTGTGTCCTTGTATGTGGGATCTTTGACTTGCAGGAGCACTCTTTGAACATATGTCTGAGGTAAACAGGGGCCCTTCTAAAATGGGTGCGGATGATGTCCCTAACCGATGTTTTTGCTCAACCACCTCCACAGCGGCTCCATGTTACTTTTCAAAATTGAAGAACTTTGCGGACGACAAGCACAGTGTTAATAAGGTGTCCAAATCACACTGAGCTGGATGTGACGGAACAGGGGGCGACGTATCCCTTATAGTAAACTTATTCTAGGTAGACATCATCAGATCACGCCTCAACTTACCTTGAAAGTTCCTCCTGGTTATTTACCATATAAATGCATTAAATGTCCTGAGTTGGTCCAGCTCCAAAACCATTAGAGACCCGTCTACCACATCATCTCTGACTCACTCTGGCATGCACGGATCAAGTGATTGGCCCAAATATTGCCTGATGTGAGGAGTAAGTTAAGTCCCCAAAATTATAGCGAAGCTCCTACTATTATGATCCAAGCGACGGTTGTGATCAGCGAGTTACCTTTTTATTTGTGACCTATATCTAACTGGCATCACACTTATTCTTGGTACACCAATTCTGTAAACCCACACCAACATCAACAAAAATATATAATCCCCTCCCAACAACACAATTGATTCCCATTATACACCCCTTAAATATCCGATCCATCCATAAACCTATCCTACATAAATCATAAACCCCCTACCCCACATATATAAGACATATATAAATACTTCATTTTGTTATACCCCCACCCATTACCCCCCCCCCCCCCCCCCCCCCCCCCCCCCCCCCCCCCCCCCCCCCCCCCCCCCCCCCCCCCCCCCCCCCCCCGCCTCCCGCCCCCCCACCCCCCTCCCGCACCCACCCCACCCCCCCCCCCCCCCCCCCCCCCCACCCCCCCCCCCCCGGTCCCCTAGCCACCCCCCCCTCCCCGCCCCCTCCCCCATCCTAACCAGCCCCCCTCCCCCCCCCCCCCCCCCCCCCCATCCCTTCCCCCCCTCCACCCCCCCCCCACCCCCACCCCTCCCCCTCCCCCCCACCCCCACCCCCCCAATTTTAGTACGTGAGTAAAGTGTGGAACGTTCACTGAAAGAATGTTTGTGATTTGGTGTAACTAACCTTTTTGTATTTCCAATAAACATGCAGATTTTTTCCTGAAATCATTGGAATTATATTGGAGTATTGTGCAGCTACAGACGAAATCAAGCCATCTAGAACAGCATAATTTTATAATCAGATAAAACTCATGACTTTAGACTTTTCTACACAGGTCTCGCTTGATTCATCTGCAATGGGCCATAACACATTGTTAGTCACCTATGAGCCCTGACTCAGACTCTGGGTGCAAGGGACCGGTCTCCTGCTGGGACTTTGAGGCGCACAGGGACTGCCTCCTGCTGGGACTTCGAGGAGCACAGGACTGGCCTCCTGCTGGGAATTGAGGAGCACAGGACTGGTCTCCTGCTGGGGGACTTTTGAGGAGCACAGGGGATCTGGCCTCCTGCTGATGACTCTGAGGAAGCACAGGGACTGGCCGCCTGCTGGGACTTTGAGGAGCACAGGGATGGCCTCAGATGGGACTCTGAGGTGCACAGGGGACTGGCCTCCTGCTGGGGACTCTGAGGAGCACAGGGACTCGGTTCTCCTGCTGGTCCAGAGTCAGGGGGTATCGAAACATGGGGAGCTGCGTTTCAGATTCATGCTGCTTAATAATCTTTGGAAACGTCTTTTCAGAAAATGTGCAGCAGTCGTCTACACTCAGCAGTGATCATCCCAGGTTGTAAGCATGTTTCCATTGTGCCTTTGCTACCATCTGAAGGTTTTATCACTACTCTTTAATTCTTTGTTATTTGTGATTTTTAATAACACTGTGTGATTTTACTGTTTAGGATGCTATGTGATGATTAAGCTTTATGTGATATCAGCTCGTGAGAACTGCTACAATAATGAACATTGATTGATTGAGCATTGTCTTTATCTTATTAAAGTACACAGTTCTACCTTTTATATTGACCTAAAGGTACTGTCTATAGCAGTCATAAATCTCAACATTTAAACTGTGATGTAATTATACTCACATTAGATTACATACCAGTAAATAGATTCAAACTACGAGTAAAGTAAGTGACTTACCGTCAGGAGCAGTGGTTGCCGTTAGTAAACGCGCACAGGAAACCATCTCCAGAATGTTGATGGTCTCCGCTTGGTCAGGGCCCGGCGCGGGAGGTTTTAACCTAGTGAGAGGTTTTTAGTGGTAGGGTAGTAAGTAAGGTAGTAGTAATCTCTTATTTGTTCCTATTCCTCCTTTTCAACTGCAGTTCAGAGTCTCAAAGCTGGTTTACAATTGTTAGATTTTGGCATTATGTCTCTCTACTCCAACAAGGATGGGCGAGCGGGGTCGCCAGTCAGGAGGCGCATGCTAGATATTATTGACTCTATTTTTAGTTGTAGGGAAACGAGTACCCGAGGAATACCTAAGCCAAGCAGGGTGAGAACATGCCAACTTCTCACTCAGAATTGACCCCGTTCCACCTGGACATTTAACCCAGGGACCTTCCTTGCTGAGAGGTGAACGTGCTATATGGCTGTTCACACTAAAGGCACAAAGTGTGACAAGAAGGCCCAAAAATTACTTTTAATATCACGATAGATATTTTTTGTTTTTCTGTTCTCAAACACCTCCCCTCTGTTCATTAGAAGTTGCCATAGAACAAAAACTGTTTTAACATTTAGACAAGTTGCCTTACTAGCGGCCCTGTTTAATTTATGTAACGGCCGAAGTTGGAATTAACTGGGCAATGAGCTTTGGTTGGAAGTGTGATGGTATTTTCAGATGTCCACATTAAAAGATTCAGAGGATTCTAATTTTTTTAACATTCAGTACGATGCCAAAGTGATTACTGTTTCATATTGTCAACATTTAATGTGAAACAGTACAGATTTTTTTTTCTTCTACTAGTTTAAATCTTTATTAGAGAAAAGGAGGTCTGTCACTCATCACGCTCCCGTTATACATCTTTTCAGGGTCCATTTAATTAATTAATTAATTTGTATTTTCTTCACGATTCCTTGTTATATCAAGGGATTTCACTTTGTTAGTTCGGTAACCATGTAAATCTGTGGATTTCCATCTTCTTGCTTTTTCAGGAACTGAGGACCATTTTATTTTCTATGTAATGCGTCACAGTAGAAATGGTCAGATCAGAGTCATCTTGGTCGTTTACAATGTTGTAAACTATATTTTTGTCAATCTTTTCCGTTTGATTTTTTCACACTAATCTCTATCAATGTGTCTGTGTTGAATCTTTTTTCCCAATCTATGACAAGTTAAGTCCAGATACTTCTCAATTTCACTTATACTGTTGCACCACACTCATTTATCCACTCAGCCAGCGTGCCTGCCATAGCTATTTCCATCTAATCTATCCACATTATAGCACAATCAAAGGCTAGTGCCAAATTTCTTAATAAGGCTGTGAAGAATTGATTTAGATAAGCTGTGAATATACGTTGTGTCCTTGGCAAAGACACTTTAACCCTCACTTTGCCCAAAGCCCCAACTGAAAGATCTAGGCTATGCTCTCATTCAAGAGCAGCCGTCCTCCTGTGACTCTCCAACTGCAGCGAGAGTCAGTGAGGGCTTTGGTGCTATGAGACGTTGGGTGGCTAATCTGTGCTTGCCACCCCACCTGACCCAGAAATGGATTAAAGGGTAGAAAAAATTGGGGATGGCTTTGCTGTGAAAATATATCAATGTTCCTTAGAATAGACCCTGTCATTACGTTTTGAGTTGCTCACAACAGGAGTATTTTAATTGAAGCAGCAGAACCAAATTGATTTAATTGCGTGAGTTGCTTTCCATATATTCTGTTTTCTCCTGACTAGGATTGATATAAAATAAATAACTAGTAAAGAAATGTCTTTGAGTATTACGTGATTGTGTTCAAAGTCATATTTTATTTTATTTGAAGATAAAATCCATATTTAGGTATTCTATTTCCCTTGTACATTCACATCTACTCTTAATGGCTACTGTTATTATGTGAACGTACAGTATGTAGGAATGCATTAACTTTAAGTTCTTCCTACAAAATTGGATGTTGTTTTTTTGTAGTTTTCCTGAACATGCCCAAGGTCCCCACACCATTAAACATCTACAAATATCATTGGAAAGATGTTTAAATTCAATCTTGGACAAAACAGCTGCTCTTCTAGATACTTCACAAGACACCACTCTAAATGAGCTCCCTGTTGAGTGATGTGCGTGTAATCAGACCATAAGCAAATGTCCCGAGTAGTTATGGATGAAGATAGTCTAGGCTCGTCAAGCACTCACTAATGGGTCGATGCATTCATTCCTATTAGCTATGACACCCTACATGTCAGACAGATTAAGATTATATTGCACTGTCGAAGCACACTCTGACGGATCCTGAGTGTCAAGCAGATCTGTCTTTGTGTTTGTTCCAAACAAAAGAAAAACCAGAGGCGCCGGTGTTCTTTCTTTCGCTGTTGCTGTCCTAAACTGTGGGATACGCACTGCCCCCTGCACCTCAGACCAGACAGAGTCTCTTGTTCCTTTTAATCCTCTCTTACAACACACCTGTTCTCCTTGGCTTTTTAACACAACCTGAGGAAGTTCGACTTATGAATGTTTTGTACTTCATTATTTGTAATTCCTCATTTGCTTGGTTCAGCACTTTGGTCGACGCTGTTTTTTAAAGTGCTTTATAAATAAAGTTGGATTGCGATGATTGGATTGGTGCCAATAGTTAGGAAGAAAGCTGGATAGTTTCAGTCAATGCGTGAGAAAAATACTGTATGAAACAAGTGTGTGCTAGAATACTGATGTCAGTAATCAGCAGGCGGAGTTTGTTTTTGTTTCCGGATCAATTGATATCCAGTTTTGGAGTAGCTCTTTATTAATAATAATAATACTTTGATTAAAAGGTCTCTTTCAAATCAAAGGACAATTGTACAACATGGTTAAAAAAAGGGCACAATTTTAAAAACGATTAGCATCATTAAAAGCATATAACAATGTCAGTGTGCCCGCAGGCCGCTGTGGGCTACTGTAGTAGTTTATCAACACCGTGTTTGGAGTGAATGAATAATGACTATTCCCCTGTTCTTGAGAGTCCTGAAAAGTGCTAAGGAATTTTGCTAAACTAAAATAAATAACATAAATAAAAAAACAGTGTTTTTTTAAAGAAGGAATCCAACTTTATTTTTATATTTTAATTTAGTTTGAAGGAAAGGGGGCAACAAACACAAGGTTTTTTTCTTTTCATTTGTGTGACCTAAGACAACACTATTTAGAAAGATACATTGTACTCTTGTGATGTATTTTTCAATGTCCACACAATGAAATAAATAAATAAAGCTATGCTTTAATTTCAACATCATTAATAAAGCAGCAGAGCTGGACGCAGGTGTGAGGTGAAACTGCTCATGTGGGGAACGAGAAGTCTGAACAGTTACACGTCTGTACCCTTGTAAACCCACGTGTACCACTTCAAAGTCCTTCCTATTCGGTGTAATCGGAATCAAACCATTTCTGTTGCAGTTGAGACTGCATGATAAGCATGTCGGTAGCTACTGAGACAGGCGCCAGCAGCAGCATATAAAGCACAGGGAAAGCAAGGTTTTACTGTATATGAGAGAGTTACATAATTGGGGCTTTCAATTTCGTTTGTTAGAACTCCTTTTTGATGAATCCATTAGTCTCTTATCGCATTTCATTCTTTGGTTTGTTTTTGCATAACGTGTTAATTAAGTTTATAAAAAAATGCAATGAATATTTTCCAAGAATTCCAAAAAAAAGGGGGGGCTCATAAGTAAACAAAATGTTACTGTGATTACATTTGACAAATCTGCTTATTCAAGCTCTTTTAGTTCCAGTTATGTTCAGCCAAAGTTACGCGACGCTTGAAAGTCTCTGTGCACAATCGAAGCAACGCGCTGATGGTAGACTGGACCAGTTTCCGGACCGGTTTTGGAGGCAACAACAAATGGAACATACTCTGTGTTCTAAAGATTTTGTAAATGTGTAAATTTCAACCAGATGGTGACCTCATGAGTGGTGCTATGAAGTGACCTGAATGGATACTGATTGTTGGGCAATGGAACAACAAGACCCAGTCAACAACAACCCATAGCAACACATACCCAAGTACATATCCTGAATAACAATACACAATTACAATCTTTTGTATTTATTACCCACCCACCCTCCCTCCCCTTCTTATTATCTCTTCTTTCCCCACTCACCCCTTATATACCATCCCCAACCCCCCTCCCCACTATACATCACAACATACCCCCCCCACACACACCAACCCCATCCAACCCACCATCCCCTACCAAACACAAATCCACCCAACCCCCCCTCCCCCCCCTACCCCCTCAAAAACACCCACCACCCAAACACCCACCCCCCACACACCCCACACCCCCACCACCCACACACCCCCCCCCCCCCCCCCCCCCCCCCCAACCCACCAAACCACCCCCCCCCCCCACCCACCACCCCCCCACAACCCCCCCCCCCCCCCCCCCCCCACCCCCCCACCCCCCCCCCCCCCCCCCCCCCCCCCCCCCCACCCCCCCCCACACCTCCCCCCCCCCCCCCCCCCCCCCCCCCCCCCCTCCCCCCCCCCCCCACCACCCCCCCCCCCCCCCCCCCCCCCCACCCCCCCACCACCCCCACCCCCTCTAAACACACCCAACCCCACACACCCCAACCCCCCCCCCACCACCCACAACCCCCCCACCCCCCCACACCCAACCCCCCAACCCCACCCCCCCCCCCCCCCCACCCACAACCAACACCCAACACCCCCCAACCCACCCACCACCACCCCCCCCCCCCCCCCCACCCCCCCCCCCTCCACCCCCCCCCCCCACCAATCCCACCACACCCCACCCCCCAACCACCCACCCCCCCCCCACAACCCCACCCACCCCCCCCCCCAACACACAACCACCCCACAACCCCCCACCCCCACCCCAACCCAAACCACACAACCCACCAACACACACCCACCCCCTACACCCCACCCCCACCCCAACACCAACACCAACAACACCCCACAAACCCACCACCACACCCCACACCCACAACAACCACCACCCCCCCCCAACACCCCACCACCACCCCACCCCCCACCACCCACCACCCAACCACCCCACCACCCCCCTCCCACCCCCCACCCCCCCACCCCCCACCAAACCCACCCACCCCCCCACAAACCACACCAACCCCCAAACCCCCCCAAAACACCACCAACACACACCACCCACCCACCAAAAACCCCACAACAACACCCCCCCAACCACAAACCCACAACCACAACCCCCAAACAACAACACACCCACCAACCACACCCACCACCAACCCCACCCACCACAACACAACACCCAACACCAAAACACCACACCCCCCAAACCACAACAACCCAAAAACACCCCCCACACCCCCACACAAAACACCCACCACACCAACACCACCAAAACACCACCACACACCACCACCCCACCCCAAAACCACCCCCACCCCCCACCCCCCCCAACCCCCCCCCCCCCACCACACCCACCCCCCACAACAACCCCACCACAAAAACCAACCAACCCACCCACCCCACCACAACAAACAACACCACACCACCCCCCCCAACACAAACACCACCCCCCCCCCCCCCCACCCAAACACACACCCACACCCCACACCACACACAACCCCACCCCCCCCCACCCCCACCAACCAACCCCCCCCCCACCCCCCCCACCCCACATAACCCTCATCCAAACCCAACCACCACAACAACCCAACAACACCAAAAACACCACCACTCACAACCACCCTACCCAACCACACAACAAAACCACACAACAACACACCAACACCAACACCCCCCAACCCCACAACCAACCAAACCAACCACAACACCAAAACCACCAAACCAACACACCCAACCACCAACAACAAAACACCCCCCACAACCCCCCCCCACACCAACACCCCACCCACCAACCCCCCACCACCCACCACCCAACCACCCCCCCCCCACCCACCCATAACACCAACCCAACAACAACACCACCACCAACACAAACACCAACACACAACACACAAAACCACCCCACCCAAAACACAACCAAACCCCCCCAACAAAACACACACCCCCCACCCAACCCAACCCCCACAAACCCCCACCAACACACCAAACCCCCACACAACCCCAAACCTAACACCCACCCCCCCAAAAAACCACACCCCTCCAATACCCACTCCCCTCCCCAACCAACCCCACCCCCCCCACACCCCAACCACCCTCACAACACCACAAACACAAACACCACCCTCACACACAAACACCCCACCCCCAACCCCCACACCAAAACCACCACACACACCCCATATCCCAACAAACCACAAACCAACAACCCCCAACAAACCTCTCACCTCACAACCCCACTTCACCCACCCAATCTCACCACCAACCCATCCCCCCCACTTTCAACACCCACCCCAACTCCAACAACCCCCCACAACTAACCCTACAACTCCCCCCCAACACCTCAACACCCCAAACCCATCAACCAACCTCACTCACAACACAACACCCAACCACACCAAACACACCCCTCCACACAACACCACTCCACCACCCATCACACTCACATACTCCACCCCACACAATCCCCATACCTAACCACATCACCATAATCCCCTAACCCCCAAACCAAACAAATCTCCTTCAACACAACACACCCACACACCTACACAATCTCACCTTCCACACCCCTACATATAATCCACCAATCAACTAACAACACCAACACCTACTCAACACCCATAAAATCAAAGAACATCCACTACATATACTCGCTCCTACCCAACAACTCCATCAACTACTTACTATTCACTCTTTATACTCCATTCAACCAAACTCTCACCTTACAACCATCACTCCTACTACTATCAACCACAATCACACTCCCTTACCCTCACATCCCTATCATTTACTAATAAACAACTTAACTTACTCACCCAACCTCTATCCACAAAAAATCACATCATTCTTCTTCACCCCCTCCACCCTTCCAAAACCCCCCTACAAACCCCCTCCCTACCCTTCTTTCATTCTCCACCCTATTACAATTCCAATCCCCACTTCCACTATCAACCCACGCTTATCTCTAATTCCAAATCCTCATCGAACAACTATCTCAACCCATATTACCATCCCCTATCTATTTAATAATCCCCCCCATTCCCACCATTCTAACACCAACTTATATCTCATACTCACCAAAAAAAATTTCCAAATTTACCTCACATACTTCTCCTTCATACCCCCCCACACTATTAAAATCACACTCCCTTCACTCAAGCCCCTATTAAATCTTATTTCTTCCCTATCAACATAACAATTTAAACATTTTTATACATACCTTCTTTCCTCTATTCTTCCCAATTTAAATCTAAATCTATTCTATTAAACACACACCCCTCTAATCTAATATACTAACCTAACAATACGCACCCCCCCACACATCCCTACATCCTAGCCACTCTCCTAAAACCTCTCCTCCTATAAACCCCCCTCTTCCCTATTATATATCTACACATTCACATAATCACTCCATCACCAATACTACCATCCCCCTTACTTATATACCCCACTATTCTCCCACCCTTCTTAACTTCTTTACACCTCACATACCTCCTATAACTCTTTCTCAATTAAAATACTTTCTCAAACATATAATACACTCCCCCATACTTTCAACTTACGCTCTTTATAACTAAAACATTTCAATTACTTCTTTACAAAAATATTCACCCCCCATCCTCCATATTAATAATACTACCTTACTATCCACATTCACCTATACGCACTACTAGACAAAACCTCCCTTCTCTACTTCACCACGCTTCATAGATCAATCTCACAGTAACCCCTTAGAATTAACAAACCCCCTAGCGCTCTTCTCATATCTCATCGCCATTTATAACTTAACGCACATACTGATCTCTAAAATTTACTATAATAGAAATACACTTCTCCTCTCCACTTCTTCACCCTACCATCTTTTATAGCAATTATCATCCAAAAACCTAATCTCTTAATTTAATCTAATTCACAAATCCTTTACCCCCCCTATTCCCCATAATTAGCTATTATATTCATACATTATGTAATTAATAATATATATTTTAATTGCTTCATTTAAAATAATTTTAATAATAATTAATAACTCTTATTAAGAACGAATAGTGCATAAAAACAGACTAGTCCCTCTTGCTTCAAACATTCAATAATGTATTGTGTTTTGAAAATCCACAATTCAACAAACAATTAATTTATGTCATCTTAACCTAGATACTATCTATTTCTCATTACAAATATGCTTTAACCGACCGTATCACAACAATCATTAATTTACTTTCCGAATTTCATCATTTTAAAATATATATAATAATTTTTTCAATCCATCCATACCCCTTCTACAAATACCCAATTTCTCTTACATCATATTATTATGACCTTAAATATTCCTCCTTTATATATCTCACATAATTTGATTATTTTTCTATAATTTCTTATCTACCATAGTAATCATTATCATTTTCTATATTATATACTACTGATAAGACTTCTTCTATCGGTCTAAAGCCACATCTTCCACCAATCCGATATTATATATATCTCCTCGGATACCTGCATTACCCTCTAATTCAGAACCGCATATTTTATAAACACTTTAATTTTAATAATTAGCATTCTTTAATAACACCCATGTAAAGATATTAAAAAGGAAGTATTGTCAATCTTTATTCGAACTCCTACTCGCTATTGTCGGACCTCCCCCTAAATACCCCCCTCAAACGCAAATATCCAACCCTAATTCCATCTTACTTAGATACGCACCCTCCACTCCCCCAATTATTTTTCTAGAATTTCCTCTAATCGCCATCATTGTTTTCATCAATTATCGGTCATTTACACATATCTAGATCTACATTTTTTTTACTTTTTTATCTTCGCATCCAAAACGAAAGCCAAAAAGCGCTCATACACCCATTCCTTTAGGTCCTCCCAAATACGCAGACCTCCCATCCTCTACTCTACTACTATATCACTCAACCATTTTTTAAGCTATTCTTAGCACGACTACCGATCTATCTCAATACGTAACTCGCTAGAGATAACAATCGCATATTATATCTTATTCGATCACAAGCACTCGGTGCACGCTGCTTCCAACGATATTAAGTACCCAAATACTAACAAATAGAATATACCCCCGCCACTTATCCTCTATGCCTACTAGTTTTACCCACAACTCAACAGTGTTATATTGCAACATAAGCCAAACAATCCTATTATAAAGGTTTGTATTTGAAAACCTATCAAGAGCGTGTGGAACTCGCAGTAAAATATCGCTGTCTCCTATTTAGGAAGGGTATCCCGAAAAGAATAAGGCAGAATACAACTCACCCCTAGAATATGTTAACCCCCCAAACGAATAAATGCCTTCCATATTTAATGGAGACGGATTATGCCTTGCCCATATAGATTCTTCTCTTATGGCGCCCGATCAGTATAGAGCGCAGATTTACAAAGAAATTTTCTCCCGGTATATATATGTATATTATTAACTCTTGTCTGTCCCCCCCCGATCAATTAATTGCACTCTGTAACCAACTAGGTCCCAGACACCCTCCCCTCTCCCCCCCCCCCCCCCCCCCCCCCCCCCCCCCCCCCTCCACCCCCACCCCCCCCACCCCCCCCCCCTCCCACCCCCCCTCCCCCCCCCCCCCCACCCCCCCCCCCACCCCCCCCCCCCCCTCCCCCCCACCCACCCCCGCCCCCGCACCACCCCCCCCCCCCCCGCCCCCCTCCGCCGCACCCCCCACGCCACTCCCCCCCCCCCCCCTCCTCCCCCCCCCCACCACCCTCACCCCCCCCCCCCCCCCCCACCCCCCCCCCCCCCCTCCCCCAAACCAGGTAGTACTTAAATCGCCTCATCTGACCGTGCTAGTTGTGCTGTCCACGACCTTTGCAGGTCTTGTGTGATCATGGGATCCTAGTTTTTGATTGGCGATGCTTCATTTCAGGTCTATCAAGATTAGTAAGCGAAAGTGGGTTGCTAAAGAGTAGGTATGGTGTAGTGAAAATGTATATGTGCTGGTATAGGCTGGTGGTTATGGTCATAGATGGTAGATGGATTGTCCCTTCTAGATGGTCCCGAGAACGTAGTGTCCTGTCTATCTGATCTTGAGCTCATGCTTGTTGCATGTGTGTAGCCAGTTCTGTATTCAGTTAAAATCTACGGTTCATATTAGTGATTCACGATTCTGAATTTGTCAAGAAGGTAGATGGGAGTTTGAGTTCTGATCTTGTGATTGACAGAGTTAATTTGATGGATTTCATCTCAGGAGAGTATGTGGGAAGCTCGGGGCTAGAGAGAGAGTTCTGTTGGGCTAGTCGGGTGGTGGTAGAATTTAGAAGAATATTGGGTATGGAGAAACAATGGTTAATGCGTATGCATTTGGTAGCAAAAGACTGTAGATAGTTTGATAGTATGTACAAGGGTAAGAACTCATTTAGACACTTCTTAAGATGTCTGCCTAATTTTATCGCTAAGAGCCTAGCTGGGACGTCCAGGCTTTTGGTGCTCAGAAGCTTAGGTCCCGTTTCCATGCTCTGTAATTAAAGATGTTTTTTGATGTGTGCAGGGACGAGTTCCGAGGCGTGCTTCTGGTGTCGGATGTTCCTCTGCTTTCGCGTGGAGGTATTTTAAACCCGTTCCTCATCTCTTGTTTTCAATTTGTCTTATTTATTGTTTCTCTCCTCTCTAATTGTCCCAATTCACCTTGGTGTGTACTTGTTTATAGAATCCAATGTATTCTTGCCTTCAATACTTTGAACGCCTCCGCACAAACAGCGATATTCTTTTCATTACTGCCACTTTGATATATTTCTTGACAGACTGGTTTTAGAAAACACTTCAGGTGCTACTAACGGTGTCTAAGTTTTTTCTGCTGTTATTTTTAAAGTCAACGCTGATGAGTTTGTTTCTCTGAATCTAAATCGTCTCAATAGCCCCATCTTCCGTGTGAGTCAGGAACAATGTTTTTGAATGATTTTTTCTTATTATCAGATGCAAAAACACAATCATATTTTTGTTTTTGACTCGACTACATCCTCACTTTGAACAGACGCCTCCCATTCCTCATCCGTGCTTGTTTCATGTTATCTCGATATTAACACTTTGTATGTCCCTCCAGTTTTCAAAGCAATTGGCTATTATTTCATAGCTCCGTAGATTCACTATTTGCATTGGAAATGAAATCAGTCCAGATCTTGCTCTCCCGGCCTGATTTCAGTCTGAAAGACTAACGGTGTCCAATGGTGCAGCTACCAAACCTAACAGAAACTGAGATTACAATCTTGAAGAAATGACTCGTTTTCTCCATAGATGATTCAGGACATGGTAGCAAATCCATTTCACCTCAATATGTAATCAAGTCCGAGATCAGGAATTGTCAAGGAAACATTCTTTTTGGGCAAGAGTTTCACCCTCCAAGAATTGAAAATATCGGGGAGCATATTGCTGTCATTGCTCCATGTTTAGCTCACCTGGTTGAGTGATCTTGTCACTTTCAGATTCTTCCAGAGATAAATTTGTAATTTCATCACACACTCTGTTTAAATGTTATATCCACAGAACCAGCCTCACAAAAATATATTTCTTCTGTAAAGTTACCATGGCAATACGGGACTATTTCTCTCCAGGCAAACATGCCTTTTCTTCCACATTCTTTGGCCCATTGTTGCACAGTTTTCTGAATCATCATTATGGTCTAGTTAATAAAGAATTGGTCGACAGTGTAGTTTGAGGGCATTCAGTGCATTCAGGTCAGGAGTTACCTCGCCCGTTAATTTACACCTGTGTTTTGACTCCTCTAACAAACTCTTATTGTTGATCAAGCGATAAAAAAGAACAGGTCTTTCTCCGGAGTTTTTCAACACTTGGTCTAAGAGGAAAAGTAATAAAGTGGATTTTCTGTCTTCATATATTGAGGATACATTTAAATTTTTGACTTCACTGGTCTTGGCTCGGCTCGTTCTTAAACGTACTGGGTGTTGGTGGCCGACACATGTTTGTTCTCATTGGGGAGGTTTGGACGAGTGCATTTGAGAAATGACGCAACATTGTCTGGTTTTCGAACTCTTGACTTGTTTCATCTATTTGCATTTCTAGTTAAGAAAGCTACGTCTACATTTTTGGAAAGATGACGGTTTGAATATAGAGTGTCTTCACATATTTCCACTCGATGCCACTGGTGATGTAAGTGCACTACAGCTTTCAGTATCTAGACTTGGAATAGTGCTGTGCAAGCCGGATCTACTAATGGTGAATGAAAACTTGCGTCAGATTTGGACTTTTCTTGATATGTCCAATGACTGATCAACACATTCTAAAGCCACTTGGAACATTGAACGAGCTTTGCAAAATATCCCTTGTGAGAAAGTTGAAAAGACAAAGTTGTGAGTTCCTCTTGAAAACAGCGTCGGGCTCTGTGGTATAGCTACACTTTTTCTTACTATACTCAAGACTTGGATAATCTAAGAAGTCATCTATTTTGTTGCTAAGACCATCTTGTTTCTTTCCGTTTCCAACACTGTTTCATCTCTATTTTCATCAAAGTTTTCAATCTCTATCAACCGAGTCTTGAGGGAGTCTGGGTTACAATAGTTTCTCGATGTTTCTGAACAAGAGATCTTTCTTTCGTATCACCTTTTCGCTGTCCACAAAATTACACTGCCTGTCAAACATAGCACTTCTGGAAGCCCCAATGTTGGACTTACCATCTTCTCAACAGCATTATCAACCTTGTTTGTTCTTTCATCATTCCTATCATCACATCGCAACTACGGTCCGACACGCAAGCGTGTCTTACATTCATAGTCTCCTTCCTCGATCTCTTGCTGCTTCTTCATGTGTTTATTGGTTTTGTTTTCAGAATACAGCTGTCTCCCCACTGCTCTCCCAACACCTCCTGGTAAAGTGGAGCAAGGGACAGTTCCGAACGCAAAGCTAAACGAGCCTCTCTCCAGGATCCTTCTGTGTCGAAACTTCTGAAACTGGCTTTCTACGCAGCTGCAGGCTTCTATGGGAACGGCTTTGCTCTCAACACCATCCACATACCATCAGCAAGATCCAAGTTCTCACGTGTCATGGAGTCTGAGCCCAGTGCATCCGCAGCAAATGGAACGCTTCCTTCAGGATTCGACTTCTCCAACGTTGGTTCTGTTTCTTCGGCTGCTGGGTCTGTGTCTCTGGAGAACGCCTGGGCTTTCTTCGATTTGTTCTGGGTCCTGTTATGTTCTTTTGAGCACAAATAGTCCTTTATGTTCGAGCCACGCGCACTGCTTTCCTGCCGGGTTCCGACGACTGTGGTTTCGTCTGTTCGCAGCCTGTTGATGAAAAAAATGTAATCAAATGTCAAAACAGTTAAGCTGACAAACTTCTGGTTAAAGCTGGGGGTACCTAACTTTTAAACAACAATCACCAAATGAATGAAATCCATCTTTCGATCTCTGGTCTCTCTCTGGTCTCTCTCTCTGGTCTGCTCTTGGTCTCTCTCTCTCTGGTCTCTCTCTCTCTGCCGCTCTCTCTCGTTGGCCTCTCTCTCTGGCCTCTCTCTCGTTGGCCTCTCTCTCTGGGTCTCTCTCCTCGTTGGCCTCTCTCTGGTCTCTCTTTGGTCTCTATCTCTCTCTGGCCTCTCTCTCTGGCCTCTCTCTCGTTGGCACTCATCTCTCTGGTCTCTCGCTCTCGTTGGCCTCTCTCTGGTCTCTCGATTGGGTCTCTCTCTCTGGTCCTCTCTCTCTGGTCTCTCTCTCTCTGGCCTCTCTCTCGTTGGCCTCTTTCTGGCCTCTCTCTCGTTGGCCCTCTCTCTCTGGCCTCTCTCTCGTTGGCCTCTCTCTCTGGTCTCTCTCTCGTTGGCCTCATCTCTGGGTCTCTCTCTCTGTCCCTCTCTCGCTGGCCTCTCTTCTGGCCTCTCTCTCTCTGGCCTCTCTCTCGTTTGGCCGTCTCTCCTCTCTGGTCCTGTGGTCTAGTAAAACAGCTCACCTGGACTGAGTCTTCTGTGCGGTTGTTGCTTGGGTTCGTTTCTCGTTCATGGATGGTATTTTCACTCGTTCATGCAAGGATGGTATTTTGGCTGAGTCGTCTCATCTAAAGAAAAGTTAAAGGTTTATAATCTAACAAATAACTTTTTTTAAAATTACAGTTGAAGTTTCACCTGCTGCCCCACACTTTGCCCCTCCGGCTCCAGAGACGACGCTCTGTCGTCCAGAGAGAAGCTCTGGCTGTAAACGAGTGAGATGAGAAGTTTATATACATTTTATTTGTTAGGGTTATGTCTTGAGGTAATTAGACTATACAGTTACATTGTTGGTCATATTATACATTACAGATGAATTAAACTGAACTTTGATTTTTGTGAATATTAAAAAATCCACTGGACGGCAAACTACATCAATGAAAACACTGGAACAACAAAAACTTTAAAAGTTTGTAAATTCACCAACAACAGATCAGAGAATCAGTTTTGAACACTGGAAAGGCCATAATAATAATAATAACAATGATTTTGGGTGCTCTGTGGACTGGGTGCAGCTCTGACTGCCACCCTCCCCTCAACCCAGAAATGGATTAAGGGGAAGAAAATGGATGGATGGTTGGAAAATAATAATTATTATTATAATAATAACAAACAGAGCCGTTGGTCCAAAGGGTTAAAGATGGAAAAAAATTCTTTTTTTTTCTGACAGAAGGACTTCATCAACTATAAATGTTTTTAGATTAAAACACATGAAGAGGACCACAGACACATGAGGACCACAGACACATGAGGAGGACCACAGACACATGAAGAGGACCACAGACACATGAAGAGGACCACAGACACATGAGGAGGACCAGAGACACACGAGGAGACCACAGACACATGAGGAGGACCACAGACACATGAGGACCACAGACACATGAGGAGGGACCACAGACACATGAAGAGGACCACAGACACATGAGGAGGACCACAGACACATGAGGACCACAGACACATGAGGAGGACCACAGACACACGAGGAGGACCACTAGACACATGAGGAGGACCACAGACACATGAGGAGGACCACCGAACACATGAGGAGGACCACAGACCTCACCTGACAGCTTTCCACAAACAGCTTTTCTTGCTTTCTCTTTGCGCCTGGCCTGGGACTGTTACATGTCGGGCCTTTTTTTCCGCTCATGACAAAACAGCACATAGTTCTTCCCGCCGTTCTTGGCCCAAAATGTCCCGTTCTGAGTCTCGTATCGCAGACAGAAGTGCACTTTAGCCCCCTGCTCTGCGAACGGAGGCCCCAACGTCAGTCTGAAGGAGAAAGTGTCCGAGTGGCCGTCACTAGATCCTGGGACAAACTCTGACAACAGGTCAAAGTGGCTCAGCCAGTCGTCCAAAGAGGTGCGAACATAAACCGCTTTAGTGAAGGAGATGTTGAGGACGTGGATGACCCCTTTCAGAATGCTGGTCCTGGGGATCAACTCCAGGCTTTGTAACACCACCTTCTCATCCAGAAGCTTCACAATCATCTCATCAGAAGGCAAAGGCGTCGGAAAGTTGAAAGGTGAAATGAAGTATTTGTCCTCATCTTGGCTCGTCAGGTCTAAAAAGTCTGGAAGCTGCGGGGACGTCCCATTTGTCGAACTCTTTCACTTGCACCAAACTCAGTCCGACAGCGTCCTGCGAACGACACTCTACGAGAGCCGCTCAACGATGGAGGTTCTGAGAGGTCCGACTCCTCTTCGCTTATTGAGGTCTTCCTTCGAGGCTGAGGAGAGGATTTAGGTCGTATTCCAATCACTATATCTTCGTCCTCCTCATCCAAATCCACCTGGAGGTCCGGGTGGATTGGACTGGGAACCAGTAAGAGCCTTGGGGCCCCAGCACAGGAGCCTTGACTTCCCACAGACTCCATGCGGACTCTCTGTGAGACTGACATTAAACCCGAAACCCCAAAGACACACGGCGTAGAGTTACACATGACATTGTTGCAAAGGCTCAAACTAAAAATACTTCAGCTATGTACAGTCTCTCAGAGCATAACCCCGTCACCTCCTCCTCTTTTTAACCTTTAGTCAACCAGGACTGTCCTATTGAGAGTCCTGTACCTGTGATGCTGTCGAGTCTGTACCTGTGATGCTGTCGAGACCTGTACCTGTGATGCTGTCGAGTCCTGTACCTGTGATGCTGTCGAGACCTGTACCTGTGATGCTGTCGAGACCTGTACCTGTGATGCTGTCGAGACCTGTACCTGTGATGCTGTAGAGTCCTGTACCTGTGATACTGTTCTGTGGAGTCCTGTACCTGTGATACTTCTGTGGAGTCCTGTACCTGTGATACTTCTGTGGAGTCCTGTACCTAGGAAGGGGCTAAAGAGTCCTGTACCTATGCTAATGTGGAGTCCTGTACCTGTGATGCTGTAGAGTCCTGTAACTGTGATGCGGCTAAAGATCCTGTACCTGTGCTAATGTAGAGTGTAGGAGTGTGGGTATGGTTGCTATGGCAACCGTGTCAGGGGGCGTGGGTCACGTGGGCAGGGGTTTAGTGTCGGGAGTTTTAAAGGCACTCGCTCCTGCTCCGTGACAGGGAGAGGGGAGAAGCTGGGTAGCCGCATTTTTCGTTGACCGCTCACTTTTGTACCATACTCTTTTGTTTCCTGTTTTACCTCAAAGGCCTGTATCATATTCACTGTAACAATCATCAACCGTGTGCTACAATTAAATCCACAAAACGCATTCTACGTCATGGTGCTACGTCCCTTTAGCGGACTTCGCTAGTGGGATATCACGTGACCCCCAGGTCACACGCCAGAGAGATCAAAATAATTTGCTCCAATCACTAGCGACCTGGCCTGACAAGGCCGCACCCCCTCTTTCACTCTGGGCGCCGATTGAGATCTTACCTTTCTACGTCGTGACTTCAGGTCAGAGATGTCTACCCCGACTGCCCGTCCAAGTTCCCCTTCGCCCTCCGGTGTCGGACGTCGTCGGTGCTCCACCTGTCGGGTCAAGCTTCACCGCACGGCTCAGCATGCCAGCTGCTTCACGTGCATGGGCTCGGGCCAGGCGGCTGAGAGCGCTAGCTGCGCCTTGTGTCTCGCTCTCCCCCCAAGGAGGAGAGCAAACGCAGGCGAGCAAACGCAGGCGAGCGAACGCAGGCGAGCGTTCTACGCCGCTACGATGCCCCCTCCGGACTCTTCTAAGGACGAAGGGTCCGAGATTGACTGGGCCCCCACTCGACCTTCCTCCTGTGCCCGCGGAATGGGGAGACTGCGAGGTTGGAGACTCGGAGGACGGCTCGCCTCATCACCCTGGACAAGGTGGTTTCCAACCCGGAGCCGGACCGCTTCCCGCTGGACCACATGCCGGGTCTCTACTCGTCTGCGGCGGCCATCATGGGGGCCCCCCTGCCACCACAGCCAGACCAAGCGGTGGTGGACTTCACCTCCGTTGGCGCCGCACCTCGAGGGAGGAGGAGGAAGCAGCCCACACTGTGCCCGCGAATGGAGCCGATCTCCTCCATTACGCGACGCATGAGTGGTCCAAACCTCTGACAGCCAAGAGGCCTGCCTTGGGTTATGGGATGTACTGCAACGTGCAGGACTGGTCCTGGACCGGTGGCGTCCCGGAGATTGAGGACTCTGTCCGCATGGCCCTGCTCCCCTCCTCATCTGTGTGCCCGGCACCAGACCTCTCCTTCCCTCCGAGCGGGATAGGAGGTCTGTGGCACTGCTGGATAGGTGTTACGCCAATGCGGCTCAGGTCGTCGCTTTGGCGAACAACATGGCGTTCCTCACGGGGCGCTGGATAGATTGCTCTCCCGCTGGCCAGTCACTCAGCGGGGACCGTCTTTCGGAGGCGAGGACCACCTCCGCGGCGCTCCTGCGCATGAGCCAGGCGCTTGCCGTGGATGGTGGACGCAACATGGCGGCAGCCCAAGTCGGGGTCAGGCACCTTTGGCTTGGGCTAGCTAACATCAGGGAAGCGGAGAAGAGGCAACTGCTGGACCTGCCCGTCTCCCAAGATTCCCTGTTCGGCCCGGACATGCAGGCCCTGGTGGAGAGCCTCGAGTCTGCGGCGAAGGATTTGGCGAGGCTAGCTCCGCACCTAGCTCCGAGGCGTGAGGCCCACCAGTCGTTGCGGAGCAGAGACAGAGGCAGAGAGCGCTCGCCCAGGAGGCGCTCCGATCCCGAACCTCGCTCCGCCACTCCACCGTCTCCCCTCAACGAGACCCCCAGGCCCGGACAGACCCACGGGAGGCTCGCGGGAGCAACGTGCCCACCGCCGGCCTCCCTATGGTAGAGGAGGCCAGGGTGGCAAGAATGTTTTCAATAAAGGCCGTCCGGCATTTTCATCACCAGTACTCGTTGTCTGAGTCTCATTTGGGGGTATGTAACATTTTTAATGATGTATCTGATTGTGTTACTTCCCGGGCACATAAACGTGGCCTCGCTAGGCCTGCAGCCCCCCCTGAGCAGGGCGTGCAGTGCGCTACGCGGGCTACGAGCTCCGGTTCTCTAATCCATTCTATGCCCTCCCAGAGAGAGGTCAAGCGGAGAGTGTTGGTGAGTAGAGGTGTGTGTACTTCAGCTAAACACGTGCTAGCCCCTCCTAGCTACGAGGCTAAGCACAGGGTTTCCCACTCCAGGCACGGGGTTTCCCATCCAGGGGCTCGCCCCCTTCCCCATGAGCAAGAGAGCCGGGGGGGGCGGAGCGGCCGTGTCCACAGGGGATGAACAGGCCCGGTCTTATGACATCGGGCCTGCGGAACACGTGAACCCCGCCCCCGATGCACACGACGTGACGCAGGAGGCCTCTCTGCCCTTTTGTTCACCCCCCCTCCCTGCTAGGAAACACCAGGAGAGGGCGGGGCTGTGACGTCTCGTGTTCCAGTTCCCGTTCCGCCCCTCGTAGATTTCTACAACATCTGGAGGGAGCAGGGATTACTGTCAGACCCGTGGTTGGAGAAAACCATGCGCAGAGCCTACGCACTGCAATTCTCCCGGAAACCACCACCATTCCGAGGCGTACGGGCAGCACGCTCTCAGGTACGGGGGGTCATTAGTGGCACTGCAAGCGGAGGTCTCCTCTCTGCTGAGTCGAGGCGCAGCAGTGGAGGTAGACCCACAGGACGCCACCAGGGGGCTGTACTCCCCTTACTTCTTGGTGCCAAAGAAGTCAGGCGGGGTGCGTCCCATTTTGGATCTGCGCGTAATGAACGAGTGCATTTCCAAGCGTCAGTTTCGGATGCTGTCCACAAAGCAGCTTTCTACAGTGTGGTCAGGCAGGGAGACTGGATGTGCTCCATAGACCTGACGGACGCCTATTTTCACATGGCGATAGTTCCGGAACACAGGAAGTTCCTACGATTCGCAGTGGGAGAAAGGAGTCTGCTACGAATACTGCCGTCTCCCATTCGGCTACGCGCTCGCGCCTCGGACGTTCTCCAAGTGCGTGGAGGCAGCACTGGGAGCCGCTCAGACGCGCGGGGGGTAAGGATTTTAATCTATATCAACGATTGGTTAATACTGGCCTCCTCCAGAGAAGTGGCTGTGAGTCACACACACTGGGTCCTGTCCCACATACAGCGTCTGGGGGTTTGTGGTGAACAGAGAGAAGAGCAGGCTGCAGGCGGCTCAAAACGCTTGATTTTATCTCGGCCTGCAGCTGGACTCGGTGAGGTTCAGTGCTGCATTGTCCGAGGACAGATGGAGGAGCATCACCCGTCTGGCAAAGGAGGTGCTGGCGGGTCCCAGGGTCCCCGCGCGGCGCCTCAGATCCCTTCTGGGGATGATGCCGGCGGCTCATACTGTGGTACGTTAGGCCTCCTCCACATGAGAATGTTTCAGAGATGGTTCTCACGTCTCAAGCTTCACCCTCACGGGACGGGGGGAGGCTGATCTGGGTTCCCCAAACTGCAGCATCGGACATCAGGTTTTGGCTCACATCCGGTCCGGGTCTGCTGCGGACCGGGGTGTCTCTGGTCAGCGCCGTGTCTCACGTGGAGGTGTTCACGGACGCGTCACTTGAAGGGTGGGGTCCTCGGTCAGAGCTCCGTAGGAGGCTGCTGGTCGGACTCAGCCCGCCACATCAACCTTCTGGAAATGGAGGCAGTGCACAGGGTGCACTGCCTCCATTTCCCCTGTTCTCACGCCCGTTTTATCGGCCGCAGGCTCTGGGCTTGGAGGTTGAGAGGCGGAACCTCGTAGACCTGGGTCTTCCTCCGGCGGTGGTGGAGACCATTCAGGGGGCGAGGGCGCCAACCACGGTGAGAGCCTACGACACCAGATGGAGGCTCTTCAGCGTCTGGTGCAGTGCTCGTTCTTGGGATCCCAGGCACTGCCCCTTGGAGGGAGTCCTGGGCTTTCTACAGGAACTCTTTGAAAAAGGGAGGGCTGTCGGTACCCTGGCGGTGTTCGCGGCAGCCATCACCTCGGGTCACGGTGGCTTCGATGGGTTCACGGCCCGTTCTCATCCTTTGGTGAAACGTTTTTTGCGGGGGGCCCGCAGGAAGAGGCCCCCGCTTCAGAGAACGCCCCCAGTGTGGGACCTCAGAGTGGTCCTTAGGGGTCTGTCGGGCCCGCCCTTTGAACCAGTGTCGGAGGCGAGTCCCGAGTGTGTTGCTTTTAAGACTGCCCTCTTGCTGGCGTTGGCGTCTGCTAAGAGGGCGGGCGATTTGTGTGCGCTCTCCATACATGCGTCTTGTCTGTCCTTTGGAGAGGGGGACGGGCTGGTAGAGTTGTGGCCCAATCCGGCCTTTCTCCCTAAGGTCATTTCTTCGGCCTTCAGGTCGAGAGTGATCAGGATTAGGGCTTTCCATCCGCCGCCGCACTCCTCCCCCGAGGAGGAGCGACGGCACCTGCTGTGCCCTGTCAGAATTCTTAGGCGTTACCTGACCATGACATCTTCCTTCAGACTGGTGGATCAGCTGTTTGTGTGTCTGGGCCCCAAGAACAGAGGCGCCCCGCTGTCGTCTCAACGTCTGGGCACACTGGGTCGCTTCGGCTGTACGGATGGCGTATCAAGCTCAGGCCTGACGCCCCCGTGGGTTTTAAGGCGCACTCCACGCGTGGAGTGGCGGCTTCTACGGCCCCTCCTCAGGGGGGCTTCGGTGGAGGACGTTTGCCGTGCGGCTTCTTGGGCTTCGTCCTCTTCCTTTGTCCGGTCTTACCTGTTGGATGTGTCGGACCGGTCGGTGGCTCATTCCGTGCTTGGTGCAGCGGACTGATTGGAATCATGGGTTCTTCGTCTATGAGATTACGGTTTGCCCTTCCGCCCTAGTTCAGGAGCTCTTGGGAGAGGCGTCCTGTAGGTGCGGTGTTAGGGGTGTTGGTCAGTTGGGTGGTCCACGTCAGGAGCTCTTGGGAGAGGCGTCCTGGGACTACGGGTGACTTTTGGTCGGTGTTACTTGGGGGTGTCCTTGGGAGGAGCGGCCCCGTAACACGCTTGGATTTGGTTTCTGTCCTGAGTCTTCTCACTGTGTGAGGGTTGCTCGGACGGGGCTCCAATCACTCTTCGCAGGCCTGCTGGGAGTACATGTTCCTACGGCCTCCGCGTTGTGTCCCCACTAGCGAAGTCCGCTAAGGGACGTAGCACCATGACGTAGAATTAATAGTTACCTAATGTAACTTAAGTTCTACGAATAGGTGCGTAGTCCCTTAGCTACGAACCCATCAGGCCAGCCCGGCTTGGCAGAGTTCAAGAGGGGGTGCGGCCTTGTGCAGGGGCCTTTATAGAGGAGGGTCGCTAGTGATTGGAGCAAATTATTTTGATCTCTCTGGCGTGTGACCTGGGGGTCACGTGATATCCCACTAGCGAAGTCCTAAGGGACTACGCACCTATTCGTAGAACGTAAGTTACATTAGGTAACTATTAATTACGTGCCTCCAGCGTGTTCTTTACAATCGGCTGCGCGTCACCGATTCATTTTTATTCCTGTATTTTTAGCTTGTTTTATTCCTGTATTTTTAGATTGTTTTATTCCTGTATTTTAGATTGTTTAATTCATGTACTTGTAACAAAAGAGGCATATATTATAAGACTTGTTCTTCTTCTCTGTGCCGTTTCATTCGGACTGTATTGGCAGTTTTTGCTGTTGTTGTTGTGATTATATGTCACTTTGATGATGTCTGGGGCATACTGGGGACCTATCCACATGTTTTCCCCCAATGAGGTTTTACTGCTAATGGCAAATGAAATTAAAATGATAATAATATTAATATTTTATTATTATATTATATCCAGGACATTTATTAACATTTGCAGACACCCTGCTCCCTATGGGACCGGTGCCTAATATGTGTTTTTCTGTGTTAGATTCTCTGATCAACAACTTTGTACAGTTCTCCCAGACAACTGCTGTTGTGATTAAGGGCGATAAAAAAATGAATAGAAGTGAAATTTAATTGAATTACTATCAAATGTATGGGAAACATTTGGTACATTTTTGGCCCACATTTTTTGACAGGCGTGCTGCTACTATTACGTATATTGCACAACTTTTTCATTATATTATGTAAAGTCTGTATGCATGACCTCTGTCTGAACAGTAGGTGGCAGTGTTTACTCTCATGTTTAAAGCTACAAAGCAAACGCAGAGCCAGCGCTATCTCCATCAGTAGGTCACGTGAGGTGAGGGCATTTTTCCATTATATATCATTTATAAGACACGCTTTAAAGTGCCCCTATATGAAAGATATAGCTTACGTTATCAAGTGATTCTTCTACCACGTCCTCGTTATTACCAAACATTTAGCTTAACATGCCTGTCTATGTTATGTGATCACATGACTTTGTTTACATCATTCCCCTTCAGGAGAAAGTGCGGTAGTTATAAGTAGTAGTTCCATATCTTCACATGGTATGAGCTAAGTTACATGTTGTTTATGATGTTCTATGATATGCTTTCGGTTCAGGTGAAATGCTAGCGCTATCGGAATGTGTGTTTATATTAGCATTAGCTCTATATGAATGAAGCAGGATTTTAAAATAACAGATTTGCTAAACCAATTCTCTTATATATGAAGTTCTGTCCACGTAAATGATGATAATAATGCATCAGTTTTATGTATTGTTTTTTCTAGATATTCACATTGCATTATTCATTCATGTGAAGGTTCTACAGAAGTCACAGCTGCCCTGGGACATACTGACAGAAGCAAGGTAAATAATCTATGCCATCAACCCCTCCATTCACCACCAACCATTTGCTTACACACCAGACTATTATTAGGCAAACTATGGAGGACACAACAAAATGTACTCTCCGGGGTCTCCCATCACACTAACAAGGCTCTGTCCGGCTTAGCTCCTGAGACCAGAAATCAGGCTTTCATATACAGTTGAGTCAGTTTATGTAAATGTAGGTTAGCCAGTTTTTCCAGCCAGGTCACCTCCAATTCTAGATTCAGTCATTCATTGAATATTTTCAATGGATAGCTATTTGGCCTACGTGCAGGACAAGGACTCTGATTGTGTATCCATGTGACTATGATTTGCTCTGACTGTCTCTGTGTGACACGTATGTCTTTCGATGTGTGACGTAACAATGACTATACATAGTTTTCCATCACGTGCTTATTACCCATGATGCTTTGCGCGAACGGCATTTTGGGAGTCAAGCTTATATTGCACGTATCATTTGTCACTGATAATTTGTCACGGATCATCTGTCCCCATGTCATCTAAAGCCACAAATTTGGCCGACACTGACCGCGTTATGTATATTGATACACTGGAGTAATCTGTGAGGCAAGATCCTTTGAGAATCAGGAGATTTGGATCCGTATGAAACGTGACGAGACCAGTGGACTTCCCAGAAATGGCTTACTTTCACTTAACAGTTTTACAATTAAAAAAAACGTCATGATGTATATGATGCAATATTTCTTTCAATCAATATTTTATTTTGAACAAAGCAGTTGATATCACAGGCCGCAAATCACTTCTGTCTACCACCCTTTCCCCTCCTCTTCCTCCTCCTCCTCCTCCTCTCATTCATTTAGATGGGATGCTCGAGGCGCCTATATAGACTTAGGATCACAGTCAAATGGCAGCTCTGAATATAAACCACACACGCACAGAAGGGCGACAGTAGCTCAGTTGGTAGAGCACTGGCCTTTGAGCCTGAAGGTCGTGGGTTCAAGCCCACCACGGGACCTTCTCCACCGACTCCCACTGATGACTGCTGTCGTTGTGTCCTTGGGCAAGACACTTAACCCTGCATTGCCTGAAGCCCCCGCTGAAAAATCAAGGCTGTATTGTCACTGACAGAGCAGCCGTGCTCCTGTGGACTCACCACCTGCAGAGGATCAGTGAGGGGCTGGTGCTAAGTGAATTGGGTGCAGCTCTGACTGCCACCCCCCCGATCCAGAAATGGATTAAGGGGAAGAAGATGGATGTATGGATGGACGCACAGATTTAGCTCTTACCTGTTATGAAATGGTCAGAACAGACCTTATAGTGCCGTTTTCCAGGGGTTAGGGTTGAATCCCTCTGGTTGATCCATGTCAACTAAGGAGTCATTTCTCCGTCCCCAGTCACTCCCCTGTCTCGTAATAGCCTTCGGAATGTCCCTACAATCTACGCGGTTTCTGCATCCCCAAACGATGCAGGGAGTCTGCATGTTTTTAGCGCAAAAAAGTGATTTGGCCCGATTTGGTTAGCTACAACTAGCGGCGGCTAGACTCCCAAAATGGTGAACTGCAGAATTGTGGGTAGTGAGTGACGTCAGTGTAAAACTATCTATATAACATGTACTGACTCCATTTTGGTCTCAGAGAAAGAAACAACGAAAACCACTGGAACTTGAGAGAAACATAAATAAACTTCCAGAGCTTGGCGTACCACGATCCGTCTCTGTCTGGTTCATTCCTGACAGGTTGATTAGAAAAATCAGCTAAAAGTTTGATTACATGATGAGATTTGTTTGTTTTTATTTTTTATTGTTTTTTGTTTATTTGTTTATTTATTTATTTTTTTTCCCCCAGTATAGAATGAGTAAAATCCCCTACACATATATTGATTTTGATGATAATGAGTTTAATGCATACAATGTTTTTTTTTCTTTTTACGTTTTTTTTGGGGGGTTTTTTTCACTTTAATGATTGATCAAATTCAGTGATCACATGTGATTATGTGATCAAATGGGGGTGTAAGGATTAGATAGCTATTTGGCCTACGTACAGGACAACTGCAAGACTCTACAAGGACTCTGATTTGTGTATCCATGTTATGACTATGATTTGCTCTGACTGTCTCTGTGTGACACGTATGTCTTTCGATGTGTGACGTGACAATGACTATATAACGTTTACTGACTACATTTTGGTCTGAGAGAAAGAAACAACGGAAACCACTGGAACTTGAGAGAAACCTAAATAAACTTCCAGAGCTTGGCGCACCACGATCCATCTCTGGTTCATCCCTGACAGATTTACACATTACAGGTCACTTTCCCAATGGACTTCTCATCTTTTATGGATATTCGCGGATGGCCAGTAACGTTCGGACTATTATTAATTTTCCTCAATCTTCTCTATTGGTTTGTATCTGAACAAATTTGGGAGAATCACCTACACATTCAAAATAATCTCCAAATGATTAAATGCAATTTTCTTTTAGGTATTCTATATATCCCTTTTCAGTGCTCAGAGAATGTGGCATCACTCACCCCAGACCAATACCCTTTTTGGGGAATATTTTTTTGTTTCGTGAGGTAAATACAACATTTATTATTGATATTTCTGTGCTGGATGTTTCACCACAAACTAAACATCAAATGAGCACAATATGACTTGATTTTAACTAAATGTATTACTGAATGGATTCTCTCCTGCAGGGTTTCTATAATGCTATGACAGAGCTCATTAAGACACATGGTAGAGTGTGTGGGTATGTGTTTCTGGTTTTCTTTTTGTGATTATGTCCATTTAAAAACATGCTTAGTCTGACTTTGTTTGCCTCAGGTATTACTTGGGCCGCAGACCGGTGGTGGTGATCGCTGACCCTGATATGCTCAAAGAGGTGTTGGTCCGAGATTTCAGCAACTTCCCCAATCGAAATGTAAGATATGAAAGTGGTTGTTTGCAGTTATTTGACTTACAGAACATGAACAAAAGCGTACGTGTTTTCTTTGGCCTTGTAAAGTCACCAGGCAATGACTCTCCACATAGAAATTCTAGGGACAAAAAATAGCCTTGCCCTTGACTATAAGTGTTTCACATGTTGATTGTGTACACTTGCCCCTATCAAATAAATAAATATATAAAATAAATATGGAATGTCCACCAAAAGAATTCTTGATTCATAAGATATTTTTTTTTTTACAGACAAAAAATGTATTCAAATGATCTAAAAACTCAGGATACAGAATAATAAAGGCGGCAGGGCCAAGATGGAGGGTGCCGAGGAACTAGAAAGGGTCGGCGCTAGATCATAGACGGAATCGGGTTAGTCCTTAAGTGGTGACTGGTTAAGTTTTAAGTGTCTGAGTAAGATGGTTAAGGATGGTTTGGGGTTACATGGGAATGGGTGGTTAAGTTTAGGTTGGTTATATTGACTTTAGCTTCCGTCTCGATTCTGTATATGATCTAGTGCTGACCAATAGAAGGTCATAGACGGTCTCTTCCTGCTGTAGCCACACTTCCAGGTTGCACACATTGTATAGTCCTTTCTCAGCGGGGGCACGAGATGGAGACAAATGTTTTCATGGATGCTGTACACCTTAACATTATACAGTGCAACACATCTTATTTGACTCCAGGCCTTGTGCATAAACTGAGCTGACTTGTGAGTTTAGTTTTGCACGTCTACATCGGCCTCTATGCTGGTGTTTACCCTCTTTCTGTGATAGTGTGTGTACGATTTTATACCTTGTGGAGTTTATGGCTTTTTGATATATTTGAATACTCTTGACGTTGTGTCCTCCCAGATAACCAACTGAACATGTGTGTGTTTACTTTGCAGTCCTTCCGATTTGCCACGAAGCCCATGAGTGATTGTTTGCTGTTGTTAAAAAGCGACGAGTGGAAAAGAGTCCGCAGCATCCTTACCCCATCTTTCAGCGCAGCCAAAATGAAAGAGGTATTGATCAAGACAAAACTAAAAATGATTGTTTGTGATACTGACTGGTCGTTTGTCCCAGATGGTTCCACTCATCAACACAGCCACCAACGCTCTGATGGACAATCTTAATGTGTACGCAGAGGCAAATGAGGCCTTCGACATCCACAAGTAAAGCAGAGTATTTCTATGTTCATGCTATTATTATTAGACACATAGTAACTCATGCTGTTGCTCATAGATGTTTTGGCTGCTTTACAATGGACGTCATTGCCAGTGTGGCCTTTGGTACTCAGGTGGACTCCCAGAACAACCCGGACGACCCGTTTGTGCACCACGCGCAGATGTTTTTCTCGTTCTCTTTCTTCAGACCCATCATGCTGTTTTTCAGTATGTGTTTGTTCAGGGATTAAAGAGTTCCGTCTAGGTGACGGATTTCCGTCAAATGAAATTGGTCTGGAAAAAAAAATATATATATAATGATAATAATACACACAATGAAATGATTGATTATAAAAATAATATATAGTAATACATATACGTGTGAATCTGTTATATATATATATATATATATATATATATCGATGTATAATAATAATTTGAATATAATTGTATTTATATGTATATAGAAATAATAAGTAATATATTCACGAGTGGGCCTTGAACGTGCCGTGGCCACATGAGCGTTCCGCAAATGAATCAAGGCAATGGGACGTAGCTGAGCTCACGCGCAAATGAAGACGCGATGAAGTTAGCATTGGTAACACGGAGGTGAAAGTTTCTGGAAACTGCACGGAGCTTTTGAAAAGGAGAAGAGGAGGAAAATTGAAACTCGAACGGAGCAATAACAGCAGCAGATCCGCGGACTGGTAAGCTGGGCGCGTAATAGACTAAAGGTAATTAACGTTTACCAAACGCAATGCTATTTTACTTAACGGAATGTACAAAACGGACTTTGCTGCAACTGGGAATGGGGACAAACATGTCTTGGTGAGCTTTTGATATTGTCTTGTTTGCGATCTTCTTGCAAAACTCAGCGTGATGTAAAAGAGCCAATCAACGAGTCATGGTGCGAAAAGATGAAAGTGGCCGGTGCTTGTTCGTACTTTGCCATAAAAAATTGCATATATGGGAGTAATGAGAAAAAAGTTTTGATTCGCCACCAGCTCAAAACTGCGCACAAGGCAGCTGTTTGTGCACTTTCCCACACTTCATCTTTACCTGGTGCATCAGCAACAACTAACACTAGGCTTGCTATGGCAGACCGTGTCTGTGGCTTTATCGCAGAAAATAACGTTCAGAATATCACTACCGCTGGTAGATTTATTTAAATCATTTGCAGTTGATCGAAGTGCACTGTGCACTCAAACTTGATAGGGAAACCTTTTTCTTAAATATTGACGTGTCCACAAACAAATGTGGACAGAATTTTATCGTCCTTTTGCGATATTTTGACGAGGACAGAGCCAAAGTGTTGACGCTCCATATCGCCTCAAGTAAAGCTACTCTCACTAATATTCTGTCAAAAAGTTGACTCGTTGCTTGATCCACTTATATTTCATATCAAAATACACTGTATATCTTTGAAGAATTAATTTGAGCTGTATTCAATATACAATCTATTATACAATAATATATTGTAATTAAAAATATAACTTGGTCCTGCATATTACTGTGATTTACATGTGATAAATTTCCATGCAAAAATGTTCAGTCAAATCTTTTTTTTTTGCTTTAACCCCTGTGTTTGTTCACCGTTGGTTTATTCTGTGATACTTTCCTTGGGTTAAACAGATTACATTCTTGTGTGTAGTTGCCTTTCCTGTAATCCTGGGTCCTGTGGCGAGGCTCATTCCAAACAAAAGGCGTGACCAGATGAACCAGTTCTTCATCAGCACTATTCGGAAAATTATAATTCAAAGAGAGGAGCAGCCTCCAGAGCAGGTGGATGTCAATATAAATACTTTGGTCCCTTTGAATTAGACCACAGTTGTACATAAGCAAACTCTTTTTTTTTTTTTTTATAAATCAGAGACGTAGAGATTTCCTTCAGCTGATGTTGGACGCACGCAGCAGAGCAGACGAGAGCATATCTTTAGAATACTTTGACTCTGGGGTCCATGATGCCGACCCTCAAACCCCATCAAACCAAGACAGTGTCAGGAGCCAGACCCCCCAAGAGCCGTCCCCGAGGCGCGCTCACAGAAAAACCATGTCAGAGGATGAGGTGATCGGACAGGCCTTTGTCTTCCTCTTGGCTGGTTATGAAACAAGCAGTAACACTCTGGCCTTCACCTGCTACCTGCTGGCGCTGCACCCAGAGTGTCAGGGCAGGGTCCAGGACGAGGTCGATGACTTCTACACTCGACACGTGAGAGCGCACAACACATTTGTAAAAGACACCGATACAAAACTACTCCATACATTTATTTAATGCTGTTTACAGGATTCCCCAGATTACACAAATGTTCAAGAGCTCAAGTATTTAGACATGGTCATAAGTGAAGCTCTGCGCATGTACCCTCCTGGATTTAGGTATGAAGAGAATATGCAAATAATGTGTGTGCCGTACATTGTAATTGTACAGTGCAAATGTACATTTCAGGTTTGCTCGGGATATTGAGAATGACTGTGTGGTTAATGGACAGCGTCTGCCTAAAGGAGCCTGGTTAGAAATCCCAGCAGGATTTTTACATCATGATCCTGAGCACTGGCCTGAGCCGGACAAGTTCATCCCAGAAAGGTGAGCGTCAATATTTATTTTACTAATTTATTCTAGTGTTTTTCAACCAGTGTGCCGCTGTATGTCAGTGTGGCGGAGTAGATGGCACTTTCGCTTCTCAGCTAGAAGGTCCTGGGTTCGGAAGAGGGTTTTTGAGTGGACTCCACATGCAAACTCCACATTCTGAGAGGAGTTTGTATGTGTCTGCGTAGGTTTCCTTCAGGTGCTCAGGTTTCCTCCAGGTGCTCCGGTTTCCTCCAGGTGCTCCGGTTTCCCGTACCACAAAAAACATGTACAATAGGTAAAAATCCTCCAGCTTTGGTAATCCTGGACCAAGCCGGGCATCAACAGCTGGAGATGGGTTCCTGGGCACTGTTACTACGGCGACCACTGCTCCTGACGTAAGCCTAGTGGCATCAGGATGGGTCAAATGCAGATTTAATGTCCTACGGGATAAATAATGTCCACCTTTACCTTACCTTAACTTGAGAGGATGTTTGGAGTGTCTTTTAAAATGATCCAATATCACCTCATTGGTCAAAAATTGTGAAAATAAAGAGATTAGAAAGACTTGTTTGATTTTTTTATGCAGTACACTTTGATGAGAATGATTTGCATCGTTAATGAAGGCGCCGTGATTCATTTTTGTTTCACTTTCAGCTGGTTGTGGGCCATGTGATTGTTTTCAGTGGAAAAAGGTGAACCACTGCTCAAAAAGGTTGGGGAACACTGCTTTATTCAATGAATGTTGTTGTTTCTCAGGTTCACTCCAGAAGAAAAGGCCAATCGACATCCGTTTGTGTACCTTCCATTTGGGGCCGGTCCTCGGAACTGCGTGGGCATGAGGCTGGCGCAGCTGGAGATCAAAATGGCGTTAGTGAATGTGTTTCGCAGGTTCACCATCGTGACCTGTGCTGAAACAAAGGTAAGAAACCAACACGTTTACAATTAAATCCTGAATATACTTTTAAAATCTCGTTCTGTGTGTGTGCAGGTTCCACTCGAGCTGAAGTCTTCAAGCACGTTGGGTCCCAAAAACGGCATCTATGTGAAAATAATGAAAAGGGACGTGGGCAAAGAGTCTCCACAGATGAGCACTTGAAGAATATATGGATTCATAAAGCATTACTTTTGCACACTTTGAATTCCGCAGAGACACAAAAGTAGTGCTTCTATATTCATTGAATTATTTGTCATAAGTGCAGGCTGGCACTGTATCGTGACACTGTTTTTTTTCCCCCTGGTCATGCTTGAATCTTCTACAAGGAGCTGGAATATGTGTACTGAGAGCTAGTAAAATAGATCTACTTTAGTAATGGTATAAAAACCTTTTGATGTGGTGAAACTGAATAAAAAATAAAAACCACACAAGCAATAAATTCAATCAACGTTTATTGTGTGACTGATTAGTTTAATCATTTCAACAGAAAGTATTGTAATATTTAAAAAGGCCATTGTCAATTCATGGCAGTAGTATCTCACACCATCAAGTACATATATACCAGAATAAAACGTGAATGTTAGTGAAGGGGGATATTTTCAAAGACACCAGACAAGGGCAGCACGTTCTTATCACTAAACCCCACAATGGAAACGCACACAGACTGACAGGCGGAGATCTGGGATAGACAAAATAAAGAAAGAAAACAAAGAATTCAACACAGACAGAAGAGCAGAGAGAAAGGAGAAGTGCCATTTTGGGTGGTCATCAAGATGATTCTGAAATACGTCTTCACCTTCAGGCTCATTTCAACTTTCTGTACTATTAAGCAAAATATTACCCAAGAAATAAAACCCATCATATGCCCTTAAATCTACTTGACAATAAAACTACATTTAGTTTCAGGTAACGGTTAAAACATAATTAATGTAATATATTGTGATTACTGTGGCCGGTCCATCGAAAGTTAGACATAGGCATTTCTTCAGCTCAGATATACTCTATTAGGTACTCGGGATAGATCTGCTGCTTCTCAAAAATGACAAAGATACTGGGGTTTGTCACGGAGTTGACGCAGCTGTCATAAAGCGTTGTGCTGTTTTCTTTAGGAGGAGGACGGACATATTGACTGTGGCCTTGGGTGTAGTCTCCAACCAGCACCAGAGCCACAAACATGACTTTGCTCCGTTGTCCGGTGGCAGAATATTTATTGGAGTATGAAGCATCCCGGGCGAAGTAGCTCCCTGCAAAATACATACAAGAGATGGTCACTAATACATGCACAGTGGAGTTTTTTGGGAGGAAAAAAGTTAGAAGTAGTAGTATTATGGGCCTTGTACCTTTGCCATACGCTGTACCATGGACACCGCACATCCTCCAGTCAAAGTTCTGGTCACATATCGCATCAACATGGCCCTTGTCTGTCCCATGGAAAAGGTGCTTCTCATTCACAGATTTGCCACCGTTCCTTTTTTTCATCTGCTCCTTTTGCCTGTGTTTAAGGCAAAAACAAAGTAAATTTTAGGTTAGATCCCTGGGTCCTCACCGATGTATCATGATGTATTCATTTGCTTTGTTTGTGTGGAGGGATGTGTTTCTGATGCAGTATCGATCTATCGTGTTGGATGTAGGTTTTCTTTTGCTAAATGTGTGTCATGTGAGTGTTTGTGAGAGCGGAGAGATGTGGTCCTCAAAGAGGACATAACCTTTTGCCTTTGTTTTGGTTGTTTTCCCCACGTCATTTACTCTCAACTCTCTCAAAGAGTTAAATCTATCCTCATATGCACGTGCCGCCTTTGCCCTCCCCTCATGGTGCTTTCACACCGGCGACGCTGGAACACTGAAACCTTGCGCACCAGACGCACATTCTCTAATTTTCAGACGCAGGGGTCCTCACACCAGAAGTCGTGGCCTGCGGTGGCGACCGCCGGATGTGGCGGAAGTAGCAGGCGGGACTTTGATGCTAACGGAGTTAAGCTAGTGGCTTTTTGTGTAAAGGTCTTCTCCAATAATGCAGCTCTGCAGCGTCTCTGTGTTCAGAGACCTTCCAGAGACTTTATATAACGGCAGTATGTGTTCACGGAGGTGCGCCATACGTTTATTTTATTATTAAACAGTACTTCCGCATCGGTTGCAAAAGGTCACGGGAGCATGACAACACATATATTCACAACCTGGTTTAGTCCTGGTGTAGCTCCTGTTTTGGCTGTTAACAGTATGTTCAGTCTGCTCACTCAGACCACTAATGTCCCCGTGACCACTTAGCAGCTCTCTGGTTGCTGCACGAGCGTCCCAAGGAAACGCTCAGCAATATTTATCTCCTGCATGCGTCGATTTTCCGCTCCTGCGCCTGCCGTGCTGTCCGTGTGTCTCTATTGCACAGTCCGTGTGTCTCTATTGCGCAGTCCGTGTGTCTCTATTGCACAGTCCGTGTGTCTCTACTGCACAGTCCGTGTGTCTCTATTGCACAGTCCGTGTGTCTCTACTGCACAGTCCGTGTGTCTCTACTGCACAGTCCGTGTGTCTCTACTGCACAGTCCGTGTGTCTCTATCGCACAGTCCGTGTGTCTCTATCGCGCTGTCCGTGTGTCTCTACTGCACAGTCCGTGTGTCTCTACTGCGCAGTCCGTGTGTCTCTACTGCACAGTCCGTGTGTCTCTATCGCACAGTCCGTGTGTCTCTACTGCACAGTCCGTGTGTCTCTACTGCACAGTCCGTGTGTCTCTATCGCACAGTCCGTGTGTCTCTATCGCACAGTCCGTGTGTCTCTATCGCACAGTCCGTGTGTCTCTACCGCGCAGTCCGTGTGTCTCTACTGCGCAGTCCGTGTGTCTCTACTGCGCAGTCCGTGTGTCTCTACTGCACAGTCCGTGTGTCTCTACTGCGCAGTCCGTGTGTCTCTATCGCACAGTCCGTGTGTCTCTACTGCACAGTCCGTGTGTCTCTACTGCACAGTCCGTGTGTCTCTACTGCACAGTCTGTGTGTCTCTATCGCGCTGTCCGTGTGTCTCTACTGCACAGTCCGTGTGTCTCTACTGCGCAGTCCGTGTGTCTCTACTGCACAGTCCGTGTGTCTCTACTGCACAGTCCGTGTGTCTCTACTGCACAGTCCGTGTGTCTCTACTGCGCAGTCCGTGTGTCTCTACTGCACAGTCCGTGTGTCTCTATCGCACAGTCCGTGTGTCTCTACTGCACAGTCCGTGTGTCTCTACTGCACAGTCCGTGTGTCTCTACTGCGCAGTCCGTGTGTCTCTACTGCACAGTCCGTGTGTCTCTATCGCACAGTCCGTGTGTCTCTACTGCGCAATCCCGAGACGCACATGCAGTTAAACGCTCGAATGCGCGTCACCATTGACTTTGCATTGAAAGTCGACGCAACGCATGATCCGGTGTGAAAGCACTATCAGTCTTCTCACTGCAGACACCAAGCACCCACTCCAGGTTTCAGGCCCACTTACATTTATTGTTCATTTCCTTCTTTGAATAAGTGAGATGTGGAGGATTCACCAGCTCACTATTTTGGTTTTTGATGTGAGCATGTTGATTCAGAAAAATAATATGATTCCCCATTGTATACAAACAAAGATATTCACATTGGTAAAATTAGCATAGAGATAAATGTGTCCATAGGATGTATGGCTAAAAAATAAGGAGTCGTTCATAAGAATTATTATAGCTGTGAAACCAGTTACCATTGAAAGACCCTCCACAAATCGGGGTTTTGGATCCTCTTTATGCTGGTGATAGTACTCTCGGGCATGGTCGGCATGAACAGTTTCTTAATCATAGAGTATTCACTGGTCGAGCCTCCAAGTGGAACAAGCTGAAATACAATTGTGTACTGTCATAAATTCATAATACATAAAACACTAAAAGCAAAGTGTGCATACCTTGTGTCCCCCATCAACCAGCGCCTTTGGATCCCAGTTAGGAGGCACTGAGTATGCACTGGCGCTGCTCTGTGAACCACCGTCACTACCACCAAAACAAAAGTGGTTGAAAAGAACATTATTGGACAGAGAAAGGCATCAATAAGTTGGAAAAGTTACCTGTTGAGCTTTGCTTCCACATCATGAGCAGACACAAAGTGAGGTCGCCTTCTCACCTCTCTTTTGGTGTTGGATTTTAAATTTTGCTGATACATTTGCAGTCCATGCCCCCCCTTAAAGTAAAGCTTATATCTCTGGTTGCCTGTAGTAAATTCAATCTCTTCATTTATTTTTGCGAGATAAATATTCTCCAGAGTTTGAGAGGTGATGGAGGCTGTCGCTCCAGCATCAGCCTGAAAGAAAAATCAGTTATTGTATAAGTAAACTTATAACATAGTTTGTCTTACCTTCCCATACTCCACCCATACACCATATTCATCCTTCCAGTACCAGAGCCACTGTGTGGTTAAGATGTGGTTTGGGGGGTGGGACACAGAGGAAGCAGTGGACAGACGACGAACTGGAGATGCTCCTTTAATCATTTCTATAAAGTCAACACTCCCAACGGCTGGGGCTGAATAACTGCAAAACAACAACACAGTCAAGGCTGAAATAAACCTAATGTCTTCAACAAATGTTCTAAAGGATTTTTTAATAATATGTTATTCATTTATCAAATACAAAATGGTAAATTGTCTACATAAGTACCTTTGAAGGTTAAGAAATCTGAATATGCCAGAGGGCGTAGTCACTTCATCAGGGCAGCTGGTGCTCTTTGATGGATCACAGAAAGCCTTTTCAATGTTCTCCATGTCGTCCATGGTTTTCCAAGTCCCGTCACTCTCCTTCATCTCCCATTTGTAAGGCAGGTGCCAGTGAACACGGACACATCTCTCTGCACAAACACAACAAAATACTCTCTCCGATACACTATTGTTTGTCACATCTTTAAAATGTGGACATTTTACCATTATATGAGCAGTTTCTGCGGATGAAAAACAGGCAGATTTCATCGCGGGCCGCATCACTCACACCTTTCGCTGCAGGTGGTGCTCTGCTGGTTTGTTTGGGCGGAGAAGCCGCTGTTTTGGAAGGAGGCATTTTTTTGGAAGGAGACATTGTTTTTGAAGGAGACACTGGAGTTGGGCAGCTCACTTCTGGCAACACTGAAACATGACTTTCCATCAACATCATATTTTAGAAATGTATTTAAAAATAACGTTGTACTTACCAGCCGCAGGCCGTGGCTGGTAGTCCTGAATGAGGAGTCTGTTTCTGTAGATCAGGTAAAGGTTTGTAATATTCTCCTTACTGTACTGTTTGAACAGCTTCATCCCCTGAGCATCAATAGTGTGAGCTCTTTTACACTTTGAGCCAAAGCTGCAGTCTCCTTTTAAGAAGTGGTGACACATGTGGAGCTTAGTGCAAGTTGCAGTGAATCTGCAGTCTCCACTTTCACCTTCCCCTTTGTTGTAGTGGAAACAGATCTGAAGGATGGAGAAATATCACAACTAAACGTTATGATAGTGAGTGACAGCCTAATGTGGGAAGCACTGACCTCTGGAAGCAGGAAGGAGTCATTCTGCAGTAAAAGTTGAAACAGCTGCTTGTCTGTGAGATCTTTGAGCTCACATTTGGCCAAAATCCTGGCATTGTGAGGTGACGTCACACTGTGAGGATTTTTACATTTATCTCTGGAAATAAAACAATATGGTTAACGCAAAAGAACATAACCTTAGCTGAAAACACAGGCTAAGCTTCGGTGGCACTGTATCTCTATATACTACACAGTGTACTGTTCTCAATACGCGTTGTATACATGGAGTATGTTAACGTAAATCAACAGCAAGCCAAACTCGGTCTTCACGAGCCAGGTTGATCCTTTAATACAGGACTTGTAGACAGGTTATCGTAAAAAGCTCGAGTGAAACTATAAATAAAACAGAAATAATGTACATTTAGCTTTGATTGACAGAAATGAACGATTAACAACACACAAACAGTCATTGCTTTCGTACATGAAGAAAGGTTGAGACACAAGTGGAGACAGTAGTAACTTCAGCAGACTGTTACTGTTACTAACTGTTAACAAGCATGTTTATATTAGAGAGCCTTCTACTGCCTAGCAACCATGCATAGCAACCAAATGAACCAAAACTGCATAGCAACCAAACCAATAAGAAAAAAAGGTGTTTAAAATTAATTATTAAAAAACTAATTTACAAGTAAATCAAAATGTACAAATCACAATTAAACGGGTGTTCATCTAGCCACTAAAAAACAGAGACAGAACACACAGAGAAAGGTTAACTTACCCAAAAGTGCAGTTTCCACACACGTAATATCTGCACAGGTGTAACTTGTCACATTCTTGACATGTTTTGTCTCGACACAAACGTAAACTGGTCTTTGCTATGATCAGACTGTCCAGGCTGACTTCTCCAGAGCTGATCTTTCCTTTCCCTTCTTGTATGTGGATTTTCTCATCGTCAAACAAAACAGATCGCAGTAATTCCTCATCTACAGTGAAATGCTGAGAAATGTGCTCTTTTAAGGTCCTGAAGTCCAAGCTGCCCTGGTTATTACACAGGTCCTGAAGAATGATTTTATACACTGACTTAGCCATAGATGAAAAACGTCCGCCTCACAAAACTGCAAACGCAAATCCTGAAAGCCCAGAAACGAAACTGAAACTTAAGTTACAGGAGGAGGAGCTGGAATATGAAGGGAAGTGCTGCCAGAAGAGAAGATATGTGTATAATATATCAAACAATAATACTGCATCGGTAATATACATAGACTGTAAAAAGTATTTTATGCAGCACTTTTTTGGGCTCTCAAAGACGCTACACATGTCAAATATTCTGTAGCCACAGCTGTTTTGTAGCATGATTCAACATGTGACCAGAAAGGAAGAGTTCAAATTAATAACATGTAATAATTAAAAACTAATACAGGAGTCTTTGAGCTCTTTTCCTCCACTTTCCCTGCTCCACTGACAAACAATGTAGCTCAAAAAACAGTTTTATCAAAATGTGAAGAAGAATAGGAAGTGCCCCTCTATGACGTCATCTTGGCCTCAGTATGAGTCTGGTCAGTCTATGGAATATTTACAGTCTATGGTCTGGTCTTGGGTCTGGACTGGTTTAGGTCTTGTCTGTCTTGTCCATGTTTCGTCCATGTCTCGTCCCTTCTCCGGTGAGATAAGACAGAGATACTCCCTTCCTGACAAGAACACTAAACACAGAAGCCAAGGTTTTTCACTGAACTCACTGAACTCAGGCTAACACATAATATGAAAGACACTTCAGTCGTTTGTGACAAAAATTTTATGGAAATGGTAGAAAAAGTACTGCGTAAAAAAGAAAATCCGTACCATCAAATTCAACATCCATCTTTTATCATAAAGTGCTTAACAGTAAATACATTGAACCATCAACCCAAGTCCCAAGTATCTCAAACGATAGAAACATCCCAAAAAAACATTCATACATGTATAAATACTGACATATGCAATACACAAGTTGGATAATTCTTCTGATAGGCTTTGGAGCCAGGACTTTGTCGGTCATTCCTTTACTTCTATCACCTTTGATGTTACAGTGTTTAGTCTGGTTGAGCAGTTAAATAAAACATTAAAAAACACAGGACAGAGAGATGTTGTGTGGGCCATGTACCTCTGTTAAGCTGCACCATGGACACAACACCAATATGTGCCCAAAGCTCCATGTCTGACCCATGGAAAATAAATACTTCTTATTCACAAATAAGCCCCCGTTACTTTTTTGCATCCGCTCTTTTGCCTGGTGGTTTTAGTGCGTGGCATCGAACATCTCCACCACCAGCTTGGGCGGTTTGTTTGGGCAGAGAAGCGGTTGTTTTGGAAGAAGGGGTGGGTTTTTCACCACTCGCTTCTGGAAACACAGAAACATGACAGATTTACATGAACATGATATGGTATCGAAGTTACCTAAAATAAATGTTTCAAACACTGTACCCTTTCCTGGACCCTAGAGGTACTATGAATACTCTATGAGAAGACCACCACCACGGCCCTTTGGAATTCAGCCTTGGCAAGAGCTCGGGCAACACCTTTCTCATAGAACTACATTGTTCTATGTGAGCACGACGGTATAGCAGGGGCTTCAAACTCATTTTGTTCAGGGGCCGGAAAAGAAATAGGAAGTGGTTGGTGGCCGAAAGAATAGAAGGGATTTATTTTTATTATAATTTTTTTGTATGAATTATGAAGGAATTATGAATGACTTTTAAGTGAGTCTCACATTATTATGTGGCTGATTTTTCAGAAAACAAAACGTGTTTAGATTTAACCAAAACTGGGCCAAATATAGAGTTAGTGGTTTTATATTTAAATATTTAACTTCTAATGGTGTGTTGAGTTAAAATTTTAGAATAAACTAAATGTGGTTGTTTTCTTGAGGAAATTGATGATGTATAGCATGTCTTGGTTGCCCATAACCATCAATACTCAAAGTTAAAAATGAATAATGGAAAATAATTTCAGGGGCCATTAAAAATGGTCTTGTGGGCTGGATTTAGCCCACGAGCCTGGGTTTGACACAGCAGTGGTATAGGGATCAATATTCTCCCATCAGGCCCAAAATAACCTGGTTGGAGCGTGACAGAGTCAACAAACCACAGTGTGCCCAGACTCAGGCACAGAGGCTGCTGGACCTGAACAAGACGTGTGAAGAAGACAGAAGACATGAAGGAAAGAAACCTGTCACCTGAAGGCCGCTATTATCAAGAACTCCCAAATCTACCATCCACAGTGTCAAGAATGGACAACAGACCCAGAAGAGTCAGACCAGAATACAGCCATCACACCTCCACAACTGAACACACAAGCCTGGTTCAGAGAGGAGCCTCTGTGTTTACCAGAGAAACTGAGGCAGTATTTTCTCATTCTCTCAGTGGCATTGTGTGGTTGTGGGAATCTCCTGGGTGGAGATGCACAGAGTTGACCCACAGATCTTTAACCCAGTGCCAAGAAGAGGATTGTGTGCTGTGAGACATCCATTTTTTATGTCTTCGTGTATTCAGACAGTTCTCAAGACAAGGAGGATAGAACACTGAGTGAGCGACCAAAGGGGCTCAGGTGAATAGTCAAATGAAACCCTGTCGAGTAGAAGGCGATGCACTTAGCCTACGAGAAAGACGGGTTTTTTTTACCAGCAGCAGGCCGTCGCTGGTAGTTCTGAAGGAAGAGAATGTTTCTGTACGTCGTGTAGAGGTTTGTAATATTCTCTGTAAAGATCAGAATGCACCATTAAACATTTGATATTATACATTATGTAGTAATGTGTTGTGTTTATCATTTATCAAGCTCAAATAGACTATTTAAAATATTTTCAACTGGACGTTATCTATACTTATTTTGTCAAATTTAGAGATTTTATACTTGTTTCTTCAATGCTAGAATCAGAGATTGTATTTTATCTTAATAAGTATAGTTATTGGGCCTCATTCACAAATAACTTCGTAAGAAACTACTCAACTTTCTCCTCAAGTTGTCCTTAAGTAGATTTCTAAGAAGTCCCCACGTGGGATTCATCAACGCACTCGTAAGCCGCTGAATTGTTCGCAGCTGTTCTCTCAGATTGATGAATCCCATTTCCTCGTAAGTACAGCGCCGCGTGCCAGGTGCTTCATTAGCATAGGTACTTAGCATAAGTAACCGCCCACTAATGCCCATATAAGGGACTGCAGGGCCGTGTGCAGACGCCAGAGGAAACAGCAACAGGCCTAAAGCAGGCTTTTGCCAGACTGAGAATAAAGTTATAAAATGTTGACTTAAAAGTCGAAATATTATGATAATAAAGTCGAACTAGCAAAATTATGAGATTAATCTAAGAATATGATGAGATTAATCTCAAAATGTTATGAGCTTAATTTAAAAATATATTATGTATTATTTTAAAGATGAATCTCAAAATGTTTTGAGATTAATCTCAAAATATTTTGGACCCTGGGAGGAGATCCAGCGCGGACCAGCGCTGAGACCAATGCAGACCCGAGGAGAGACTGGAGTGACCAGCACACAGAAACCAGCGCGGACCTATAGGAGAGACCGCATAGACTGGAGACACCTGACTGGAGAGACCGGTGCGCAGAGACCAGCGCGGACCTAGGAGAGACCGCATAGACTGTAGTGACCTGACTGGAGAGACCGGTGCGCAGAGACCAGCGCGGACCGAAGAGAGACCGCATAGACCAGACTTGAGAGACCAGCGCGGACCCGTATCCAGGAGCATGCAGCACGGACCTTTATGGAGAGACCAGTGCAGACCAGTATAGATCCATGGGAGAGACCAGTGCAGACCAGTATAGATCCATGGGAGAGACCAGTGCAGACCCGTATATGGGAGAGACCAGTGCAGACCCGTATATGGGAGAGACCAGTGCAGACCCGTATAGATCCATAGGAGAGACCAGCGCAGAGACTCAGCGCGGACCCCGCAGCCTCCTGCAGCAGCAGTATATATGCCGTTGTTCTGTGGCCCGTGGATAAAGAAATGCCCCCTATAAATAGGAAGGGGTCACTAATACACGGCAAGATTTCCAATGTATTTGATAAAGCGTTGGCACATTTCATTTCAAAATGAATTAAAAAGTAGGCCAGATCTGCAGTGAAAAAGGCGGTATATAAATAAAGATTACTACAAATAAATAAATACATACATCGATATGACGGACATATCACTGGAATGTTGTATTTTTATTCAACTTCACCAAAGAGGACAACCCCGGCGTGTGAACATGTCGGCACTGAATGCGTACGAGTGCTCCTGAGGACTCGTAGGATTTGTACTTGCCCAAGACAAATTCTGGTTACGAGAAATATTCGTGAATGCCACTTTCTTCGTAAAAACCGCGTAAGTAGGATTTACGTACAAATCTGTTCCTAAGAACCGTTGGTGAATGAGGCCCATTGTTCTTTGATCTTGTGTGCTCCTCATTCTTACTGTTCTGTAACTTGTGATGCAACACTGACATTTCCCAACTGTGGGACGAGTAAAGGATATATTGATCTTAATCTTACTGTACTCTTTGAAGATTTTCACTCCATGAGCATCAACAACGTGGGCTCTTTTACATGTGCCAAACCTGCCAAAGCGGCAGTCTCCTTTCAGGAAGTGAAGACAAATGTGGAGCCGAGGGCAAGTTGATTTGGATTCGCACCCTCCCTGTCCGTTGTAGTTGAAACAGATCTGAGCATGAAGAAAATCAGACAGTATATTTAGTCACAGCCAAACTATTAAGAACTTCCAGAAATACTATAACTCAATATAATTCTAAAGAAATCCCCAAAAAGTGAGTTTGTGTTCCACCCGTTGTATTAAAAGTAAGTCAGTTTTTACCTTGACTCACTTTTTCTAAGTGCCATAACTGGTTATTATATAATTTACAGCTAAAGCAGTAATTAACATTAGGCTAGAAGAGACCAGAACCAGAAGCAGGACATGGGGAAAAGGAGCTCTGTCGAACAAACATAAATGGCATTTGAACTTCTCGCATTGAAAAAAGAAAAGAGAATTACATGAAAATAATTACATAGAAATAAATTACTTATAAAGACACAAAGTTATGTACACATCCAGAACTAAAATCCGTCAAATTGACTGCTCTGGTAGTTCTAGTGTTAATGATTAAAGCACTGACTGGCGGAAGCATGAAGTAGTCATTCTGCAGTAAAAGTTGAAACAGCTGGTTTTCTGTGAGATCTTCGAGTTCACGTTTGGCCAAAATCCTGGCATTGTGAGGTGACGTCACACTGTGAGAATGATTACATTTATCTCTGAAATTAAAACACACGTCTTGATGAATTTGGGTAATTAATAATAACGTTATTATTTGCATAAACCACAATAGGATTGAGTTTATAGCCACCAGAGAAAGCTTACCCAAAAGTGCAGTTTCCGCATACGTAGTGTCTGCACAGGTGTAAATTGTCGCATCTTTTGCATGTTTTGTCCCGACACAGACGTAAACTGGTCTTGGCTATGATCAGACTGTCCAGGCTGATTTCGCCAGAGCTGATCTTTCCAGTCCCTTCTTGTATGTGGATTTTCTCATCGTCAAACAACACCGATCGCAGTAATTCCTCATCTACGGTGAAATGCTGAGAAATGTGCTCTTTTAAGGTCCTGAAGTCCAAGCTGCCCTGGTTATTACACAGGATTTGAACAATGAATTTATAAAAAATCTTAGCCATAAATGAAAAAAAAAAACACCAAAGAAAATACAGATTCATAAAACTGCAACCGCAAATTCTGAAAGCCCAGAAACTCATCCTTCCGCTTTCCAGCCCTATAGGAGGGGCTGGAACAGTGTTGCCAACTCCTCAGTAAGGAAAGTAGCTATTGGCTGTCCCAAAAGTCGCTAGAAGTCGCTAAATGACGTCATCGCCTAATTTGCATAATTTGCCATTTGCAAATAACTGTAACGGACGCTGTAGGAGAGAGGAATAAGGTCGTGGGAGAGACAAAAGTGAGTAAAAACACCCTAAATATGTTTAGAACTACAAATGTACAAAAATAATTTCAACATTAACAACATTTAATGATTTTAATGCTTTGTCTAGATCCACATTACACACATCAGTTTTGTCCTGTATTGTTAAATGTTATAACAGCAAATGTAATCAAAAGATTGTTATGTAGGGTGAAATTTCTAGCTCTACAACCAACCCTCCTCCTTTATCCGGGCTTGGGACCGGCAAAGTGACCCAAAAGACACACTCTGGCAGAGTTTACTTAGGTTTATTTTTGGCCGGGGAGCTTTGGATGTGTGGTGGTGGTAAGTTTTTAGCAGCCTGAAAACTCCCTGTGCTTTTGAGTCTCCTCTCTCTCTCTCTGCTCCGCCCATAGACTGTAGCTGGGACTGCTGCGCAAGGCTACTGTGAGACTGCAGAACAATACGTGCTTCACGAGTCTCCAAAACACCAGATAAGTCGCCAAAACACCAGATAAGTCGCCAATAACACCAGAAAAAGTCGCTAGATTTGTCGCTAGTCGCTTTTTTGAAAAAAAGTCGCTATAGGGGTCTGAAAAGTCGCTAAATCTAGCGACAAAGTCGCTAAGTTGGCAACACTGGGCTGGAATAATGAAAGGAAGTGCTTCTGGGAGCACAACATGGACAATATAAATATAATAATAATAATATTGATAATAATAATGCTGCATCGGTTTTATGCCACGCTTTTTTTGACACTCAAAGACGCTTCACATGTCATTCTTTCTCTCCAAACACGGTTGTTTGCACCATAGGCCAAAGTAGATTCTCAGTGTATTACTTCCTGTTATATATAATAGAAAAAAAATATTCTGACATTCAACCCATGGATGTATTATATTATTGACCACACAGCGGCGCTACTGGCCATAGCAACCATGGTAGCAACGGGCGCGAGCTTTGTTTACCATAACGACCAACATGGAGGAGGAAGTTTCTCTGATCGAAACTGGAGCAAAAGAAGAGACTGAGGATGCACAAAAGAACCTGCACAGCCGAGTCGAAGAGCTTATGTAAACTAAAATAAACATCTTTACATGAACGAAATTGTAAAATAGAAAAAAAAAGACGGTTTAGCATAAAACTTAGCTAACGACCTAGCTAGTGTAAGTGGCAGCTAGCTTAAAGTTAAATGTGTGCTGTGTAACTTATTTGATTGGGTTTGCTGCCGACTTACTGCTTTGGATAAATGTTTTGTCTTTGCCTGGAATGAACCTCCAAATGATATTTATGTCTAAACATCTATTGACATTTTATGCTCAAAAACCAACATTGACATTGGGTTGGCTCACCTCCTCAGACGTGACATGTGGCTTAGGCTTAGCGAATGTAGATGGGACATTTAATGCTATTTAATTCAATGTTTTCTTTTTTTGTAAAGCCCTACATTACAACAGCAGTCATTTTGGAGGACATTACAGAGTTGACGATTTCTCAACAACAGATCAAAGAATCAACCAGTTAGAACACAGGAAATGCAGTAATCACAAACATATAGGATTGGAACATTGGTCCTTAGGGAGTGGATGACCATACATGTCCTAAAATGTCCCGGATCATCACAGCTATACACAGGCAAAACATTATTTAGATGAACCGAAGCAAAAAGCAAACGCATCACACTAGTAACGTTTTACCGTAGTTTATGTTGCCTTGATAGCCAGACAACATTCTTCTTTGGATGAGATATTAGGGGCTAGGCTAACTTTAAAGGTGCATTATGTTAAGAAGATCTTCTACTATACTTTGTTTGGAACAGGTAAAGGTAAAGGTGCACTTGATTTATCCCCGAAGGACAATTTTTCCTCTGCATTTGACCCATCCTGATGCCACAAGGGCCTCTGTCAGGAGCAGTGGTCACCGTAGTAACAGCGCCCGGGAACCCATCTACAGATGTTGATGCTCGGCTTGGTCAGGACTACCAGAACTGGATGATTTTACCTATTGTGCATGTTTTTAGTGGTAGGGGAAACTGGAGCACCCGGAGGAAACCTACGCAGGTGCAGGGGGAACATGCAAACTCCACTCAGAAAGAGCCTGTTTTCCGACCGGGATTCGAACCCTGGACCTTCTTGCTGTTTTACATAAATCAGTGCTTTGACAAAGAAAGGTTTTAAATATAAAAAAGCATAAACTACAGTTCTTGTTACAAAAAATAGGTCATTACTGAACAATTTTTGATTTACAGTCATGGTTATTACAAACTCATAAAAAGGCAGATATGTTTTTTGCGTCAAACTTTGAGTATTTCCAGCACTTTGTTGACCATACGATTATTTGACCAACTTAACCATTGCCTAAATATTTACAGTACTTTGTCGGGTCAAGCCTCTAGAAGTAGTTTGTTTTGTAGTTCAATTCACTTTTTTTCCCCACAGAAGACTGAACGCTGCTCTGTCGGCTGAGAATGACATGTATGAGCAGTTCATCAGCCGTTTAGACCCTCAGGAACTGATCTCTGCACAAGAACGGAAATCAAACTCTGGGGTAAGTACATTTTACATTCATATCTTAACACAAAAACACATACATATATTTTCTCTACTCAACCAGGGAAGAAGATGGAGGTCAAAATCCCAACCTGAACAACAACTATCTTTACAACAAAAATGCTATGTGGCTCAAAGTGAACTAATGGAGACAGAAAGAGAGCAGGAGAGGAGCAGACAGAAATATGAAAGAATCCATGACAGCTTCAAGGTAAACGACTATTTGGCCATGTTCACACTAAAGGGCACAAAAGTGTGACAAAAGGCCAAAAATTAGATTTTAATAATCAGAAGATATTTTATGTTTTTCATGTTTCCAAGCACCTCCTCTGTCCATTAGAAGTTGCTAGAACATAACTGTTTTATACATTAGACAAGTTTCCTATAGCGGCCCTGTTTATTTTATGTAACGGACGTGATGATTTGACGGAATGAGCTTTGTGGAAGTTTGATAGGTATTTTCAGATGTCCACATTTGATTCAGAGATTCTATTTTTTTACACAAAGTAGATGCAAAGTGATACTTTCATATTGTCAAGCAATTAAATGTGAAAACAGACCAGATTTTTGTTTTCCTCAAGTTTAATTTTTAGAGAAAAGAGTTCATTTTTCAGGGGTCATTTAATTATTTTTTGTTGTTTTTTTTTTTTATGATTCCTTTTTATATCAAGTGATTTCCTTCTGTTGTGTTAATCATGTAAATATTGTGGGATTTCATCTTCTGCTTTTTCAGACTGAGGACATTTTATTTTCTATGTAACTGGCGTCACAGTAGAATGGTCCAATCAGAGGCTAATTTGGTCGTTTAAAATGTTGCTAAACATTTTTATGTCAATCTTTCCTTTTGATTTTTTCCACACTATCTCTTCAATGTGTCTGTGTTTGAAATCTTTTTTCCAATCTATGAAAGTAATTTTAGTTTTTAAGTTATAACCTTTTAAAGTCCAGATACTTCAATTGTCACTTTACTGTGAACACACTCATTTAGCAACACTCATAGTCTGCGTAGCGTTCGGGCCGGGACGTCGTTTAGGATCTTCTTGTTTGCAGGATTCAATGAAGGAGGCGGAAATGCGTTTGGAAGACATAAGGAAAGAGAAGGTTGATGTTGAACGCAGGCTTCTCAAACCTCTGAGGGAAAACAGATTGGACATACACGACCCGGAGAAAGTGCTGCGGTTCATCAAAGACAAGTCCAAGGTGAAACTAAACTCACTGAGCTGTTATTTGTGTTGTCTTCAAATGCATATGACACGCTATAGCCTCCAGTTTTTCCCAGTTTGCAAATGAGTAAACGGTCAAACATACAATATCGCAATATGTTTCAAGTTTTAAACCATCAATCGTGGCCATATAGTTTTGCTTAAAGAGCGACTAAACACCAAAATAAGCTTTTTTTTAACTCATAAAACATAGAGCCATTGGTCCAATAATTGTCAATTCCAGCCCTCATCTAACAGAGCTGCTGATTCATGCGATTTCACCAATTGGTTATTAATTAATTTATTTATAGATAAACCAAATGGAGAAGTGCAGTTTGAAGACTCAGTCCCTGCGAGTTCAGGAGAAGAAGCTCCAGCAGCAGCTTCGACAGAGAACAGACCTGGGCAAGGCCGACCATGAGGTGAACTCTGACCTTTCATTTATGGTTATTTACATTATCATGGAATGGTTCTTCCTCTTCCCCCTCCTCCTCCCTCTTCCTCCTCCCCTCTTTCTCATCTCTTCTTCTTCCCTTTCCTCCTCATTTCCCCCCTCTTTACCTCTCCTCTCTTCCCCCTCCTCCCCTCTACTGCTCCTCTTCCTTTTCCTAATCTTCTTCTCCTTCTCTTCCCCCTCCTCCTCTCTCCTTCTCTTCCTAATCCTCTCCTCCTCTTCCTTTTCCTTCTCTTCCCCCCCTCCTCCCCTCTACTGCTCCTCTTCCTTTTCCTCATCTTCTTCTCCTTCTCTCCCCCTCCTCCTCTCTCCTTCTCTTCCCAATCCTCTCCTACTTGTCCTCTCCTCTCTCCTCTCTCCTCCTCCTCCCCTTTTCCTCCTGTCCTCTTTCTCATCTCTTCTTCTTCCCTTTCCTCCTCCTTTTCCCCCTCTTTACCTCTCCTCTCTTCCCCCTCCTCCCCTCTACTGCTCCTCTTCCTTTTCCTCATCTTCTTCTCCTTCTCTTCCCCCTTCTCCTCTCTCCTTCTCTTCCTAATCCTCTCCTCCGCCTCTCCTTTTCCTCCTCCTCTCTTTCTACTCTCCTCCACTTCCTTTTCCTCCTCCTTTCCCCCCTCTTCTCCTCTCCTCCCTTCCCCCTCCTCTCCTCTACTACTTCTCTTCCTTTTCCTCATCTTCTTCTCCTTCTCTTCCCCCCTCCTCTCTTCTCTTCCCAATCCTCTCCTCCGCCTCTCCTTTTCCTCCTCCTCTCTTTCTACTCTCCTCCACTTCCTTTTCCTCCTCCTTTCCCCCCCTCTTCTCCTCTCCTCCCTTCCCCCTCCTCTCCTCTACTGCTCCTCTTCCTTTTCCTCATCTTCCTCTTCTCCTCTTCCCCTTCTCTTCCTCACCCCCTCCTCCTCCTCTTCTCTTCCCCCCTCCTCCTCTCTCCTCCTCTCTCCTTCTCTTCCCAATCCTCTCCTTCTACTTGTCTTCTCCTCTCTCCTCCTCCTCCCCTCTTTCTCATCTCTTCCTTTTCCTTTTCCTCCGCCTTTCCCTCCTCTTCACCTCTCTTCTCTTCTCCCTCCTCCCCTCTACTGCTCCTCTTCCTTTTCCTCATCTTCTTCTCCTTCTCTCCCCCTCCTCCTCCTCTCTCCTTCTCTTCCCAATCCTCTCCTCCGCCTCTCCTTTTCCTCCTCCCCTCTTTCTACTCTCCTCCACTTCCTTTTCCTCCTCCTTTCCCCCCCTCTTCTCCTCTCCTCTCCTCTACTGCTCCTCTTCCTTTTCCTCATCTTTCTCTCCCCCTCCTCCTCCTCTTCTCTTCCCCCTCCTCCTCTCTCCTCCTCTTCCCGATCCTCTCCTCCTACTTGTCCTCTCCTCTCTCCTCCTCCTCCCCTCCTCTTCCTCATCCCCTCTTCCCCCTCCTCCCCTCTTTCTCATCTCTTCCCCTTCCTTTCCTCCTCCTTTTCCTCCTCTTCACCTCTCCTCTCTTCCCCCTCCTCCCCTCTACTGCTTCTCTTCCTTTTCCTTATCTTCTTCTTCTCTCCCCCTCCTCCTCTCTCCTTCTCTTCCCAATCTCCTCCTCCTCCTCTTCTTCATAGAGTCCTGTGCCCTTCCTCTCGTGGACCTCCTTAAGTGATTTAAACGTGTTTTCTTTCAGGAGTTCCACCAACACTTGAACGAGGACCACAGTGATATGGATTTAGATGAAGTTCGAGCCGACAGTATAAAAGCACAACATGCACTGAGTTCTTACAAGGTTTGACGTCATTCTCTCTATTTACAAGTTTTATTGTTGTATTTTACTCCAGGGTCAGTGAGGATTCTGATGCAAACCTTTGATTATTGCTGCCTTAAAGTCACGATAAATTACAGGGCATTCATATTCACAGTCCATGGTTCCATATCGCTCAACCGTCACCATAGTAACCCACAGATTGAGTACAAAGTTTGCTGACAGCATTTTGACATTATTTATAAACGTCTATTGTGTTTCAGAATATTGAATTCAAGGTTTTTAGGAAAGAGTCGCCCTCAACACTTTTTGAACCAAACTCTCTGGTCTTATTTGTCGAGCACGTATCACCAGAATGATTGACATTTGGGCGAACCAATAGTTTTGATGATCCACCCGGAAGTAGAAAATCATGAGTTAAATCTAGGCATACTTTGCTTTTTCTCCTCTGTGTGTGTGTGTCTTCACTTTGGTCATGACAACGGTTGCTAAGCAGCTTAATACTGTCTTTTGGCAAAAAACGTAGACCTTTTCCTCAAATATGTTCTTTTGAGTGTAGTGGACAAAATATATATTGTTTCCATTTTGTTGTCTTTCAGTTGATAAAGTATTTTCCATTGTTTTTATTTACTTAAAAATTAGTCTGGTGTGCGTGTGAATGGTTGGTGGTGGTCGGAGGGGCCGATGGCATATGTTAGTTGCCTCACTTCTGACAGTGTGCCCCAGGGCAGATGTGGCTACAGTAGTTTATCACCACCGTGTATAGAGTGAAAGAATAATGACATGGTTTTGTGAGTCCAAAAAAAGCGCTGTGTAAAACCAACGCAATATTATTCTTATAATTCCAAACTCTATTAATAACACACCGTCACATCCACACAGGAGAAACTGCAAAGTGCCACAAGTGAATTATCAAATCTACTCAAAGAGATCAAGGGGAAGGAGATAAAAGCGGCGCGGTTGGAGGCGCGCCTACAGAAAGCGGAGGAGGAGCGTTTAAAAGAACAGATTCTTAATGGCCACCTGGAGCGGCAGATTTCAGAGTACGAGGCCCCTGGAACCACGGAGTACATGCTGATGAAGGAGAAGCACCGGAAACTGCAGCAAACTATTCTCACGTGGGAGCGGAGAGCTGGGGTCGCTGAGGTGGTCTTATCTCATCACTCCCTTTTTTATCCTTGTTGGTATTCTGTGCAACAAACTCCATTGGTCTCTTTCAGATGGCCTTGAAATTCAGTCAATCTTGGCCTAGACACAGCGCCACTTTTACTCCCGTGAACAGCGCCGAGACCAGAGCCGAGACCAGAGCCGTGAACAGCGCCGAGACCAGAGCCAGGACTGGGGAACGCAACTTCTCATTAAAACTTCCGAACATCGCAGAACATAAGAAAATCTCATTATTGAATTAGTTTATAATGAAAAGTGAGCGTTTTTAAGTGGCCTAGTGGTGATGTGTTTTTGTGTTAGAGATATAATTTTCCCCATTTTATTTTAGCTGGTAGTGTGTGTTTATGTGTGGGTTAAACAGATAAATGAATTAGCAAAAAAGTCAAAATAAATTGTGGCTCATATTCGGACTCGGACAAGGCAAAGATCTTACATTAAATTAAAAAGATCCAACTCTCAATGACTTCTTCATATTTTCAGATGTTTTTTTTGCAGCTCATTCCATGTCTTTCATACAGTGTTCCGGGACCGTTAGTGTGCCCTGGGAAATGATCCAATATCACCTTTTTGGGCAATATAATGTGAAAAAAGAAACAATTAGAAGATTAGAAATACTTCTTTGCACTTCTGATTTTCTACATGATACACTTTAAATGATAATTACTATTATTTTTTTTAAAATAAATGCTGCAGAATAACATCAGTTTCAGTTTCAGCTGGTGGTGTGCCATGAGATAGTTTTTAGTGAAAAAGGTGTGTCACGGCTCCAAAAGGATGGGGAACACTAGAGCAGTAAGTTATTTTTTTTTTTTATGTGTCTGCATGGTATGAAATGTGCAGAGGCTGGGTGCTCTGAGATGTGGCGAGGAGCTCGGAGTAGAGCTGCTGCTTCTCCACGTCACTATAGGAGCCAGTTGGCTTGGGTAACTGTTTTGGATGACTCCCCAGATTAGTGTTCCAAGCATGACCAGGAGGAGACCAGGGGAAGCATCAGGATGAGACCAGGAGGAGACCAGGGGAAGCACCAGGAGGAGACCAGGGGAAGCATCAGGAGGAGACCAGGGGAAGCACCAGGAGGAGACCAGGGGAAGCTTCAGGAGGAGACCAGGGGAAGCACCAGGAGGAGACCAGGGGAAGCACCAGGAGGAGACCAGGGGAAGCTTCAGGAGGAGACCAGGGGAAGCACCAGGAGGAGACCAGGGGAAGCACCAGGAGGAGACCAGGGGAAGCACCAGGAGGAGACTAGGGGAAGCACCAGGAGGAGACCAGGGGAAGCTTCAGGAGGATACCAGGGGAAGCTTCAGGAGGAGACCAGGGGAAGCACCAGGAGGAGACCAGGGGAAGCACCAGGAGGAGACCAGGGGAAGCTTCAGGAGGAGACCAGGGGAAGCACCAGGAGGAGACCAGGGGAAGCACCAGGAGGAGACCAGGGGAAGCACCAGGAGGAGACTAGGGGAAGCACCAGGAGGAGACCAGGGGAAGCACCAGGAGGAGACCAGGGGAAGCACCAGGAGGAGACCAGGGGAAGCCTCAGAAGAAGACCGGAAGCACCAGGAGGAGACCAGGGGAAGCACCAGGAGGAGACCAGGGGAAGCACCAGGAAGAGACCAGGGGAAGCACCAGGAGATCAGGGGAAGCACCAGGAGGAGACCAGGGGAAGCACCAGGGGAAGCACCAGGACACCAGGGGAAGCACCAGGAGGAGACCAGGGGAAGCCTCAGGAGAAGACCAGGGGAAGCACCAGGAGGAGACCAGGGGAAGCACCAGGAGGAAACCAGGGGAAGCACCAGGAGGAGACCAGGGGAAGCCTCAGGAGGAGACCAGGGGAAGCACCAGGAGGAGACTAGGGGAAGCACCAGGAGGAGACCAGGGGAAGCACCAGGAGGAGACCAGGGGAAGCACCAGGAGGAGACCAGGGGAAGCACCAGGAGGAGACTAGGGGAAGCACCAGGAGGAGACCAGGGGAAGCACCAGGAGGAGACCAGGGGAAGCACCAGGAGGAGACCAGGGGAAGCCTCAGAAGAAGACCGGAAGCACCAGGAGGAGACCAGGGGAAGCACCAGGAGGAGACCAGGGGAAGCACCAGGAAGAGACCAGGGGAAGCACCAGGAGATCAGGGGAAGCACCAGGAGGAGACCAGGGGAAGCACCAGGGGAAGCACCAGGACACCAGGGGAAGCACCAGGAGGAGACCAGGGGAAGCCTCAGGAGAAGACCAGGGGAAGCACCAGGAGGAAACCAGGGGAAGCACCAGGAGGAGACCAGGGGAAGCCTCAGGAGGAGACCAGGGGAAGCACCAGGAGGAGACTAGGGGAAGCACCAGGAGGAGACCAGGGGAAGCACCAGGAGGAGACCAGGGGAAGCACCAGGAGGAGACCAGGGGAAGCACCAGGAGGAGACCAGGGGAAGCACCAGGAGACCAGGGGAAGCACCAGGAGGAGACCAGGGGAAGCACCAGGAGACCAGGGGAAGCACCAGGACACGCTGGAGGGACGGTCTCTCGGCCGACCTGGAAACGCCTCAGGATTCCCCCGGATGAACTGGAGGAAATGTGAGGATAGTGAAGTCTCTTTGCTTTGACTGCTGCCTCCACGACCCAGCAACAAATAAAGCGGAAGAAAATGGACAGATGGCAAGAAATAAAACGTGTTAAACATTTCAACAAACTATTTCCTTTATTAGAAAGACATCTTTTGAGCTACAAGTCCCCAAAGGTCTCTACATGATGTTACATGCCTTATATACAGATATTTACAGAGAAGTGTCACGATGAGTCAGCTGTAGAATGGCATTATTACTTTGCTTCATATTTTCTCTTTAGACACAGCATCTGACAACACAGAGTTCCTCTAATGTTTGATAAAGGCACTTTCACAAGTACAGAACACCACACAGCAGCTTATTGCCTACAGGCGCCAAGAGTCCAACTTTGGTGATGTTACATAGTGACAAGCACACTATTTACAACTGTTGGGTAATAGTTATACATTTTTCTACACAAAAAATCGCATAATCATAGAAAAATAATACAAGTTAGTTTAGTTTTATTCACACATTATGTCAAGTCATTGATGGTGTAAACTCAAGATACCAGCTGTGAAATGTTGCTTCACAAACACAGAGATTACAGGATCACAGTCAGACGTTTGAAATTGTGGCACACATTGTTTGATGAGGCTCTTGCTATTGCATTAGAAAAATAAAATAGCTTTGAATAGATGACAGAGGACTGTGAGGAGGCAGTGAAAACAAACGGTATTAGCACAGGCAGTTACACTAACAGTCATCAGGTCCATGGCTACGGGCTCTCGCGCAGGAGAAGGCCATGAGTCTATAAACACAACACATGTTTAGTCTTTGGACAGGTAAAGCCAAGCAAGGCAGAAAAGTAGATACTCTTTCTACGGTTTGTGATACTCTATTATTATACTGCAAGAGATGATCGATCATAACAATACATATTACAAAGTTTAATCTTGCATTATTTGTTACTATTCAAGGAAAGATCTGAAAACACATGTTCTTTGAGTGGTTTTACCCAGTAAGTTATAATCAATTCCAGGCAATAGCAGATTATTCTTATAGATATTTCTGTACATTTCATATCATTAGAGGAAAGATGCTATGTTTACAAGTGAATAAAAAAGGTTTGGTACCAGTACCTCAAATGTATTAACAAAGTACCTTAAATTATGAGTCTAACTTATTTTTTCCCATTGAGTTGCAGCACCTTAGTATTATTTTACATAATCTGAAAACTACCAAGATTGTTCTAGTTTACTAATAGGTAAACAATCGATGTAAAAGGTCTAAAGCTTAGAGTGGTAGTTTTAATTTACTCGCTAAAGGAAGCCTTTGTGATTTGTTGTTTCAGAAAGGAAAATAAAAAGCCAAAACAAACATTCTGCAAGTACACTTAGCTGAAGGTGCACAGTCTCTAAACAGGAAGAGTCCACAGACCTTCTCTGTCAAAGCCTGCACAGAACTATTACTATGTGTTACCATATTTCACGTTTCTCTAAAGCATTGCACTACTTTACAGGAGAGTTTGAACACTGCAAAAAGTGAAGAAAAATTGCTCAAATTTGACCAAAAATGAATCTTAATTTGAGCACATTTTGACTGCCTATGGGACAAAGCAAAATGATATTGTTTTAAAAAGATACAAGAAATGTCTCCATTGGAATGAGAAAATAAAGCTACATTTCTTGAAATAAGACTCATTGACTTTGTCCCATTGGCAGATCCTGTTTCAAGACAATCAGAATGTGCTCAAATAAGCTAAAAAACGCTCGATTCAAGCAATTATTTCCTCATATTTTATCATTTTTTGCAGTGAAGTGGCTACATGGTGCAGGACTTGTCCAGTGGGTCCTGAGTGGGAGTGGCGGGCCCCTGTGGAGGCTGGTTGTTCTTAGGCATGACCAGGGGCTTGGGCCTGAGCGCAGGGGGCTTGAGCTGCACTCCCATGCGCGGAGTCACCACCGGCTTGAACGTGCTCATGGCGTCGCTGGAGGAGCTGGTGGTGCGGCGGATGGGGGGCTCGGTGTGGGCGGTGGGACGCAGCAGGACTCCGTGGATGGGGCTTAGAGACTCGCTGGAGCTGTGAGAGAGACCGCCGCCGCCGCCGCCGCTCTGTCGCTGCTCCAGAGTGTCCAGCACCACGTCGGGCGCGTGTTTGGCTGAACTCTGCCTCTCCAGCTCACGCAGCTCGTTCAGGGCAGTGTTCATGGTTTCCTCTATGTCCTACACAGTGAGTGAGAGGAAGGAAGAAAGAGCAATTAACGAGAAAATAAGAAAAAACGTGAGCAATAAAGACCATGCAAAGAGCAAGAGATGAAATGTGCAAAATTAGCAGTACTGTAGACCAAATTGTAGAGCAGGGGTCTCCAGCCAGTAGCTCGCCAGCCCCTTACAGGTAGCTCGCCAAAGGAATTAGAATTTAACAAATACACTTGAATAAATACTTTTTGAGCCCTTACAAATCTATTTTAAGTATAAATATTGGGTTATACAGTATTATGGTGTATTTTGCACGTGTTCTCCGTGTTTCGTCGTAATTATTCGATACATTTTTATTACGACTGCAAACAGGAGTAGCTCTCTGCCTCTTCGTTTCTATAAAAGTAGCTCTCCGATTGAAAAAGGTTGGAGACCCCTGTTGTAGAGTGTAATGAGGAAATGAGAAGTCACCCATCATGCAAAAAAACATAAAAGAGAATAGATTGACTACTGTTGATGATTCAGTCTTAAGGTTGCACACTTTGAACATAAAGGTAATGAAAGATTAAAGGTCCTAGCATGCTCCTGATAGGCAGGCAGACAGCTGGCAGTTTGAAGTGCACTATTCCGACTGATATTAGATCACTGTTATAATATATTAGACGCTAAATCAATGTACTTTGATATAAATTACAACCACTCAGTCAAATACGCTGAGATAGCCTTTTACAAGTCCCAATATTATGCCATGCTCCCTGCGCTCTGCCTGTGAAGCTCATTGTTGTATTTGCACAGTCACAGATGCAGCCAGAGGAAGCAGAAGACAGGGACTGACTATGTGTTTACAGGGCGGGGCAGGGCTTTGATGGTGGAGGGAGCTGCGGTCGGGGCGCCGCTCGTCCCACGCTGACCTGAGCGATGGTCTCCGGGTCCAGGCCTTTGCCCCCGTGGTGATGGTGCGTGTCTGAAAAGCCTGGGTACTGGCCGGACGAGGTGGAGCGGCGGATGGGGGGGCTCTCCATCTTCTTCAGGGACTCGTGACGGCTGATGTTGGTGAGGCTGCCGTGGCCGGTGCGTCGCCGCCGCTCCGGACTGTCCACGGGGAGGTGGTTCCGACTGCGCAGGACGTCGCGGGGGCTGAAGTGGCTGAGGACCGGGGAGCCCATGTCAGGGGTGCAGCCGTGTCCCGCGTGCCCCGGCTGGGAGGGGTGCACCATACACAGGACGTCTGTGGGGCGCACAGGCGGCCGCCGCGATGGAGGCTCAGATCTCTTTCTGTGTCTGCTGCAAAAACAAACAAGATAAAATAAGATGAGAGATCCTTCATACGTCCCACAGTGGGGATATTTCAGTGTTGCAGCGCACAGACAGGACAGTGGTACATCAGCACACAGAATATACAATATGAGTAGCGGCTATGTTTCTTCGCTAGCTGTAAATAATTCAATATCAATCTTTTGAAACATCTCTCTCTATGTAGTGCAAGTTTATATACTTATAGAGCAGGATAAGTAGATAATGTTTTGTTTTGCTCTCTGCTGTTGAATAACTGTCATAAGGAGCGCGGAAATATGAAAGTAGTGTACGCGGCCAGCCTTGATGTTTATTCATCGAACTGAATTTCTCCATTGTGAGATAATAAAGTATTTGATTGATTGATTGATAGATAAAGTGACATTCAGTGGACGTTCTGAAATCGCAGTATTGCACATTGCACTTGATTGCAGTATTCACGTATTCACAGATGAATGACATGTACAGGCTCAGCAGTTCTCATCGTACAGCCAACAACAAACTCATGTTATCTAAACTTGCTAGGTCCTCGGTTTGCCATTTCCTTTCCTTCCCTGCTGCTGTCAGACTGTAGAACGAACAACGAGGATTAACGAACACTGCCGACCTGACCTCATAAGTCATGCATCTGTGCAATCAATTTAAGTCATGTCAGAATGTGCAATATACAACCACAGGTGTCACTATCTCCCATACGCTCACGGTGCTAGCATGTACAGAAATGCTAAAGATTTTATACTTTACTAAAAAGTATAAAACTTTGGGACGAATAAAGGAATTCTTATCTTATCTTTATATGATGTGAATATTTTAGAATATTTGGTCGGTGGAATCTTTTCTAAATCTTGTTTCATGTTTATGAACAAAAAACATTTAAACCTGTATGTTTTTGTTTTTTTTACAACAACTTTCTCAGGGCCTACATGTGTAAATTAGCATACACGCTAAAACCGCTCCTCTGACGGCATTGGTTATTATTATTATTATTATCTTTATTTATCAGACTCGAAGTCCATAAAAAACAAACAAACACATCACAAACACAACAGACAAACAGGTTAATAAACAAAAGATACATAAGTGATGCTTTGGGAGATGCACAGACTCCCTGCACCAGAACACATTCTCCAGCAGAGGGAGCCGTTTACAAATATAAAATACTCCTCTGGGATGACTAAACAGTGCACACAGTTTTAGAAGAAACATTATTAAGACTGTGAAGGCACCCTGTGAAACCTCTATGTATTCATCTTATTGGCACAAACAGACCAGTCACAGCAAGAAAAGAGGGTTTTTCATACATTTTTGATCTATAAAAACACTTAAAGAGACATTGATGGACTGTATCATCTCGTTATGGACCAATGGCTCTACACTGAAAAAAGTCAAAACTTGGTAATATTAATTTACTAAAAAATAACATAAATTATGCTTTTTAAAGGCACGTTTTTTGTGTTTTTGCTTGAATGTAGTTTATTATTTTACTAGTTTTAAGATAATAATACTTCTTTGTTTAGAGCAAATAAGTTTGCTATGCTATATTTCAAGAAAACATGTCTCAAAAATGTTTAAGAAATAAGTAAATAATATTTTAAATGTATGTTTTTAAGTTTTTATACTAGAATCAAGTCGTTTGGATCATATTTATATAAAAGACACATTTCCTTGTTCTTTTTTCAGATCTTTTTTTTATTTTAAGCAGTATTTTACTTATTTTATCATTGCATTTCTTGTGTTTAATCGGTTTGATTCTCTGATCTGTGTTGGCAAATCCACAGTTTTGTAAAGTCCTCCCAGAAAACGATTGCTGTAATTTACTGCTGCACAAGAATACATTTAATAGAATTGAACATGTCGTGTGTCGCCCTGATTCTACCGCTATGCTAATGCTACACCCCTCCAAGCAGCTGGACCCTTCCCCAAGTCGGTATACGAGTGCGATTTTAAGCACAAAGCCTTCTGGGTCGTGTGTTGTTTACAGAGAGAAGTACAGGAAGAAAAGTCCCATAAATAGCCCGGGGCATGAATGATTCAGCGATGGACTGAGCGCTGGGAGGAGGGCGTGGACCGCGGGGGGAGGAGGCGGCCTTCACCTGGGAGCAGCTGACAGGTAACCGTCGGCAACGCAGCCTCTCTGAATATATAAACTCTTCATTAGCATGCACTGGGGACTGCGCATCACATGAGTCACAGCAGAAAAACTCAGTGTGAATCATCTAAAGTAAGGAGTTTGAAGAGTTTGAGGTTCGTAAACTTCCACCAGAATCGACAAAGCAAAAGTGTGAATGTAATTGATGCAGAATTGGAGCAAACGGAGGCTTCAAAGCACTACTGCACTACTTTCCTGTTTATTTATTTTGTATTTATTGTTTATTTGGTTGGGACAGTACATGTTATTGAACACATCATTCCGGATTATGGCCACGGGCTATTTTGCATCTGTAATCCCACGTTCGCACTCACAAACACACACTCATTCACCCTGAACTATTGCACATGTTTTTAGTGGTAGGGGAAACCGGAGTACATGGAGGAAACCTACGCAGACACGGGGAGAACATGCAAACTCCACTCAAAAAAGCCCCGTTCCGACCGGGATTCGAACCCAGAACCTTCCATTCACTTCGTGCCGCCTTATTTTTCCCCCTCATTCATGCAGATCGGTGCAGCGCTGTATCCCACGGCACATTTCCCTTGGGACAATAACGTTCATATTATTTGATCTAATTTATAATACATGGATCGAACGAATACTTTTAACACACAATATTAGAGGTTATTTAGCAACAGAAGTTAAAGTTGGGATACTGACTCGTGGGCCGCCGTCCTCGGTCCTCGTCCTACAGTTCTGGGGCTATAGCCTGTCTGCGGTTTCTCACTTTTCTGGAGGTTCTTTATAAATCCAGACTTTTAAACAAAGCTCTTAGGATTGTTAATGACTCTTCTGGCCACCCTGGAAAAGCCATGTTCCAGCTTCTTCCCTCTGGCAGAAGATATCGCTCTCTGAGATGCAGGACATCTCGTTACGCTAACAGTTTGTATCCACAGGCTGTCATCAGTGTGAACAGAGCACTTTAATGATTTGCACTTGTTTTGAAACTGTTTTAGTCGATCGATTTCACAGTGACATTTGTTTACCGTTTTATTTGTTTTATTTCTGTCTTTGAATCTTGTTTTATGTCTGTATTTGTCTGTGCACACTGGAGACTTTTTGCTAATGTATTCCAATGTCGTTTTTTTTTACTGCAAATGGAAAATAAACTGAATCTGATTTTTTTTTTTAGTGCTTCATTGTTGATGCAGGACGGTCTAAGGACAGTGACGATCCACAACACTGACGAAAGTGGATTAACATTTATGGAAAGTGGTCATTGGTCGAGCTTCTCATGGACCAACGGCTCCTATGAGTTTGTTATTATTGCTTTTCCTGTTTTCGAAAGGTTTTTTTCTATGATCCATTGACAGCAAACTGACTGTTGTGAGTTAGGGCTACAGTATGTAAATATGAATTCAATTGAAATGAATTGTTTTGTATCTTTTAAAAAAACACATGTCGTTTGTCTCAACAAAAAGAGTCTGAAAAGTCTGAAGATACAGTAGATGGATAGTTGGATGTGGTTTGAAAGTTCAGGACCCCAGCTTTAACAACAAGAATACTGCTATTTCAGAGTCTGTAAGTCCAGTTAACAATGACAAATATGCATTGTTATCCTGCTTTTTCCAACCAATCCTTAGTCATACATGTCATTTTGTTCGATACAGCTGTGTTGTACATGTTCTGAAATGACCAGGTTGATTGACAGCTCGGTTGCGGTTCAGTTCCCAGTCTCCTTTGACGACATTTGATTCTCCTGCAAAGCGTCGTTGCAGCCGAGCTTAGTCATCAGCGGGTCACACGGGAACACGCTGCAAGGACACACACGGATCCAGTCGCACCTCCGTCTGCTGGCTCCGGGCCCGTTACTACTCTTCTCCACGTCAGGAAGGATGGAACCAGAAAGAGTTGAAATGCCCCTCTGTGAAACGACTACCCGATAGGTCGCTTGTATACAATTGCCACCAAGCTGCCCCCAAGCTGCCCCCAAGCTGCCCCCAAGCGCCCCCACATGAGTAGTGGAATACGTACATTTAGTATTTTGAAATGTTGAATGAATAATAACAGATTGTGACAAAATTGTTCTATTATGAAGTCTGAAAATCCACTACCAAAATATGTATTCCCAACCTTTGCCAGTGAAGAATCATTTATAATCATTTATACTTTATTCTTGCTACTTTATTCTTCTTTGTCTGGGAAGTTGGAACCTTTAGGCAAGACACTTCACCCCCATTGCCTAGAATGAGTCTGGTGTGTGAATGGTTGGAGGTGGTCGGAGGGGTCGATGGCACAGACTGGTTGCCCTGCATCTGTCAGTGTGCCCCAGGGCAGCTGTGGCTACACTTGTTTATCACCACCGTGTATGGAGTGAATGAATATTGACACGTGAAGCGTCTTTGAGTGTCCAAAAAAGCGCTGTATAAAACCGATGCATTATTATTAGTAATTATAATAACGGGTTAACCCTTTAATGTTAACTCCTAGGAAAAAGCAATCTCATTTTGTTTAACTAATAACAATGATTTTCTTTTAAACCCTAGTTTTTTTTTTTTTATAGGGCTTTAATAAATGATTGACATGCAGTTTGATGGTTAAAGGGCCTAAAATCAAGTGCTAGAGAAGCCCCCATGAGGTAGATTCAGTTCAGTTAAAAACGGATCCATCAAATAGTTGAGCAAACCGTTAAACCGTTAAACCGTTAAAGGGCTGAGATCAATCTGTAGTTTTAGAACTTTCACCAAACTCAGGTCGACCATCACCTCCTTCAAAAGACTTTTGTGTGTGGCGTGAACGGTGGATGAGCCCGAACAAACCGGAGCTAAGCGAGTGTGGAAGTGGCCAGAATACAGCAGCAGTGTTGAAGAGGCCGACCTGCTGATGTAGGCGTCTGCGATCCGGGCGTCGGTGGGAGAGTTCAGGTCTTTCCCCGAGCACTTGTCCTCCCCGGCGTGACCACTGCTCGCCTCGCTGTCCGCCTTCTGGCTCAGGGTGTCCGAGAAGTTGTCATCTCTGGGACGGTGACAGTGACGGCGCCGAGAGAGAGAGAGAGAGAGAGAGAGAGGCAGAGCAGAGGAAAGAACATGAAACGATAGAATCAGCAGATCAGTCCGTCTTCACAGAACGCGCCCTGGTGTCGTTTTACTCCTGGGTCAGCGTTTTGTCTCGAGGTCCGAGCTCAATCGTGGGTTGTATGACAGACACATATGCGTACGAACGATTACTGTATGAAGTTATGTTGTATACTGCTGGGGCTGAAAGATCAGTCTCAGTCCGATCGCAATTTCACAAGACCAAATATAGTCGTTTCATAGAGACATCTCAGAACAGGTGAAAGTCAATGTACTCACTTTACTTCCCAAAGTGAGATATATCAAGACTGTATTTGTTATAATGTTAATAATTATGGCTCACAGCTTGTAAAAACCTGAATTAGAAAATAGCCTGTAATCCATAATCTTAAAAATCATACTGAAAGGCTCGACATATTTAAAGTTGCAGAAAGAAATGGACTTGGGTTTTTTCACAATTTCACTTGAATCGTAGCTAAAATCCTCTTCTTTGTCAAGGAAATATGGATAATATTATCTCTTGCATATTCTGAAATGCAAAGGATTTTCTTTTTTTTTCTGCAAGTAATTTTCTCAAATTTCCCAAAATAATTTCCACAACTTTATTTCAAACATAAACCTTTAAATTGTTATATATTTATCTTTCCCTATGATGTGGAGTTTTCTACACATCTACTTTGATTATCGAGGTGAAAAGGATTAAGAATTCAATACAGATTAAAAGACTTTTGAACAGGTCCTCAAAACATTACAAAATATATTACATTCATCAATAAATGAGTTATTTCACTTAGAAAGATTGCTCACAACAATAGAAGGACTTTGTCTGTGCATGTATGAAGTTCTGCAGACGGACCAATGGCTCTATGTGTTTGTTATCATTTTTTTATCACGGTTTGATTCTCTGATCTGTGTTGGCGAATCGACAGCTTTGTAAAGTCCTTTGAGATTTAGGGCTACACAAAAATACATTGAATTGAGTTGAATTGCAGATGGTCCTTCATGGTATTATTATCATTATTGTTCCCCCAAATGGGAAAGTCCAATCTGCCTCCATTCAATCCCACATCTGACTGAAACGACAATGAGAATAATGCATTTACGTCTCGAGGTTTAAGACACGGTCGGTACTTTCTCAAATCTGCTGACTAATGCTCACAGACCCAATGTGCAACGACGGGCACTTAACCAGCCACCAGAGAGTCTGCTGCCTGAGAGCGGACTTCCTGTGCTCACGCAGCCTCTCTACATGTTTAATTCTGGACTATTTTATGGGGTTTGAAGAAGACCTTTGCTCCCTTCTCGCTCTTCCCCCTTTTTTTTTCTCAGCAGCGAGCACCGTGTCCCAGAGCTCGGAGAGGCGACCGTGACAGCTGTAAATTCTGCGTCTATTTCATTAGCAAAGACGACATCCCATCAGCTGAGATCCCGCCGGTGAATTATTGATAGAAGAAGCAAGCGATCGGACCGAGGCAGAGGGAAAGGGGAGAAAGCGGCACAAGAAGCCACTGTAAATGAGCATTTTGTCAGGGCCAGCGCCTAAGTGATTGGAGTAGTTCTTTTCTTGTTCTAACGAGACGGTAAATCCAGTCCATTAAGCAGCAACAGTCAGTGCACGGCTTGTTAGGGCCAGGGGCCAGAGACGGTGACAGGAAGCAGGTTAAGGACCCTGGAGACTACAGGGAATGGTGACTAGGTATTGATGTACGTCAGATTTATCTCATCATTTACATTTCAAAATATATAAAAGGGAACTGTATGTAATCAAACAGAAGGGAGACACCGGTGAGGGAAGGGGCCTGTTTTTGTCTCAATACAAATGAAGCTGAAGCGCAAATTCACACTGGAAGACCGGCCACAACTTCCAACTGTCCAGAGCCAGCCAATCACACAGCTCTACCAGCCTCAAGCCTCCACCAATCACAGAGCTTTGCCAGCCTCTCGAGCCTCAGCCAATCACACAGCTCTGCCAGCCTCTCGAGCCTCCACCAATCACACAGCTCTACCAGCCTCAAGCCTCCACCAATCACACAGCCCGGCCAGCCTCTCGAGCCTCCACCAATCACACAGCCCGGCCAGCCTCTCGAGCCTCCACCAATCACACAGCCCGGCCAGCCTCTTGCCAACCCACTGACAGCAAAGCGGGCAGTTTAAAAGCAGCCACTTCCTGATAAACAGCACTTCCTGAGGCTCTTAACACCCACAGCCTCCCCAGCGCCTCCTCAAGCTCCTGGTTCCCACTCTGGTTCCTGCTCTGGTTCTACTCATGGGTACCTTGAAGCTAATGGATTGTTTTAACCCTTTAATGTCCATGTAGAAAAACTAACAACACAAATGTTTGTTTTTTTCTTTTTGAGCCCCTAGTTTTCTTTACCGAAGGGTTGAGATGCAGTTTGATGGTAAAAGTCTAAAACCAAGTGATAGAGATGCAACAATGAGGTAGATTTCAGTTCCAAGCTTTAAGCAGATTCTGTATCGTGACAGAAAAAGTGATCCACCAAACGGTTGAGGAAAACCTTCTTGGGTAAATCTGTATTTAACGAGGTGGGAATACCTTACAATAAAACATTTACCAAAGGCAGCGCGGACCAACTGCAATACTCAGAACGTGCTGACACTGGACTTTATATATTTATTATAGATGTTAATACTTCGCTCCGACCTAAAGTCTGCATCGAGAACAAGTGTTGGAGTTGGTAAAGGTGACCTCCGCTCTTTAGTATTCTGTGCGCAGCAACACGGAGCACGAAGCAGCTTCTAACTTGAATTTAAAACAAGACAAAAAAAAACTCTTAAATATTTTGAAGGATAAACAGAGTAATGAGGTTTTAAAGAATGGGATGAGAGCTATTGACCACTTCTAACACGGTCAGACTTGAAGCAGATTGAAGCAAAACTTGACTGTATATAATTAGAAGATATTGGCCCGGAGCATAACAAATAAAACTAGGCAATCCTTAAAGCTGGGGCACCTAACTATATTTCTTATTTAAATATATACAGTTTTATATTATTTCAACACTGTATATGTATTTATGTCATTTAAGTATATGTAAATAGGTCATTTTTTAACACAAAAGTTAAGGCGTACGTTTATCACTTTCCAAATCCCCTTTTCTCTTATCAGAATCGCTTTCTCTGACTGCATGTTTTGCGTAATAAGTAAGTGCCCTGTGAGTCACTATTTGACTGTTTGGGTTGAGCTTAGTGAGAATGATCCTCTGTTTTCTGTCTGAAAACTAGCGATAGAAGAAAACTGTTTTGAACTTTGGATTTTCTCCCAAAGATCCATCTTATTGTGGTTTCGGCGGTTCATGGTTAATACTCACATGTCCTGTACAACGATATACTGATGTGGCACCAGGCCGTCGATGCCGTTGTGCCGTCCCTCCCACCAGTCCTCAGAGGCCCGCTGGTAAAGCAGGAGAGAGGCCCCCTTCTTGAACGACAGCTCCCGTGACGAGCGCCCGGCGTAGTCAAACTTGGCGATGGCTTCAATGGGCTCCCCCTCTGTCCACAGTGAAAGGATTACCAGGTCAGACATGTCAGACGGCCAAAAGACATCAACAAACACACTATTACCCTTCGTATTTAAAAATGAAATCTGATACAGTTCACTTTTGACCTTCATTTTGACCTGACTATGTTTGTAATTCAAGTGTGTGTTGTTACTCGCAATTAGCCAGCAGCTTAATCTAGTAGGAGTCAATAGTAGTTACCCAGTGGCTACACATGGACTGAGTCTGGTGTGCGTGTGCGTGTGTGTGTGTGTGTGTGTGTGTGTGTGTGTGTGTGTGTGTGTGTGTGTGTGTGTGTGTGTGTGTGTGTGTGTGTGTGTGTGTGTGTGTGGACATTGACCAAAGCCACAGGAGATTAGCAGAATATTTATAGGAGCTGGTGAGAGCAGATCTATATGACCCAACTGCAGTTCGATGTAGTAGTAGTAGTAGTAGTAGTGTGTTTATTTCGAATTACATGCGCAATACAAAAAAACAAAAACAAAAACAAAAGAAGAAACATATAAACATATATATGCACAATTCGAAAAGGAGTAGGTAGAAGTGAAACTTATGCTTCCTACCCCTTGTTACAAACTTTTCTCTTTACAGGAGTTCAAATGATATACAGGCATATTTCTCTCAGATATACAATTTACACTCGTCTCCATGAATAGTAATTTTAAATTCTGATTTAGCACCAATGATGTTCTTAGGTCTTGTTGTCACTGCCATTTTTACCCAAAGCTGTTTATTTAATGTTAACATGGTTATGTATGTAGACCCTACATAGTGCAGTGCATTAAAAACAGTGGGTAGAATGAGCCAGTCGAGAGAAGGTAATAGCCCCCACTCAACCCGCCCCACTCCCAACATCCCTGACCAATGGAAATGTAGGAAAATTTGCGTTGTATATGCTTGCTGTGTGGTGCGTTAAAAAATACATCGTTAAAATAATCGATGTATAGATGCGACGATTGCAGTCAGAGCAACAGCAATAAATGCACCGACTAATCCTCTGCAGCTCTGAAAAACATTTGTAAGAGGCCAAAGAACCAGAGATCAACTTTAGTTTGCAGCTAACTATGAATGGATGAATCTGGGGTGTCTTACTTCATAAATAATTCAGTAGATTCTCCTGAGAGGGTCTTGTAAAAAGTAAAATGTTAGTAAGTCAAATAGTATCTTTTACATACTTACATAAACATATGTAATATATAAGAAACAGCCCTGAGAGTCACTATTGGTCTCTTTGGGCCGGGAGCTAATTGACTAAGTGAGGATATGAGCGAGACAAAACTAGAGATAGAACCAAACTCTTTTAAAACAAGGTAGTTTTTTTAGTTGCATCAGGTCATAGATGGTAACCCTGATTTTAACTCAAATGAAATGACTAAGCTTTATACCTGGTCACATAAGCTGACTCAAGCAGCAGGTTTCGACAGTTCTATAAAAAGCCAAAGCTAATATGTATTCAAGACACAAGGCGCGAGGCTAAAAATTTATTTTTTATTTCTCCCACTCCTGCCTCTGCCCTCCTCCCCCCTCCTCCCCCCCCCCTCTCCTCAGACAGGGGGTCTCTGGACAGGCCGGTCGTGCTTTACAGCCTCCATATCACAGAGAATAGAGTAAATGGTGGAACCGTGTCGTGCTGCAAAAAAGCAAGCGTGATGTCTGTGACGAGACCCAAACATATTTTTATTATCATTTCATTTCTTCGTTGCTTGTTCTGACAGACAGGTGAAAGTGACACGCACACAATGACACGTGACAAGACTAATTCAGAGATGAAGTCAAAGATTTTACGCTTTTTGATTATGCTAAAGCTAGAGGTTTTATTCTAGCTTTTTTTGTTATTCTAAAGTTAAAGATGCTATAATTGGTTCTTTATCACAGTTGGAGATTTTACACCTGCTTCTGTATAACGCTAAAGCTCTTTATTAGAAATTTTACACTTTGCTTTTACTTTCTTTTAGTATAGAGTTTTGTTCACTTCCTACTGTTCTGTAACTGCTGATACAACACTGAAATTTCCTCACTGGGACGAATAAAGGATTTTGAATATGAGGTAAGAATTGCTTAAATTGGGGCGACATTGGCTCAGTTTGTAGAGCAGTGGAATTTGGGCCTGAAGGTCGTGGGTTCGAGCCCACCACGAGACCTACTTTACGACTCCCACTGATGACTGCTGTGGTTGTGTCCTTGGGCAAGACACTTAACCCCACTTTGCCTGAAGCCCCACTGAAAGATCTCAGCACCTGCAGGAGGATCAGTGAGGGGCTGGTGCTCTGTGACTGGGTGCAGCTCTGACTGCCACCCCCCGACCCAGAAATGGATTAAGGGGAAGAAAATGGATGGATGGATTACTTGAATCGAGTGGTTTTCATCTTCATTTTTGACTAAACATTTGCCTTATTTCAAGAACTGTTACTTTGTTTTCCAATTCCAAGGGAGACATTTCTTGCGTCTCTTTAAAACAATATCATTTTGCTTTGTCTCATTTGCAAATCTTGCTTTAAGACAGTCAGAATGTGCTCAAGTTAAGATACATTTTGCCAAATTTGAGAAAGTTTTTACATAATTTTCATCACTTTTTGCAGCATTCTCACTCTTTTTTGCAACACCTCTTGCCGATTTCACCCTATTCCCAGTAGTTCTCAACACGCTGCAGTTACGTGGCTGAGAGAGAGAGAGAGAGAGAGACAAAAAGATTCCTTCAAATTTGATGTACAATTAGAACCGGAGAAGCACCGAGCCGACGCATCGCACACAGTTTTATTGTTGGGAGAAGCCCCTGAAGCAGCTGAAGGCCCTTTGTGCGAGGGTCAAACTGTCAGATGTCATGCACAGGTCGACGGAGCGCAGTCGGAGAGGAGTCGCCGCTGCACGAGGTGAAAAACATCGACCAGAGCAAATGTGTGAAATGGGAAAACGTCCTTTTTTTTTCAACAGTATTTCTTTACGATTATGAGACACATGATAAAAGTGCTGGAGCATGCTTAACTCATTGAATGCCAGCCTATTTCAGAACAGGTACTCCCACAGTGCCAGCCATTTCTGATGATTTTTACTGATTTTTCAAGACCCACAGAATATTGTGTACTATGACTATCTGAAATGTTTATAGCTTTTTTCGTTCCCCTGTAATCCTCCGTCGAGTAGAGGGAAGTTTTATTGAAATCACCAGAAAGTTGAGAAAAAAGAGGCACAACATGTGCACCTAACTGTTTTCAAACCATTCAGAGAGAAATGCTGCCACCTGCTGGCTCGATAAAATATGGTCTCAAGTCATCCCCATACATATTAGATACAATAGACATCTGGGAACGTGAAAATAGCGAAAAAGGGCATTTGACGTATTAATGCGTCAATGGCACACGACGTTACTATTTGCTTTGACGTATTTGTGCGTGAATGGGATACAATGAGTTAAAGAAGGAAACGTGCATTATCTTTTGTCAATTAAAAATGAGTATTTACGTTGTCATGAGATAAATGTTGTGTTCTACATTTGAAAATTACTAGCTACAAATACACCTGCGTGATTCTGAAGACGTTTTTGAACCTGGGGCAAGTTAAGAGTATTTTGCAGATCTTCACAAATGACAACAGTGTAATATTTTCCTGGATATGCTTTTCCATTCTAGAAAGAAAAATGAATCCAAAATAATCCATCCAATGAGGTTTCTTATTGGTAGTATCAGTTTGTGTTACTGTTACTCACTATTTTGGGCTTGAAGATCCGTGGTATTCAATTTAACGCTCTCTATGATGTTGACATTGTCGTTGTAAATCCAGATATGAACCATATAAGGATTGATCCAGCTCGTCGTAGCAACCGTGTTAGCAACATGTCTTCCCCTGCTACGGCGCAAAGCTAAACTTTCTTTGGAAACGAACATTTTCTCCAGCTAGCTTAATTCAGTGAATGCCTGCCGTTTTTGATGATTTCACTGATACTCAAGACCTGCAGAATATTATGTCCTGGGACTATGTGAAATATGAAATCAGATTTTGAAAGACTGGATTGTCTACTTTCAACGGCAAAAATAAGTTTGTTTCTAGCTATTTTTGTTGTCCTGTAATCCCCAGCCGAATAGAGGGTCACAGGCAAATATGTCAATGGCAGTCAATGAGTTAATGTTCTAATTATGTTATAACTTGGTAGATAAAATGTTTTGTTTCTATATTTATGTTGTGTGAGTGATTTAAATTTAATGTTGACTCATGTATGCAAAAAAAAAAAACCCAGGACGATTACCAAATTAGCTAAGTAGTATCTGAATCTATCCCTCGGGCTCCTAATACACAGACTATGGTGAAAACATAACCCGCTCAGTCCAGTCAGATGCACTGCTCTTTGACCTTTGACATGTGCAATCCAATATGAGAGGCCGTGCTGTACACATGGAGCAATGAGAAAGAATCAATGTCCCCGTGAGCTCTGATGCCCTTTCTGTGAATTTGCCAGAATATGGATTTACAATGCATTGTGGGAGCTGCAACAGGACACTCTGAAAGTACAGGTTTATATTGATGTGAGACAGACACTGAGAAGCTCCCACAGCAGTCAATTTGACGGCTTTTGGAAGTGTAATTCCTCCTGACATGTAGAATGTTAATCTACATGTTTGTGACTTTTACTTGATCTTTGTTTAAGATAAAGAGAAGAGAAGACAACCTTTGTTTGTCGCACAGTGGAGAAATGTCACTGTTGCAGCGCACAGACAGGACGAAATATAGAACACAAAATAGAACTATATTTAGTTTATTTCTATGTAATTATGATCAACTCCCAGAGCAGTGTTTTTCCACCAGTGCTGGTGCTAGTTACCATAGAAACACACTGTTTACATACATTTTAGCACTTATAACTCAAGCGGCGTCTCCAGAATTCTCAAACGTCCCGTCCCACCTTTCTTTACCAGTTCAAAATCTCTTTCCAGCACTGCGCATTACCATTTTGTATTTTTGTCTTTTCGTGTTTAAGTTTAGAGGCGACAGTAGCTCAGCTGGAAGCCAGAAGGTTGTGGGTTCGAGCCCACCTCAAGACTCCCACTGTCTGCTGTTGTTGTGTCCTTGGGCAAGATACTTAACCTCTGGGAACACCAGGTGCCACAGTGGGGCGGCTGCGGCTGTAAAGTGCCAAACTGCAAGACACTTCACCCCCATTGCCTAGAATGAGTCTGGTGTGTGTGTGAATGGTTGGTGGTGGTGGGAGGGGCCGATGGCACAGACTGGTTGCCTCGCTTCTGTCAGTGTGCCCCAGGGCAGCTGTGGTCTATCACCACTGTGTATGGAGTGACTGAATAATGACATGTAGCGTCTTTGAGCGTCCCAAAAAAGCGCTATATAAAACCGATGCATTATTATTAAGTTTGATACTATACAATCCCCAGATTCATCCTGACATTTTTTTTTTTTTAACCAAGCAAGAAACATTTGTCTTATTTCCTGCACTTTGACTAACTCCATGCAGTGACGTCTGCCTCCATCAGCTCTCACTTCAACATCTTTAATGTTTGAGTTGGACCGGACTCACTGTTATGAACAAATATATGATCACACTACCTTAAAAAGAGAACCACAAACGTCCCCAGGCCCTGGTTATATTCGCCCCATTTCTCTCCCAGCAAATGGAAAAGTCATCTCCAGACAGAATCAACCCAGACATATTGACGTAGGATTGTTGCATATTAACTATTCTTGAGCATAGAATGGAACTTAAACTTAAATCTGATACAAATGGTATTTTCTGAGACCGGATTCCAGTTGGTTTGGACTGGCCTGGTATTTCTATATGAGGAATGTGCTCGCCGGGGGGCCCTGGGAGGAGGTATGTGGATTAGAATATGAATGGCCGTCCATCACATTCTCTGCGCCTTCAAGGTAACTGCTTTTTACAGGCTCAGAAGCAGGATTAGCCTCCCTGCGCTAAAGGAGCTTAACCCTTCCTGCGCCGAAACCAGAGACTCCGGAGCCGACTTGATGTTAGCGGCAGGATTCAGAACGTACACAGAAAAAACACAGAGAAACAAAACGAGAATATTGTTCAAAACTTCTGTAAGTCAACCAATATTTTATACAAAGTGACATATTTAAATCAATATATTTTTGGCCTAAATCACCACAGCAGTTGTTTTGGAGGACTTTACAAAGTTCGGCAATTCATCAACAACAGATGTGAGAAACCAATCGTTACAACACAGGAAATGACACAGGAAGTACACAATACAATATAATTTATTCTTGTATAGCCCTAAATCACAGCAGCATCATCTCAGAGACTTAACAAAACCATTTAAATCACCCCAACACAGAGAGTGGATAAGAGCAAACACATAAGTGCCATTGGGCCATTGGGAGCAGGAACTCAGACTGTTGGATTCTCTTTTTGGTCTCTCTCTCTCTCTCGATCTGGTCTCTGTCTGGTCTCCCTCTCTCTTTCTCTCTCTCTCTCTAGTCTCTCTCTCTCTCTGGTCTCTCTCTCTGGTCTCTCTCTAATCTCTCTCTCTGGTCTCTCTCTCTAGTCTCTCTCTCTGGTCTCTCTCTCTGGTCTCTCTCTCTGGTCTCTCTCTCTAATCTCTCTCTCTGGTCTCTCTCTCTAGTCTCTCTCTCTGGTCTCTCTCTCTCTAGTCTCTCTCTCTCTAGTCTCTCTCTCTGGTCTCCCTCTCTAGTCTCTCTCTCTGGTCTCCCTCTCTAGTCTCTCTCTCTGGTCTCCCTCTCTAGTCTCTCCCTCTCTAGTCTCTCTCTCTCTAGTCTCTCTCTAGTCTCTCTCTCTGGTCTCTCTCTAGTCTCTCTAATCTCTCTCTCTGGTCTCTCTTACTGGTCTTTCTTACTGGTCTCTCTAGTCTCCCTCTCTCTTTCTCTCTCTAGTCTCTCTCTCTCTCTAATCTCTCTCTCTGGTCTCTCTTACTGGTCTCTCTCTCTGGTCTGTCTCTCTCTCTAATCTCTCTCTCTGGTCTCTCTCTCTAGTCTCTCTCTCTAGTCTCTATAATCTCTCTCTCTGGTCTCTCTTACTAGTCTCTCTCTCTAGTCTCCCTCTCTCTTTTTCTCTTTCTGGTCTCTCTCTCTGGTCTGTCTCTCTCTCTAATCTCTCTCTCTAGTCTCCCTCTCTAATCTCTCTCTCTAGTCTCTCTCTCTAGTCTCCCTCTCTAGTCTCCCTCTCTAGTCTCCCTCTCTAGTCTCCCTCTCTGGTCTCCCTCTCTAGTCTCCCTCTCTGGTCTCCCTCTCTAGTCTCTCTCTCTGGTCTCCCTCTCTGGTCTCGCTCTCTGGTCTCCCTCTCTGGTCTCCCTCTCTGGTCTCCCTCTCTGGTCTCCCTCTCTGGTCTCTCTGTCTGGTCTCTCTCTCTGGTCTCTCTCTCTGGTCTCTCTCTCTCTAGTCTCTCTCTCTAGTCTCTCTCTCTCTAGTCTCTCTCTCTGGTCTCTCTCTCTGGTCTCTCTCTCTGGTCTCTCTCTAGTCTCTCTAATCTCTCTCTGGTCTCTCTTACTGGTCTCTCTCTCTGGTCTGTCTCTCTGGTCTGTCTCTCTCTCTAGTCTCCCTCTCTAGTCTCCCTCTCTGGTGTCTCTCTCTCTAGTCTCTCTCTCTCTAGTCTCTCTCTCTAGTCTCTATAATCTCTCTCTCTGGTCTCTCTTACTGGTCTCTCTCTCTAGTCTCCCTCTCTCTTTCTCTCTCTCTCTAATTTCTCTCTCTGGTCTCTCTCTCTCTAATCTCTCTCTCTAGTCTCCCTCTCTAGTCTCCCTCTCTAGTCTCCCTCTCTGGTCTCCCTCTCTGGTCTCTCTCTCTGGTCTCTCTCTCTGGTCTCTCTCTCTGGTCTCTCTCTCTGGTCTCTCTCTCTCTAGTCTCTCTCTCTAGTCTCTCTCTCTGGTCTCTCTCGCTCTAGTCTCTCTCTCTAGTCTCTCTCTCTAGTCTCTATCTCTCTAGTCTCTCTCTCTGGTCTCTCTCTCTGGTCTCTCTCTAATCTCTCTCTGGTCTCTCTTACTGGTCTCTCTCTCTGGTCTGTCTCTCTCTCTAATCTCTCTCTAATCTCTCTCTCTGGTCTCTCTTACTGGTCTCTCTCTCTAGTCTCCCTCTCTGGTCTCTCTCTCTCTAGTCTCTCTCTCTCTAGTCTCTCTCTCTGGTCTCTCTCGCTCTAGTCTCTCTCTCTTGTCTCTCTCTCTCTGGTCTCTCTCTAGTCTATCTAATCTCTCTCTAGTCTCTCTCTCTGGTCTCTCTCTCTCTGGTCTCTCTCTAGTCTATCTAATCTCTCTCTGGTCTCTCTTACTGGTCTCTCTAGTCTCCCTCTCTCTAATCTCTCTCTCTCTCTAATCTCTCTCTCTGGTCTCTCTTACTGGTCTGTCTCTCTGGTCTGTCTCTCTGGTCTGTCTCTCTGGTGTCTCTCTTTCTAGTCTCTCTCTCTGGTCTCTCTCTCTGGTCTCTCTCTCAGGTCCATAATTTGCTGCTGGCAAAAATCAACAAATTTGACTTCTGTTGTGACTTAGGACAAAACACAATCCATTGAAAGAGACTTGAAAGTGAGTCTGCACTGACCGTCCTCGCTGGTGTGCGCCTCGGTCCCTCCCTCGTTCTCCACCTCCTCCAGAGCTCCGTGTTCGCTGAACGGACTCTCGCTGTGGACACAACAGGACTGTCATCAGCTCAGTTCAGCTCAGCTCCACGCAAAGGCCAAACAGTGGGAACGTGACGGCTGACAAATCATTCTCCTTCTCTACTGTACATGTCCCACCGTGGGACAAATAAAAGGTCTTATGTCATCTTAAAATGCCCGACAAACAAAAATTGTCAAAATGAACCGGTAGAGAAATGATAAGCCTAAACATTAAAAAAAGACTTTGCTTTCTGTTAAAAAATACCATTATTTATCCAGTATTATGCTTATTATCTATTGTTGCCCCGGGTTACAAGTGTCTCCGTCCGTTTTTTTCTTTACCCGACCAGACATGGACATTCGGAATCATTAGCTTTAATTAGAGGTAGAGCCGTGAGCTGCTGCTAACACAAAGTGGGTGATAATGTAGTGGAGGTACAACAAGCTCTGGGTTTAGTCCACATGACCGCACCAGTGCACCTCCTCCTCGGCCCTGTGCTAACCCGGTGCCTTCTCCTGTTTCCTCCTGCTGTAATTTGCGGTCATTACTGTGATTGTTTCATTCTGTCTCTCGCAGATAAAGAGGACAGTGTGAAGTCATTCCAGAGACGTACGTTTACAGAGTCGTATCCTTCCGCCACGGACGACTCTATAGAGCACGATCCAGGTGCACACGGGTCGGACTCAGAACCCCAAAAACAAGTCTATTTTTTTTCAATTCAACACAGACTCCTCTAAATAGATTTCAAAAGAGACTTATTACAACGATCTGGGACTCTTAAGGAGCACAGGGACTGGCCTCCTGCTGCTGCCCAGAGTCAGAACTAAACGTGAGGAGGCAGCATTTCAGATTTATGCAGTCTTCCTGAAAAAGTGAGACAGGCTTCTTCACTGACCATGTTCATTTAATCTTTACTCTTTTTAATGTACACAGAATCAATTTTAAAATTCTAGTGCTGACATTCAGGGCTCTTCATCGTCAGGCACCTATGTCCAGCCCTATGTCTCCAACAGGAGCCTGAGGTCCCCCGCTCAGAACCTGTTGATGGTCCCGCTCACTCGCTTTAAAACCAGAGGAGACAGATCCTTCCAGGCAGTTGCTCCTCACATTTGGAATGAGCTCCCTCAGTCTCTGCGCATCTTAGAGACTGTCGATGATTTTAAGTCCCAACTTAAGTCCCATGTGTTCAGACGGGCCTTCTCGCCTCACTGCTCATAGGCCTCTGAACTGTGTTTTTTCTGGTTTTTAAATCTGACTTGTTTGTGTATTTTATGTTTTTTAATGTGTGAAGCTCTTTGTGATCCTGGTCTGTGAAATGCGCTCTACAAATAAACTTTACTTACTTACAGTGAATATTGCCTTGTGCGGTTGTTTCTATCTTGTTTTGTTCAGCACTTTTGAGTTGCCTTGTGTATCAACTGTGCTATACAGATAAACTTGCCTTGTCTTGCCTTACATGCACGAAGACATATGTCATTTTGATGATTGTGTTTACAGTCCAATTTGAATATATTCTAATTATTATTACAAGTATATAAATATCTCAGACTGTCATGCTATTTTCACATTGTAAATTGAAATACAGAAGTAAATTGGGTTATTATTGTAGTTATTATAGACTACAATTTTATTACAACTGCTAAAGGAGAAGTTCTGTTTTACAAAAGTAGCTCCAATCGAAAAACGTTAGCGACCCCTAGTCTAAAAACACAGTTCCACCCTTAGCTGTCATCGGCTCCAATGAATCATTAGTGATTTTTAGTCAATTCCAACTGTGAATTATTCCAATATTTTCTCACCAATAGTCTCCGCCCGCCATGCACTTCTCATAAATGGGTCCGTCCAACTCTTTGGCGTCTGGGAAGATGGTTTCATTGTGGATGATGATGGTCTTGATGATCTCGTTCACATGGGCCTGGCACGAGACCTGGTCCTGGCACTCTGGAGTGGGCATCAGGGTCGGCCCGAAGCAAATGGCCAGATTGTACGGGTCCATCATGTTCTCGTCGCTGTACTGAGAGAGACTGAAGAAGGGGAGAAACCAGTCAATGCCACTCCTGGTTCTGGAAATGCAGGTAACACTTTATCTTAGCACCCAATGTTAATTAGTGTATTAATTTATGGTTATTTCACTCTTAATTGGTATTTAAGAGTGAAATAACCTATTCTATATGGCCTTATTCAACATATAACCAACTACTAACAGACACTTTCCCGTGTATTGATTCTTAATTATGGCTAACAACAGTTTATTATCAGTTAATAAGAACCATATTCCCAGATGCGTATTAACACAATAACAACATTGTAATTTCTAGCTAATGACTAGTAATTAAGAATGACTACACAGGTCAGTCAGTAGATAGTTATTTGTTGAATAAGGCCATGTAGAATAATAACTAATAATTGCCTAAAAAAATACCAATTACGTTACTGAAATGTAATGATGTGACAAACACGGAGAAAGACAATGCCTGAATAAACAGGTACATACTGGTTAAGGAAGGCAAAGAGGTAGCGCATGACGACCAGAACAGAGCGAGGGATGGACAGAAGAATCTTCCGGATGTAGAGAGCTCGTTCATACAGGTTTTCCACTCCTAGAACATAAAAAACAGAGGTCAATACAAAAGGACATGCTATAATTGTGTTACAGCGGCGCTAAGTCAAACACAAATCTTATATTCAGATTGAAACACCAATGCCTTGTGCATGAATCGTGCTATACAGATAAACTTGCCTTGCCTATCTATCTATCCGTCTATGATCATTTGGACTTTTTCCGAACGGCTCCAAATCGACACGCTTCATCGAGCGCTTTTGTTTTGAGGACAATCGTATTTGTTCTGCTGCTGCACTTGAAGCCAGTCTTATTTTTTTCCGGAGCAGCGACGGTCGGCTAAAAATAGCGTGGTCACCCCTGCAGCCACGCTACGCCATCTGGGATGTGAGCTGCTGGGAAAGTTGTGATTCATTTTATCGCGTGAATACCTAAATAAGTTGCTGCAGGTTCCCCACGAAAATATGTCGCTTCCGTAGATTTATGAGGGTTATAAATGGCGAACAATGCAGCGAACGGCAAACAAACAAACCCCGGCAGCAGGACTTTATCCAGACGAGACGTGAAATTATTCTTAAAGGAACTATTATGCAAAGTGGCTTTCTCTATAGAACTGGAAAAAGCACAGCACAATGGAATCCACGGAGATATTTTAGATTTTAACTGTGCCTCAAATTGGCGGCTGTAATAAGTTTGTAGCTCTTGAGTTTCTATTGTCACATTTTATAACAGCGGGGCCTCGGTGCGACGTCTAAATCTACGGTTCGAAGACTTTTATATGAAACAGAGTCAGCGGAGAGTTATTATGGCGGTGACGAAATGTACATTTGATCTAAAAAGAATTGCTTATATGTGGCAAAAGTGAAAATGTTTTCCTCTGAATCTGACAGAGGCATAGTCCGTTTAATATACAGTCGGGGTGAGATAAAAAAGAAAGATTTTTTTTTTAGATATATATTGATTTTTGATTGATTAAAAAATTGACAGACATAAAAAAAAAGTATCTATATTTTTTCAATTTCTTTGGGAATTTTTTCCAGATAAATAGGAATAAATATAGATCATTATTTATATCAACAATACATGTTTTTTATATTTTACTTTATAAGAACTAATATTCAATAAAAGACATTGAAATGCACCTTAAATAAGGAGCCAAAAGACTTTTTTAATGAATCATATCGTATCGTTTATAAATAAATTGTATCAAATTGAAAGTCCCCTGTATGTATATGAATGATATCGGCAGCCTCCAAGCAAAATCTTATTTTACCATCATTCAAACTGTCAAATTAGATATTTAGATACTATATACACGTTTCCCCACACACATACAGATTATATCCTTTTGGAGGTTTAACATAAATTGTCTGAGAGAGAAGCCGGAGAAAGTAAACATAACGTGTCCAGTTTGAGCCGGGCCACGCTTCACGCACACGGACAGTCTGTACATAAACACACAGGTGCAAAACATCCACAACCACAGCCTTTAGCCGCCGGGAGAGAGCGCCCAAAAACCCAGACCAAATCTCCTCTCGCCCTGTTCATTCATAAATTCAAAACATATATCGAGTAATGTGAGTAAGTTAATAATCTTTCACAGACCGGAGTCACAAAGCATTTTTCTCTTGTCATTTGTCATCTTACTGGAGGCACATGCCAGACATATTGTATTTTTAGTGGTTGTGGAAACTGGAGCACCCGGAAGAAACCTACGCAGACATGGGTAGAACATGCAAACTCAACACTGAAAGGCCTGGAGGTGGATTCAAATGTTATAAATACTTATGAATGTATAATTTCTGCTCGAATGAATGAAAACAATTAAATACATCCGTCAAACTAAAACAGAAAGTGTGTGTATTTTTGCCTTACTGATGCATGAAAGCAGTTCATTAAAGCGCTCCTTGGGGAACAGCGGATTCTCCAGGCCTCGAAAGTACAATTTCAGAACTCCAGCCACCGAGTTAATGTCGTGGTTATTCTCTTCGTCTGTCAGCGGATCGTTTCCTAGAAGAAGAAAAGGTAAATTCAACAACGTTTATGGACATTGGCCTCTGCCCTTTACTGTATATGGACCAATGGCTCTATGCGTTTTCTAAAGTGTTTCGAGAAAACTACTGTTGTGGTTTGTGGGCTATACAAGAACAAAGTCAATTAAAATTGAATTGAATTTGCCAAATGACGTATGTGTTTTCCTTCTGAGTCTCTGTACCTCTTTCAAAGGAGTTCTTAATATCGTTGACTTCGAGTTGGGACCCAGACACTCGGAATATGCCTTGATGTTGGAGACCTGTGGACACGACAACGACAGAGAGGTGAGGCAAGAAAAATGTATTTATAAAGCACCATTCATGCAGAAAACAACCCAGCGTACAACCTGGACAAATATACTATACATACAGTGCCTTGCGAAAGTATTCGGCCCCCTTGAACCTTTCAACATTTCGCCACATTTCAGGCTTCAAACATTTATTGGATAATTTTAACTTTTTTAACAAATAAACAACTGAAAAGTGGGGCGTGCAATATTATTCGGCCCCCTTGCGCTAATACTTTGTAGCGCCACCTTTTGCTGCAATTACAGCTGCAAGTCGCTTGGGGTATGTCTCTATCAGTTTTGCACATCGAGAGACTGGAATTCTTTCCCATTCTTCCTTGCAAAACAGCTGGAGCTCAGTGAGGTTGGATGGAGAGCGTTTGTGAACAGCAGTCTTCAGCTCTTTCCACAGATTCTCGATTGGATTCAGGTCTGGACTTTGACTTGGCCATTCTAACACCTGGATACGTCTATTTGTGAACCATTCCATTGTAGATTTGGCTTTATGTTTTGGATCATTGTCTTGTTGGAAGATAAATCTCTGTCCCAGTCTCAGGTCTTTTGCAGACTCCAACAGGTTTTCTTCCAGAATGGTCCTGTATTTGGCTCCATCCATCTTCCCATCAATTTCAGCCATCTTCCCTGTCCCTGCTGAAGAAAAGCAGGCCCAAACCATGATGCTGCCACCACCATGTTTGACAGTGGGGATGGTGTGTTCAGGGTGATGAGCTGTGTTGCTTTTACGCCAAACATATCGTTTTGCATTGTGGCCAAAAAGTCTGATTTTGGTTTAATCTGACCAGAGCACCTTCTTTCACATGTTTGGTGTGTCTCCCAGGTGGCTTGTGGCAAACTTTAAACGAGACTTTTTATGGATATCTTTGAGAAATGGCTTTCTTCTTGCCACTCTTCCATAAAGGCCAGATTTGTGCAGTGCACGACTGATTGTTGTCCTATGGACAGACTCTCCCACCTCAGCTGTAGTTATCTGCAGTTCATCCAGAGTGATCATGGGCCTCTTGGCTGAATCTCTGATCAGTCTTCTCCTTGTTTGAGATGAAAGTTTGGAGGGACGGCCGGGTCTTGGTAGATTTGCAGTGGTCTGATACTCCTTCCATTTCAATATAATTGCTTGCACAGTGCTCCTTGAGATGTTTAAAGCTTGGGAAATCTTTTTGTATCCAAATCCGGCTTTAAACGTCTCCACAACAGTCTCTCGGACCTGCCTGGTGTGTTCCTTTGTCTTCATGGTTCTCTCTGCGCTTTAAACAGAACCCTGAGACTATCAAAGAGCAGGTGCATTTATACGGAGACTTGATTACACACAGGTGCCTTCTATTTATCATCATCAGTCATTTAGGACAACATTGGATCATTCAAAGGTCCTCACTGAACTTCTGGACTGAGTTTGCTGCACTGAAAGTAAAGGGGCCGAATAATATTGCACGCCCCACTTTTCAGTTTTTTATTTGTTAAAAAAGTTTAAATTCCATCCATCCATCCATCCATTTTCTTCCGCTTTATCCGTTGCCGGGTCGCGGGGGCAGCAGTCTAAGCAGAGACGCCCAGACTTCCCTATCCACACACACCTCCTCCAGCTCGTCCGGGGGGACCCCAAGGCGTTCCCAGGCCAGCTGAGAGACATAGTCTCTCCAGCGTGTCCTGGGTCTTCCCCGGGGCCTCCTCCCGGTGGGACGTGCCCGGAACACCTCCCCAGGAGGAACAATAAATTTTGTTCCACTTCGCGATTGTGTCCCACTTGTTGTTGATTCATGACAAAAAATGTACATTTTATATCTTTATGTTTGAAGCCTGAAATGTGGCGAAATGTTGAAAGGTTCAAGGGGGCCGAATACTTTCGCAAGGCACTGTACATAATTATATACACACACACACAACACACAAAGGCAGTGAATCAGAGAGAGATCCAGAGAAAATCACTGCTTAAGCTTGAGCAAAAATGCCGCTCATTAAGCTCAATTCTCTTTTCTAATTAAACATAATGAATGACTCTGCAGAGCAACACAATTAGAGTTGACTAAAGTGTCTTCCAAGAAAGATTAGGGCTTAACAAGGCAAAGGAACAAGGGTCAGGATGGAGAATAATGAGGACATTGATTTAACCATTTTCCTGAGAAACGCAGGCCACCACCGGCTCAATCTCACAGTTTACGTTTGTGTTACGGTGATTTCAAAGTGCAATAAACAGGCTTTGACCTCTAACTTGGCAACTCCCAGAGCAGTCAATTTGACGGCTTTCAGTTTAGGATGCGTGAATGCTCGGCTCATGGACGTGTGTGGTCTTCTGAACTTCTCTGAACGCCTCTTTCTGTCTCTATATGTAGTTTATTTCTGTGTCATTATTTTTTTATATTAAATTATTGAAGCAAGTGCTAGTTACCATAGCAACACACCATTTACTTGCAAGCAGTTAGCATTTAGCGTCTCGACCAACGGTTTTTGCTGAATTCCATGTTGTATTAACCCATTCTGGGACGTATTTAAAGTAAGTCTGGTGGAAAACATTTTTGGGAGGGTTATCTCAGTTGGCCTGGCCTTAACCATCCGTACACGCCGCTCAATTATCATTTCCTGCATGTAAACGTCTGTGTCTGGTCCCTGTGTTAGCGATCACAATCTGTTGAATTCCATGCGACCAATCAGCGAGCGCGGGAGGCGGGTGTTGTAGTTAGTTGTGGGTGACGTCAAGAGTTTGCGCCGAACGGGCAAGTTGTAGTTTGGCAATGGCAAAGTATTCCGGTCTGGTTCTATAAAGAAATTGAAGCCGGAGCAAGAGGAATGTTTAGAAAATGTTAGCGGCAAAGGAGATGGCTAAAGCTATGCTAAATGCTAACGACTCACTCGGGCGAATTACACACGTCACGGTAAACTCAGATCCACCTGTTAACAGAGGTGGTAAGAAATGTAATTTGTACTATGGTGCAGTACAACCAGGTTAGTACAAATGACTGCTCTAGGAGTTCTAGTAGTTTTAGAATTCAGGGAGTCCGTTTACAGTCTGTTTTCAGGTCCAAAATAATGTCTGTTTTAGAGTTGTCTGAAAATATTTGCTCCAGACGGGGATGAGGCAATAATTCTCAAGGTTATCAATACCGTGAGTGTGTACTTTCTGACTGCATTAACACTCCCAGAACTATGAAACTACAAGAACTCCCAGAGCCAGAACCATTTTGACTGCTCCCATTGAACCTATAGAATTCTTAAATTCTTAAAATTATCAGAAAAATGTGCGTGTTTTCCATACGTTTCATTCAAGTCATTTTATTAGGCTTAAATGCTAAAACTAGAGAATATACAGTAACTTGAAATACAGCCAAAAAGCAGTTAGTTGAAAAGCTATACAATGCTAAGTGGTAGCATGTAAACAGTACGTTGCTATGGTAACCACATCTTGTTAAAAGGTAGAACTAGACAATTTCATGAATATAATAACAATGTTAGGACTCGCAGAGATCAACATTTTGCCCAAAACAATGCCCTCTTTTGTTGCGTTGCTGCTAAGTGCATCCATTCGACAAATAAATCTGGCCAGAATGAAAAAGCTTCGTCGTTGTAAACACACTGGAATCTGCGTTTTCCCCGTGACCATGGCTGCAGTGGAACAAACTCCAGCTCCGGCGCAGACACACGCCTCAACAATTAACACCCAGAGAGTTCTCAAGTGTCGGGCTCAAACCACTCACATAAAAGTGCTCCGGTGATTTGCGACTTAAAAAGCAATATCAAATGCTCCGTAAAAATAAAAAAAAAGAAAAGAAAAAAAAGAGAGAAACTCACCGTATAAATTAATGTAGCGAATGCAGCTCTCGACCACACGGGGAATGGCCTGTCCAGAATCCTGAAAGTAATTTTAACAATCACGCCAGAGATATTATTGTATATTTTTTATAGAGGCAGATCTAAAATGCTGCTTAGAGCCTGACCATCGAGGAAAATTGTACTTGTGCATGCAAAGGAAAGTGGACGTCTAACTGGGAGAATTTAGACAAATATACACAGGTGAGTAGGTCATCTTCATTCCCATTGCTCTTATCACAGACAGATGTTAGTATTGGTTATGTACTGGTCAGGATCTAAAGTGCATTTGAATGACATTTAACAGCGACAGACAGAGTTGAGATCTAATTATTTAAAGGCCAGACGACCCACGGAGAGGCACATACTATGGCCATACTACCCACACTATTTTAAACTGCTGTACAACCCAGTGCTTATAAATACACCACAAGTTTTGCAAAGTAGTAAAGAGCAGGCGGTGCTGTAGGGATGCACTTGACCAAAGAGATACGGTGCCTCTCAAAAGTATTAATAAGGCTTGAACTTTAGCTCATTTTGTCTTGTTTACAACCAGAAACATACAGATTTTATTTACTGAAGGTTCACACACATGTATCAGACAGTTGTGAAGTGGCAAATTATGTTAATACTTTAAATATAGAAAAGCGGGTATGCAAAAGTATTCATAGCTTTTTTCGGAGTGCGTAAACTTGCTAATTTCTAACGACTGCTGAATGTTCACACCTTCCATTAATGATGAAATTGTGGTTTTACTGCAAATGGCAAATAAATGAATCTGAATCTGTGTCTCCTGTGTGTAATCTACTCCCAGTATGAATACAGGTTGAAGGGTACTGGCCAAAATCTAGAGCTGAATCCAATAGAAAACCTGTGGAAAGACCTGAAAACTGCAGTTCACAAACACTCTCCAACTAATTTGACAGAGCTCGAGTTGTTTTGTAAAGAGGAATGGGCTAAACCACAAGACTTGCAGCTGTTGAAGCAGCAAAAGGGGGTTCCACAAATTACCCCATTTTTCATGCTGTATGAATACTTGTGCAGGCCCAACTTTATGGTTTTATATATACATACAGTATTTTTTTTATTAACAGAGTCATGGATCATTGTCCTTTCACTTCACAGTTTGTTGCTACTTGTGTGTCAACTTTCAGTAAAAAAAATAAAAATAAAAATCTTGACGTTTATGGTTGAAAACATGACAAAACGTGCAAAACTCCAAGCAGTACTAATACTTTTGCGCGGCACTGTACATATACTCAAGGCGCCAATATGAAAACTGCATTGGTTCTCGGCCTGGAAGCTGCCTGCTGCGGTTCAATAGGGATAGACATGTTTTAATGAGTGTGTGGATCATTTTACAGCCCTCAAGGGTAAACGCACAATCCAAACGTGGTGGCCGGGCCAGAAATCGACTATCGCTGCAGCGGAGCCCCGGGGTTGAAGCACCGGTCGGTTCCAGCTGCATTATGTAATCCTATCTCCGGTTATTTGAGACAGTAGATGACGAGAATTTTGGCCCGACAAATTCAATATAATGTTTGATATTGGTTACACGTAGAGCTGATTATAGAGATTCTCGGTGGGTTCTTTTGCGAGTTGGTACAAGCTCATGGGAGTAAAAATGAGAAGGCAGAAGACAGGCCCGCTAAAATAATGATACTAGTTTAATCTATCTTTAATTCATCCGTCCTACAGTCTCACAGCTCTCGTTACAGGAATGACTTCAACTCTGTCTGTCTTGCGTTTCATTTGATACGATAATGTTTCAACAGTGACAGTCATAAAAAAAAAAAAATCAACTCGGGCGTTGATAGAGATTTTGCAAGCAAGCAGGAATGCCCCAAAAGGTGTACCTGGTGTCGAGCGTGCGAGTTCCGGCGTCCGCGGCTTTACAGAAGAGTGATGCAAAAGGCCAAGAGAGGGAGGAGAGGAGAAAAAAGCAAGACCCGGGTTAGGACCACAGCACCTGCTCACCAAAGCTCAAAGCCCCCATCCCATTCTCTCAGTCTGGGCTGGACGATAGAGAGGTCGCGTGGTAAAATGTCAAATCTAGTTTTACAATTTTTGTTGGGTAGAAATATCACAACTTTTGAATTGACACCATGATTGGACATCAGTGAAATGCCTTAAATAGTTGCACTCACACCGATTTAAACAGAACATCATTGAGTATGTTTACAAAGCACAAGAATACGGAAAGAAATGGACAATTTGGCGTTGATCCCAAACCGGTCTGACCGCTCTGTTCCCAGTCTACATGCGAGTAGCTGATCAGACCGAGGCTTATGAGGCGTCTCCTTGCCCTAGCACTGGTAAAGTTGCAATTATGTATACTCATTTGATTTCCACACTTATTTCGACAGCAGAAGCCATTGCACTTTGGACGCGCAATTCTATAAGCACCGTCATGCGTGCATACAGTTGCAACAGTTTGTCTATGTTTTCTGTATCTGTCCCTACTCAGAATAAAACAATGAAACGCAGTGTTAACCAAAAAAAATCAGAATGGTAGAAATAAGCAAGTGTCATATATGAGTCCAGTTAGATTTAAAAAAAAATGGGAAAAAGCATTTTCCCTGTGCTCTTAGATGTATCTACTGACCTTTCCTCAGTAAAGATTAAGATGAAGAAATTCTGTATTCGTCCAACAGTGGGGAAATTTCAGTGTTGTATCACCAGTTACAGAATAGTAGGAATAAGGCGCACACAACACAAAATACATGAACAAAATCTGGAACTTTCACATACAAAAAGAAGCAAGTCAAAAAATAAAAATCTCTAGCTTTAGTCTACATAATAAGGAAGCGACTCTAAACTTACTTTTACTAATACTTTAGCATAATAATGCATCAAAGTAGAAATGTTTAATGCAGACACACCAAACAGACTGGTTTTTCTCACCTCAGTCAGCTGGGTCCACCTTAGTCAGCTAAGTCCATCTTGCTTAATCAAATCATATAGAACTAGGCGAGCGATCTGGTTTTCCGTCGTGCTTTGTAAACATACTCATGGCTCTGATTGTTCAATGATAACAGTGAACATTTGCTAGTACTGTACATTACTGGAGAACACATGGGATTTAAGATTACTAGTTTTGTGTGTCTATAAATGCCAGGCTCGTCATATCTTGTACCTCCTATCGCGAGATCTGTCTATAAATAACCAAAAAATACTGGCATTGATGCTGGACAGTCACCAGAAACAGTCACGCCAACCGTCATTTATCCATCTCATTTTTAAAAGTTAGTCTGGGCACTTTCTGGAGGGGGAGGAGGCTAAAATATATCCCCCCAGAACAGCTCGGTGATGCCAGCTCAGCAGTAAGTGTGAGGACGCTGACGGAGACTGCCCTTCCTCTCCACCAATCCATCACAGCCAGCCCCACGTCTGCGGGTGGAGCTTATAAGGACAGACCCAAGAACCCATCTCAGAAATATATTATTGTTTCACCGTTGAGAGATACAGTAAAAAGCCAGGATGTCCTAAAAAAACAGACCCTATACCGAAACGGCCAGGCAGCAGCAGGAGCGGGAGAGAGAATACATAAGAAAGGCGGTGTCAAACGGACAGATTTAAGTTTTGTACCTTGATAAATGACTCCAAATTGCCGTTAAATAATCTAACATTAAAGACAGAGCGCGGTCTGGGCCGCCGGGTGCCCGTGAGCGTTCTGAAAGCCCCATTTGGGTGTCTACAATAAACAGAGAGCATACATATACAATCAAAGCTGGCATTTCAAATACTAGTAGTTCAGACTTTAAGGAATACCTGAGGCTTTAAAAGATAGAATAGCCTCAAGAATATATAGAATAAATCATAATAATCCATACGTAATGCAATAAGAACCTCATTTATCACTGCAGGGGCTAATCTAATGGATGCAAAGTAGTGCAATTATTCTGGTTTAGTTTTACAGGACAGCAATTTTAAGTATAAGTAAGTAAGTAATACAGTATTGTTATGGGATCGCTTTTGCAGGTGAGTAAACTCTTGATAAATGAGGCCCGGAATATGGTAATTTAATATTTAATGAATGCCTAACATGGTCATAGGTCTTGGTCTTGGTCATGGTCTACATTGCATGTTTTGGATGTCTATCTCCAGTTTTGAAAGTTTGCCAAAAAGTTGTTTCCCTCTTGTTGCAAATTTTGACATGTTTTGTTATTGGCAGTACATATTAAATCATTTGCGCAAGAAGAATACTTTATCTGTATGGCACTAGAATAGAACAAAAACCAAAGGCACATTGTAAGCCGTTTGTATATTCCTGTAATGGCACTTATCTGTTTCTGCAAATATTCATATATAAATGTAGTGTGTATTCTCTTTTACCCTTCTTTGAAAGTTGAGTTTGGTCAATGGTCTAATAAGCAATAATAATATACACTAAAAATAATCAATTGGATTTAAAAATACTCTGCATAAATCACAGCAGATATATCACAATTTAATTCTTTTTTTATACTTTAATGTGTTTCCGTGAGAATATACAGACTTCCTAAACACAAAATATTTTTTTATTTTAATATATATGCACGCTACAGTTAAGTGCATGTAGCTAAGTTGATTTCTACAGCTTTGTGGCATGACTACCCCCAAAATATGCTGTTTTTTTGTGTCTAAAAAAAGTCGCAGCTGAAGGAAAAGATGGATAGACATTTTTGTGAGTGTGTGTTTTACCTCGTGGTCATGTAGTCCGCTCGGTGTCCTGTGGGTGCAGACAGAGGAGACAGAGTAAATACTTGGACATGCCGGGTCCTGTCTCCTGCGTCTGTGTGGAGCGTCTGTCCTCCTCACCGCACAAACTCTCTCTGAACGCGCCAAACATTTCATAATTGTGCACACGTAAACATCCTCCAGACACAGAATTGCATGATGCAGTCTGTAGCAGGTGTGTCGCTCTGCCGCTAACATAAAAGTAGCCATTAAGGTCATCCAGCCAACTACAGCTCCACCCATACACTGCAAATAATGATAAGGTAATACTTGCTTGAATCAAGTGTTTTTTTTATCTTCATTTGAGAAAATTCTGACTGTCTTAAAACAAAATGTGTCAATGGGAACTGTTGCTTTATTGTTTCATTCCAAGGGAGACCTTTTTTGAGTCAAGAAATGAAACAAGACAATGTTTCTTGTCCCATTGGAAAATCTTATTTTAAGGAAGATACAAAATGTTCCCAAATTAAGATACTTTTTTGCCAAATTAGAGATTGTTTAAAAAAAAAATTCAATCGTTTTTTTTGGCAGTGTATAGTCATTTTATATCTTAATGTAAAGCTCAGAACCTCGGAGATCCAGTCGACAGCGTTATTTGTGCAGACATTTCATAAATGGCAGATTTCATAGATGGCACTAATGTAGCTGAGGTGTGAATCTATATGGACATAATTTTCCCCAATTTAAAACTCCCGAATCCAGTCAAAACAGTTTTATAATCCATATTGTCAGCCCCTGTGTAACAAAAGTGGCCCTCTTCCTTGAAAGTTTGGACACCCCTGGTCTATAGTCATCCTCGAGATTACACCAGCTTCAAGGCAAAGTCAGGTTAAGTGCGAAACAGTTTCCAAACGTAAAGCCATCTGTTCTGAAGACAGGACCTAACCTGCGCCTGTGTGTGTGTGTGTGTGTGTGTGAGTGCAAACAGACGTCGACAGCGTTATGATTTTGTGAAAGACAGGCTAAATCCCCCTCCCCTACACTCCTGTCATTAAGTGGGCAGAGACCACCGGGCGGTCAGAGCAGTGAGAGACACACAGAGCCGATTTGCGGAGGCCTGGAGGAGATCCCACCGGTGGAGAACAAGGGGAGGCCAAGGTAATCACCGCCATCCCCTCTACAGCGCGAGACTCCGCTAAGTTTGGAGAAAATCAATCACTAAGACGGATCATACATACTTCTCAATCCCCCTAAGCTGTTGGCCAGGCTTGCTAGAACTCAGACCCACTTTGAAAGCAAAAAACAATGGGGAATTCGTCATCAGAAAAGTACAACATTAAACGCAATTTGTCTGATGAAAGCGTTCAGTCAGTCGAGATTTTGTTTCTTTTCACGTGGGAACCATTACTCTATCGTTTCTCGTTTCAAAAGGTATGCAATCATTTGGCGGTATTGAGTGGTTGATTAAAAAGAGAAACGGCTTGACATTACCTTCACCCAGAGTCCTCTTTAACAAGTCGTGTTTTGCCTGCAGTTTTGCGATGAGGTTACTGCCCTCCAGAAACTCCCGGAATTTCTGCGGGAGAGAATATCGGAGAGTAATTACAAGCCAGTCGTGAGTGCGAAGCTATAAGCAGGGCGCCTTAAATCAGCCAATCTGCAGCATCAAGGGCCATCAAGGGCATCAAGGGGACAACAGGAGGGGTTTTGAGAGATTTCTGTGACTGTGAGAGAATGCACTGCAAAAAGTGATGGAAATAATAAGCCAAAAATTGCTCAAGTTTAGACAGAGATGAGCAGAAAGATTATGGGAAATATATAAATATGTTCTCACAATTAGAAAACTACAGCACAAATAAAAGCCATAATCCAACGTTTATTCTGATTCGGATTAAATGAATAGATGTTTCTACAGCTAGTTCTCACTTACAAGTTCTTACAAGAATTGCAAAGCTAATTTTGTCACTGCTGCTTCTACACCGAGTATAGACACCGGTTTCATCAACGGTATGAAATGGTTATAAATTAAAGAAGAATTATTATGCATTATTTTAGGCCAGTAAGAATGATGAGATTTGATTTGTCAAGGCTCAAAATGGCTTTATGCCCGTCTCTCTATCACCAGTGGAAGAGTAGATGGCAGAATGGTAGATACACAGATAATGATTACAAAAATATAATAATTTGGCCCCAAAGATGTTTTTAACCTTGCTCCCCAACCAGAATGAGATTGAAGAAGTGCCTTAAAGAAGTTAAAACCTCCAAAATGTTGATTTAGCATAACATGTCACGGACCATGAAGTAGAACTGCTCGGTCTCCTGCTGGTTGGCTCTCCTCTTGGCGATGCTAGGTTTGCTCAGATAAGTCTCCGACACGATGGACTTCACCGACTCCGTGGAGCGACTGTGGTGGAAACACTCGGACACGTCGTAGTCCTCGATAGTCACCATGTCCTGGATGGTGGTGAGCGTGGCCTCCGACGTCTTCTTAATCTAGACCCAGAGACACGCCGATATGAGATACACAGAGAAGAGGGAGGATATTTTTGAAGCATCACCTGCCTGCCTTAAAAGCTGGCTGTCATCACCACATACTCAGCGCCTTGTATCATCACACTCCCTAAAAAAAAAACCTGGCTGGCCGTCCCGGGACACACTGAAAAATGCAAGTGTTTCCTGATGAGATGCAGGCTCTGGGAGAATTTTTTTTTGAAAGAAAATAGCTCCAAACGTGACTCTGAGCGAAAGCAATGGAAAAAGAGCCAGAGTGGAAATATAGGCCAGGATTCTTTATAGAGATGCGTCTATTCCAACGCATTAAATAAATATAATTCAACTGCTCATATCTCCTGTCTTAACCTGGAGACTTGGTGGTGTCTTTCTGCTTGGTTGGAAAGAAAACCTGCAAACACACTGGCTCTTTCTGGAACCAGTTTGACACAAGGAGCGGTCTATACAAGGTGCTACACTTGGCAAATCGGACCGTGAGCTGGGAGCTGCCTGTTCTGGACCTTCTTTATGAATCCAGACTCTTAAATCCAACTCGTAGAATAATCAATCACTTTTCTGGCCACCCTGGTAAAAAGCCATGTTCCAGCTTCTTCCCTCTGGCTGAAGATATTGTTGGCTGAAATGCAGGACATCTCAGTATGCTAACAGCTTCTTTATACAAGCTGTTATCAGTTCGAACAAAGCATTTCAATGATCCCGCACTTGTTTTTTTTTTTATCAAGCAAGGCCTTACAAAATGTATTAGCATGTATTAAAATGACTAGAGAGAGAGAGAGAGACCAGAGACAGTCAAAGAAACGAGAGAAAGAGAGACTACAGAGAGACCAAACACAGAGGCCAGAGAGAGAGACAAGAGAGAGACCAGAGAGAGACCAGAGAGAGACCACAGAGAGAGAAACCAGAGAGAGAGAGACAGTCAAAGAAACGAGAGAAAGAGACTACAGGGAGACCAAACACAGAGACACAGAGGCCAGAGAGAGAGACCAGAGAGAGACCAGAGAGAGACCAGAGAGAGACAAGAGAGAGACAAGAGAGAGACAAGAGAGAGACAAGAGAGAGACAAGAGAGAGAGACAAGAGAGAGACCACAGAGAGAGAGACCAGAGAGAGACAAGAGAGAGACCAGAGAGAGAGACAAGATAGAGACCACAGAGAGAGACCAGAGAGAGAGAGACAGTCAAAGAAACGAGAGAAAGAGAGACTAGAGAGAGCGAGACCAGAGACAGTCAAAGAAACGAGAGAAAGAGACTACAGGGAGACCAAACACAGAGGCCAGAGAGAGACAAGAGAAAGAGAGACCAGAGAGAGAGACCAGGGAGAGAGACCAGAGAGAGAGACAAGAGAGACAATTATTATTAGACAATATTGTGCTTTTTTTTTTATCAAGCAAGGCCTTACAAAATGTATTAGCATGTATTAAAATGACTAGAGAGAGAGAGACCAGAGACAGTCAAAGAAACGAGAGAAAGAGACACTACAGAGAGACCAAACACAGAGGCCAGAGAGAGAGACCAGAGAGAGACCAGAGAGAGAGACCAGAGAGAGAGACCAGAGAGAGAGACCAGAGAGAGAGAGACCAGAGAGAGACAAGAGAGACAAGAGAGAGCCCAGAGAGAGAGAGACCAGAGAGAGACAAGAGAGACAAGAGAGAGACCAGAGAGAGACCACAGAGAGAGAGAGACAGTCAAAGAAACGAGAGAAAGAGAGACTAGAGAGAGACCAGAGAGAGAGAGACCATGGGAAAAATATTATTAGACAAGCAGCAATACACTTTATTACAAAACATTAATGTATTTTAACCCTTCTGCTAAACTATGAAATGGAATCCCCACGGTGACAAAAACAATTCTATTAGTATTGATCACTGTGGCAGGTCATATTGCCCCGAGGGAAGCACAAGGGTCATTTAAATTTGAGCCATGACTGACTTTTAATGTTTGGGCTGTTTTGCAGTCTCTTAAATGCACATATACAACAATCTATAAGAATGTATTCGTGCGCCAAAAGGACATATTGTGTAAAACTATTCAGCATATTTGTCAATTCTTATTATTTCAATATTTTTTGGACGCATCAAGAACGCTTCTTGTACTTTTTTAGCTTGTTTCATTTTATCTATATGTCTGGTGCACACTGGGGGACTTTTGCACATGTACTCCAATGTGGTTTTACTGCAAATAGATAGATAGATAGATATATATACACAGATACATAGATAGATAAAAAGATAGATAGATACTTTATTAATATCCTGTCGGAGAAATTCAGATGTCCAGTAGCAGCAGAAACACATCCATCCATACAAACAAAACAAATAAATAGATAATTCTAAAAGTAGCAATAATAGGCATAACAATTGTCGTAGTATTAAAAGGCAACAGCTCTTTAAGTCACAGCAGCACAGGTGGAGCAGCAGCTACAGATAAAGAAAATCAGAATCTGAATCCAACACCCCTGATCCAAACACAGACCGAAACATGTCCGACTAACATCAATCGGGAAATAAGAGCAGTCAAAAGCTTTAATGGACCCTACATTCTCCCGTTCACAGCTTCATTAGGGACAGGGGCCGCCACAGGTCAGAGGTGTGGGTGAGTGAGCCACAGCTGGACTCCCTTCTAATTATGTTTAATGACCAGAAGGCCCCACTCAAAAGCCAGTGACCCCAGTTCCCAATAGAAAACCCTGTCAATACCAAGCGGACTGTATAGTGTTGAGGATATACACAAAGAGAAGCCTGGATTATATCTTTCTGATGCAAACGGTTTGACCCGTGACTCATCTGCTGTGAGAAACAAAGAAAAGAAAAAACTACCTGAGAAAAGGCCAGGAGGAGGATTTGCACCGGGAAGAATGCTTTTCATGTGAAACGGTGATGGATTACAGCGCTAACACGGCGTCTCTCTACACAATGTGGATGTAGTTATGGTGTCGTCCGTGTGAGCAGTGAAAACGCCAGCACGGAGCAGGTTTGAACATGTATAATGACAATGGCGAGGCAGGAAGTGGAGGATTCTGACATCGTGAACCACCGTCCTGTCAGCGATTGTTACGAGGTGATCAAAAGAAGGGAAATATGAGCCCAGTCAGAGGCAAAAAGAAAAGCCTGCAGAGTATAATGACAGCCGAGAGCGTTTGTTGACAATTTTAACAAGACTAGAAGCTATGCCCGTCGCTATACATCACGTCAAATGCTACGGTTGGAGTTTCATGAGGTTTGGTAAAGTTCAGGGCTACATGGGTTATTATGTAATGTTTCACGGAGAGGCGGGCAGAAAGATTTTAGTTTCAAGGTGGGGTAGCTCACCGGACCAGGGAGAGGGAGAGCAAAGAAATACCAGAGGGAGAGACCAGAGATGGACAGACAGGAGAGAGAGACTAGAGGAAGAGAGAGACCAGAAACAGACCAGCGACAGACCAGAGAGAGACCAGAGAGAGACCAGAGAGAGAGACCAGAGAGAGAGACCAGAGAGAGAGAGAGAGACTATAAAGAGAGACCAGAGAGAGAGACAAGAGAGAGAGACCAGAGAGAGAGAGAGAAAGAGAGAGAGACAGAGAGAGAGAGAGGACAGGAAGAAACCAACCAGAGAGAGAGAGACTATAGAGAGAGAGAGAGGACAGGAAGAAACCAACCAGAAAGAGAGAGACTATAGAGAGAGACAAGAGAGAGAGACAGAGAGAGAGAGAAAGAGAGAGAGAAAGAGAGAGAGAGAGAGAGACTATAGAGAGAGACCAGAGACAAACCAAAGAAAGAACAGAGAGGGACAGACTAGAGAGGGAGACCAGAGAGAGACCAGAGACAGACCAGAAGGAAAACCAGTGAGAGATAGACTAGAAAGAGAGATCAGAGATAGACCAAAGAGAGACCAGAGAGAGAGAGAGAGAGACGAGAGAGGGAGGCCAAAACAATTCCCCGTAATTCCCGGTGCAATTCGGGCGTTCTGCTCTCCCAAAATTTCATCCACTGAGCGGCGCTGTGATCAAAAAATGACACCGTTTGTTGCCCAGTTCACTTCCGGTTGATTTCATACAATGGCGAATATGGCTCACGAAAACAACAAACGATTGACAGTGCCTGAATTGTGTGAAAGGTTGAAGCGAAAAGGTATTTGCAGTGTGGGAAAACGAAAGGAGGAATTGTTGTTGCTAGTTCAACGAGCGGATGGTGTTTATGAAGATTTAGAAGAAGATGACAGCGAGCAGAGTGAACGAAAACGGCTGTGTGTGCGAGTGACAGATGGTAACAATGAGAATGAAGTTCAGCTAAGAGGGAAGAATGTGAATAGGACGGATGATTTGCGCGATATGCCACTAGTTAGAGACGGGAATGTATTTGCATACAGAAAATGACGAAAACACTCAACCATTTAGAGAAAATGCGCCGGGCAGAGAGAACCGGAAGTTGCGAAGGCAAGTGTTACCCATAATGCAACGCAAAATTCAGTCGCTTCCCCGCCCATCGGATGGAATTTTGGGAGAGCAGAACGCCCGAATTACTTTAATTTATCCACTGTGGGACTAATCATTTTTAATTTATCAAAACTTATAAACAACAAAAACATAAGATGGAACAAACACTGACTATAAGTGACAGGACATTGTGAAGTAAAGTGAAATGTACAGAGCTGTTATCACAGACCTGGTACATCCTGCTTAGTGCTCATGACAATGCACATGGTTCAGCAGGAGGATTCAGCAGGAGGATTCAGCAGGAGGATTCAGGAGGAGGATTCAGCAGGAGGATTCAGCAGGAGGATTCAGCAGGAGGATTCAGCAGGAGGATTCAGCAGGAGGATTCAGCAGGAGGATTCAGGAGGAGGATTCAGCAGGAGGATTCAGCAGGAGGATTCAGGAGGAGGATTCAGCAGGAGGATTCAGCAGGAGGATTCAGGAGGAGGATTCAGCAGGAGGATTCAGCAGGAGGATTCAGCAGGAAGATTCAGCAGGAGGATTCAGCAGGAGGATTCAGCAGGAGGATTCAGGAGGAGGATTCAGCAGGAGGATTCAGCAGGAGGATTCAGCAGGAGGATTCAGCAGGAGGATTCAGCAGGAGGATTCAGCAGGAGGATTCAGCAGGAGGATTCAGCAGGAAGATTCAGCAGGAGGATTCAGCAGGAGGATTCAGCAGGAAGATTCAGCAGGAGGATTCAGCAGGAGGATTCAGCAGGAGGATTCAGCAGGAGGATTCAGCAGGAGGATTCAGCAGGAGGATTCAGGAGGAGGATTCAGCAGGAGGATTCAGCAGGAGGATTCAGCAGCAGGAGGATTCAGCAGGAGGATTCAGCAGGAGGATTCAGGAGGAGGATTCAGCAGGAGGATTCAGCAGGAGGATTCAGCAGGAGGATTCAGGAGGAGGATTTAAGAGGAGGATTCAGCAGGAGGATTCAGCAGGAGGATTCAGCAGGAGGATTCATCAGGAGGATTCATCAGGAGGATTCAGCAGGAGGATTCAGCAGGAAGATTCAGCAGGAGGATTCAGCAGGAAGATTCAGCAGGAGGATTCAGCAGGAGGATTCAGCAGGAGGATTCAGCAGGAGGATTCAGGAGGAGGATTCAGCAGGAGGATTCAGCAGGAGGATTCAGGAGGAGGATTCAGCAGGAGGATTCAGCAGGAGGATTCAGCAGCAGGAGGATTCAGCAGGAGGATTCAGCAGGAGGATTCAGGAGGAGGATTCAGCAGGAGGATTCAGCAGGAGGATTCAGCAGGAGGATTCAGGAGGAGGATTTAAGAGGAGGATTCAGCAGGAGGATTCAGCAGGAGGATTCAGCAGGAGGATTCATCAGGAGGATTCATCAGGAGGATTCAGCAGGAGGATTCAGCAGGAAGATTCAGCAGGAGGATTCAGCAGGAAGATTCAGCAGGAGGATTCAGCAGGAGGATTCAGCAGGAGGATTCAGCAGGAGGATTCAGGAGGAGGATTCAGCAGGAGGATTCAGCAGGAGGATTTAGCAGGAGGATTCAGCAGGAGGATTCAGCAGGAGGATTCAGCAGGAGGATTCAGCAGGAGGATTCAGCAGGAGGACGGTCACTGCTGCGCCGTTACATCAAAGCAGTGGATTCTTTCTACACGTCCATTAACCTCACGTCAGATGATTTTGGGTTTTTAACTTTTGACTTTTAACATTTGGGATCTTCAGAAAACAGCTGAGGATTCAAGCCATGGCCTCTGTCTCTCTCTATATATACACACTTATATAGACACACAGCAAAAAGTGAGGAAAAATAAGTCAAAGATTGCTCAAATTTGGTAAAATGTGTCTTAATTTGAGCACTTTTTGACTGCCTTAAAAACAACATTTGCGAATGGGACACAGGAAAATGATTTTAAAAAGATGTCTCCCTTGGAATCGATCAATCAACTCTTACTTGTTTTCTACACAAGGCAACACAAAGCGCCTCACAACAATCAGATCAATCACGTCATTATAATCTACATATAAAAAACACAAGAAATATTAAAAAAGCTTCAATAGGTGGTATTCTAACAATGCTTGAAAAATTTATGTTTATTTTTTTATATATTTTTTTATTATTATTATTTTTCTTATTATTATTTCTATTATTATTATTATTATTATTTATTTTTTTATTTTTTTGTGTGTGGTTTTTTTGTGTGTGTGAGCTGTACTCATCCCTGCACTCTCCTTGAAAATAATAATAAAAAATTGATCACAAAAAAGAAATATATATATAAAAAAAGAACAAAATCAGAAGTAATTAAAAACCTTAAAACGTTAAAATCACACACAGGATTAAAATAATAAATAGCCACAATGCATCTAAAATAACAATCCTTCAGTTGTATGCACAGCTACACAGAACTGTTTTTAACCTGGATTTGAAAACTGCCAGAGTAGATGCCAGCCTCACATCTTCAGGAAGATTGTTCCAGGAATGAGAAAACATAGCAACAGTTCTTGAAATCAGACTAAACTCGATTCAACTATCATCTCATTTTTCATCATTGCTTGTGTTTATATTTATGTTTTTAGGCAGAGCAGGTCAATGAGCCAGAAGAAAATGTGTGTAATCTTTTGATCGTGGAGCTCGGAGCTGCACATTCCCACTCAGACCAGCTTTGATGTGGCTTCCTGAGACTTATCTGAGGGAAAACAAACACTCCCCGCGAAGAAGATGGGTCAAGATTGAGAAGGGTTTAGTGTGAAAGGCCTGGAGAATAGACGCTCGGAGGACGGAAAGTGCTGAGTGTGGGAACTCTCCTTCACAGTCAATGCTTGGGGTTAAAGAATATACAGAAGAAAGTAAATAATGTTTCAGAGGTAAATAAACTCTAGGACCGGCAGAATTCTGAAACTATATCTCCCAGAGCAGTCATTTTGACGGCTCCCATTCAAAGCAATGCAACAACTTCAGCTTTCCACAAGTTTTATTAAAGTAATGTATACGGTTCGGACCTTTACTGCTGAAACTGGTCAATATAACTTGAAATATAGCAAAAACAAATTGTGGAAAGGCTAAATTCCAACTGCTGCAAGTAAACAGAGCATTGCTATGGTAATAAGCACTCATTTCTGGGGGAAAAATTAAGCTGCCTTGGCTCAGAACCAGTCCAGAACCAGTAAAGAACCAGAACGAGACAAGTCCAGAACCAGCATCTTATAGAAAAGGGTTTTAAGGGTTTTAACTGCCATAGCATCTAATGAACAGAGCAGTCAAAATGACAGCTCTGGGAGTTAAAGGTAGACTTTTCATATTTCAAAAATATAAGATACAAATAATTACACATAAAAAAACCAAATAAAATAATAGAAAAAGTGACCAAGTTATGAAGACCAAAAAGTATACTCGGAATACTTCCAAAACTAAAAAGCCGTCATGTTGACTGCTCTAGGGGTGTTCCAGTGTTACTCTGTGAAGTGCTTGGCCTTCATTCTACACGACAGAGACACAGAGACTTCCCTTTGGCTCCCGCTGTAGCTTCCATCCTGCTCCGAAGCAAAGTAAATAATTCAGACATTTTCTTTCACTATTTTGAGGTTTGAGGAAACAGCTGCACTTCTGTTCAGCACCGTCCCTCGCTTCTCCCCGACCACAGGATGACCACCCCACACTTTTCATTCTCAATCTTTGACAGTTGGGGATTGTAAGGTCATCACAAAGCTCTGCAATGTCCAGGTCTCTGAGGAGCACAGGGACTGGCCTCCTGCTGGGACTCGGAGGAGCACAGGGACTGGCCTCCTGCTGGGACTCGGAGGAGCACAGGGACTGGCCTCCTGCTGGGACTCGGAGGAGCACAGGGACTGGCCTCCTGCTGGGACTCGGAGGAGCACAGGGACTGGCCTTCTGCTGGGACTCTGAAGAGCACAGGGACTGGCCTCCTGCTGGGACTCGGAGGAGCACAGGGACTGGCCTCCTGCTGGGACTCGGTGAAGCACAGGGACTGGCCTCCTGCCGGTCCCAAAGTCAGGACTAAATGTATGATTTATCCAGAATTATGCAGCTAAAATCTGAAAGCGTCTTCCTGAAAACCTTATACAGGCCTCTTCTCTGCCAATGTTAAACTGTGCACACAACTGATGATTGCAGCACTGTTGTTAATGTGATTTTAAATCTGTGTGATTGCTTCTACTAAAAACAAATAATGAATCTCAATGTTTGGTTTGATCGATTTTTTTTACAGAATCATAGGAAAAGTAGTGTAGCATCAGCTTTTTAAAATATGTACCAGTAATGTGGTTTCTGGTTTCTTCTCAAAACAACTATTACTTTGCCACAGACAAAGCAGATCCAATAAAACCATTCCTAAAGCAGTGTTCCTGCCGAATCCTGAGCAGAGATGTGACATGTTCTGAAAGAGAGAAAAAGGGATCGTTCTGTACCTCTTCATTTTCAATCTTTAGAGTGGCGAGTCGAGACTGCAGCTGCTGAAACCGTAGTATGAGCTCTCCGTTGACCGGCGGCTGCACCGAGACCCCACACACCTGAACAGGAAGTTAAAGAACATTACAGCAAACAACAACCTGAATATTAGCTATTTTTATTTGTCTGAGCATCAAGCAAAATGTAAAACAAGACATCATCTCACACCCACACTGCAAAAAATAACACACAATAATGAAATAACGCTTAGATCAAGTGTTTTTATTTTAATTTGAAAACATTTTAACAATCTAAAAACAAGATTTGCCTTCGGGACAATCAAAAATGTCTTGTTTTCAAAAGATACAAGAAAATTAAAGAAATGTCTTCCTTGGAATGAGGCATAAATTGCAGCAGCACTTGAAATAAACACCAAACGGCAAATCGTGTTTTTGAAGACAGTCAGACCCCAACAGCCAAGCATTTATCACCTTGTATTTTGCCATTTTTGCAGTGCACTCATTCAATTCAGTTCAATACATTTTTGTTTAGCTCTATATGACAACACACTGCAAAAAGAGATGAAAAATACATCCAAATTTGCAAAAAAAATTGGCAAAATGTATCTTAGTTAGAGTAAAATTTTCTAAAAATATACAAGAAATGTCTGTTTTGGAATGTTCTCTTGAAAAGCAAGATTTCCTCAAATAAGACAGAATTGTTTTGTCCCATTGGCAAAATATTGTTTAAATATAAAAATAGCAATTATTCCAGTGCCTCATATTTTATCATTTTTTGCGGCGCAGCAGTTAGCGAGGTGGACTTTACAAAAATGTTGATTCGCCAACTCAGATCAGAGAATTTAAAACACAAGACATGATTAAAAAAAACACATAAGGTGCAGATAACAAATGTTCATAAATATTTAGTGCCCTGGATCAACACCAAGTTTCCCTTTAAAATGATAAAACAGATAAATGAGTGTTTTTTATCTTAATTTAAAACAAAATTTTCCAATGGGACAAAGCCATTTAGACTTAGTTCAAGAAGATAATTTTGTTTTGTCCCATTGTTAGATTTGGTTTTACAGTATGCGCTCGAATTTAGACACATTTAGCCAAATTTTAGCATTTTTTTTTCTTACTTTTCATAATTTTTTTGGCTGTGCGTGTCCTGTTACATCCATGCGTATACAAAACAGATTCATATATATCCCGTACCTCGTCTCCCATGTGCGCCTGGAACTCGAATTTACACGGCGGGCAAAAGGCCGTGGGAAACATCTCCATGAACCTCTGCCGGTCGCTCCTGGGGTCCAAACTGTCCACTGCGTTCTCGATGATGTCCAGACCCTCGTGCCGCGATGTCTCCAGGTTGTATTCTGCGGATAAGTACGTCCTCAGGGCTCGGTTCAGACTGGCATGGTACCCCAGGTCACAGCACTGCGGAGGGAACAAGACATATTATAGCCTTCTTGTACTAAAGCGATCTTAAAGTGAGCAGCTACGAAAGAAATCTCGATGTATTTTGTGAACTCATTACAGGGATTCTCAACCTCCTTCTCTGTGGTTCTCATCAGACTTGTTGTCCACATTTTAATCAATCAATCAATCAATCAAATTTTATTTATAGAGCCCTTTACAACACTCAAGGCGACCAAAGTGCTTTACAATAAAATCACATAAAATGCATTAAAAACATTCATTCAAACAAAAATAAAAATAGAACAGTAAGATAAAAAAAAGTGTTGCCGTGCTACTGAATGTTAAAAGCCAGTCTGAATAAATGTGTCTTGAGCCTGGATTTAAAAAGGCCAAGATCAGTGATGGTGCGCATTTCAGGGGGCAGCTTATTCCAGAGTCTGGGTCCAGCGACTGAAAAGGACCGATCACCCCAACGCTTGGACTTGGTCCTAGGCACTTCCAGCAAGAGCTGATTTTAGTACATGTTTCTGAATCATTTTTGGTAAAACAGATGTAGGCATGGTGCAGGCCTAGTAATGACACGGAATTCATCCAGGTCTGGTTTAAGTGTTGCTTTTGTTTGGATTATATAGGGAATAGATGAGGGATAAATATTCTTTGCATGTTTTTAAAAGTGTTGCTTATTCATGTTGACTTTGATCTAGAGTTTGCCTTTAAAGTAGCAATATGTGAGATTTTCAAGCCATCATTAAAGGGCCCTAATCTGTCAAAAAGCATTAATAAAACATGCTCTTTTCCAATACTTCTTTAACTGATAACAATAGTTCAGCTGAGATCTTCGAATTAAAAAAATGCTTTTACAGTTTTACCCGCCCCTCCACCGTTTCACCAATCAGAGAGTTTGTGATCCGGGTTGCCAGAACTCACCGCGTCGAGCTAATTTCACTAGTAAAGTACCATGTGGCCGCAGAACTAAAAAGGTCTCGTTATGATTCTCAAATTATTAATGATAAAACAAGGAATAAAACAAGTATTTCTATCTTTGTGAAAAAGGTGTTAGATATAGATTTGTTATTGACAAAACTTTTGTCCATTCAGATATTTTGGTCCCAGCTGGATTTGTCTGCATATCTGGCAACCTGAGTCAGGGAGAGCGCAGTACCACTTTTGGCCAGATTTTTACATACTACTATGATGGCAATGACTTAATTACAGTTTTATTTTATAATCTTTTACTTTTTTGTAGGGCTGTCAAACAATTAATTTTTTTTAGTTGATTAATCGCACAGTAATGGTGAGTTAACTCACGATTAATCGCATTTTTAACATTCTATTTCAAATCCACTCCAATTGAAGTTAAATGAAATTATCAAATATAATGACCAGTGTTGGGTAAGTTACTTTGAAAAAGTAATTAGTTATAGTTACTAGTTACTTCTTCCAAAAAGTAATTGACTTACTGAGTCACTCCACTATAAAAGTAACCAGTTACCAGTAAAAGTAACTATTGCGTTACTTTTTCGTTTGTCGTGGTACCGAGCTTTAGCTGGCTGTAATTTAGGATAACTTCTAAGTAGATTAATTGTTGCAACAACCCCACCCTATTTTAGTAGGATATGTTAGTTTAGGGAACTGTCCTGCAGGCAAAAAGGTATAAGGTATATGTCGAGGAACCTACTCACATTCATAACCACACCTTGGACCTTGTCCTGACCTACGGCTGTGATGTCTCCAATGTTGACATCCAGCGTCAAAGCTCGTTGCTGTCTGACCATTTCTTGATCAGGGGCCAGGTCCCCCGCTCTCCATCGCATGGCGACGGTGCGCTGCTGTGGGCGGCGCTTCACCTCCTGTCTTCTCAGGGGGCGCGCCAACGTCCCGGGGGTCCGGAACGTGGGGGCCGACAGGATGTCCAGGGGGGGGCCCACTCCAGGACGAGTGGGGCCTGGGCCCCACGGGTAGCTGCGGGATCTGGCGTGAGGTTCGGCCGTTCCTGTGGTCGACCTTTTGCCAGTGCAGGAATACGCACAGTGCCGTCCTGGTTGCCTAAGGCCCCTGGCAGGGGCCTGCTGTACGTTTTCCCACCAGTGCGTTCCTGCGGTCTGTGCGGCGGATCAAAAACAGGAGAGTGAGGTCGGTGATCTGGTGGCTCGGACAGTCGCCATGCCCGGTGGTTCCCTTCCTGAGGGCATGGCGGGTGATGGAGCTTGGGCCTCCCGGCGAGCCCGGGGGCTCTAGTCCAGGGGGGAGGAGCCCTGTTTTCACGCCTTGGATAAACGGCCCGCAGGCTCTGGTTTGAGTCTGAGAGGCGGAACCTTCGTAGACTGGGTCTTCCCCTGCGGTGGTGGAGACCCATTCAGGGGGCGAGGGGCGTCCACTGTGAGGGCTACGCCACGAGGTGGAGGCACTTCAGCGACTGGTGGCGGTTTCCCCGTTCCTGGGCTTCCAGGCGCTTGCCCCGCTGGAGGGGGTCCTGGGGATTATCCTAAGGGCTCTGTTGACAAGGGGAGGGCTTGTCCGCCACCATGGCGGTTTGGTTCGGCGAGGCAGCCATTACTTCGGCGACACGATGGATTCGGGGGTTCACAGCCCGCTGTCATCGTTGGTTTAAACGTTTTCAGCGGGGGGGGGGCGCGCAGGAGGAGGCCCCCGCTCCAGAGAAACGCCCCCGGTTTGGGACTCAGGGTGGTCTTAGGGGGATGTGGGTCCCGCCTTTTGACCCGGAGGCTGCAGGCGAGTCCGAGAGTGTCGCCTTTTAAGACGGCCCTCTTGTTGGCGTCTTGGCGGTATCTGCTAAGAGGGCGGGCGACTTGTGTGCGCTCTCGTCCATGCGTGCTTGCCTGTCATTTGGAGAGGGCGACGGCTATGGTGAAATTGTGGCCCAATCCGGCTTTTCTCCCAAAGGTCAATCACGTCGGTCTTTTAGGTCGAAGAGCGTCATCAGGCTTAGGGCTTTCAATCCGCCACCGCATCTTCCTCCGAGGAGGAGCGGCGGCACCTTCTGTGTCCTGTCAGAATGCTGAGGCATCTACCAGGCCATGCGTCGTCATTCAGGTTGGGTGGTAGCTGTTTGTGTGTCTGGGCCCAAGGACAGGGGCGCCACGCTGGCGGGTCCTAGCTGGCTGTCGTCCTCCTCTTTCGTCCGGTCTTATCTTGCTGTGTCGGGACCGCGTTTGTGGCCCATTCCGTGCTGAGAGCAGCGGATGAGTTGACGTAGGTCCCTCCTCTGAGGGGGCCTTCGGTTTTACGTTCCGCCTGGTTCGGAGCTCTTGGGAGAGGCATCCTACAGGTGCGGTACATTATTTGTGTTGTTTGGGTCGGTTCAGGTAGTCCACGTCAGGGCTCTTGGGAGAGGCCGTCCTGTGACTACGGAAGACCTACGGTCTGTGTTACGTTGGGGGGGTATCCTTGGTAGGAGTGGCCCTGTACACGCTTGTTTTCTTCTGCCCTGCGTCCTTCACTGTTTGAGGTCTAGCTCGAGCGGAGCTCCAATCACCCTTTGCTGGCTGCTGGGAGTAACATTTACCTACGGCCTTCGCGTGTGTCCCCACTAGCGGATAGTCCTAAGGGAGTGCACCATGACGTAGAAATTAATAGTTACCTAATGTAACTTAAGTTCTCACGACTTGGTGCGTTAGTCCCTTAGCTACGAGCCCATCAGGCCAGCCCGGCCATGTGGCAGAGTTCAATGAGGGGTGCGGCCTTGTAGCAGGGGCATTTATGAGGACGGGGCTGGTGATGGAGCAAAATTATTTGATCTCTCTGGCGGGTGACACTGGGGGTCACGAAGTTGATATACCTACTAGCGAAGTCCTAAGGGACTACGCACTCCCCCCATTCGTATAACTTTCAAAGTTACTTTAGGTACTATTATTTTATTATTTGTAAGGGTACCAGCGTTGAAAATGTGCTTGAAAGGTAAAACAAGAAACAGCGTACAAGTTCTTCCACAGGTCTATAACATGGGGCCATATTTTTCCCCCAAAAAAAATTGTCGCCTCTATTCACCACCTCTTTGATGAATTAACAGTCTTGTTAGGCTCCCAGCTTGCAGTGTGTGTGTATGTGTTGTGTGTGTGTGTATGCGCGCGCTGCAGTACCCCCCTCCCCTTTCTTTCCTCTTCTCCCCTCTCCTCTCTGTCAGTGGTATTTATTGCCCCGTAGGCAGGACGGCAGGCACAACTTGGATGGGGATGTGAGCGCGGCGCAGTTGCAGTGCAAGCGCAGAGGACACGCAGCGGAGAACCAGGACGGGACCTAGCACGAGCACACGGATCGACAACGGGGAAGAAGCACATACAGGTACATGGCGTCAGATCGGCAGCCGTCAGCAGCAGCCTGGTCGCAGGGCCTCCGGAAAGCATGCGTCGCATCTTTTATGACATCGAATTAACGGGCACGTATGATGTAAACCTGCCAGCGCTCGTGCTTCCCACATCACAACACACCTGGAGTTGTTTTAGGCTCCATCTATGCTCACCAATAGACATTTTCAGATGCTCCCCCCCTTCATGGAACGCTCTATGTTGAATCTTTATGATCTGTGAGTCATTGGACAGAGTGTATTGAGAACTTTTCTGCCCTTTTAAACAGAGGCATCGACTTGTATTTGGGGGTTTTAATTCGCCGCCGTTCACTGAACAACAAGAGGATGGCAGGCTGGGTGGTCCTTACCATCAAAAAATAATAGTTACCTAATGTACTTAAGTTCTAACGAAAAGGTGCGTAGTCCTTGGACTTCGCTGTGGAGATATCACTCGTGACCCCCAGGTCACCACGCCCGAGAGATCAAAATTATTTGCTCCCAATCACCAGCCACGATTCTCTATAAATGCCCCTGCACAAGGCCGCACCCCTTTGAACTCTGCCACGCCGGGCTGGCCAGATGGTCTCGTAGCTAAGGGCACTACGCACCTGATTCGTAGAACTTAATGTTAATTATGTAACTATTATTTCTACGTCATGGTGCTACGTCCCTTAGGACTCGTAGTGGGACCAACGCGGGAGGCCGTAGGAACATGTACTCCCAGCAGGCCCGCAAAGGGGTGATTGGAGCTCCGCTCGAGCAAGACCTCACACAGTGGAGACTCAGGCCAGAAAGAAACAATGGTGATACAGGGCCACTCCTACCAAGGATTACCCCCCTCCACGTAACAACAGACCGTGGTCATCCGTAGTCACAGGACGCCACTCCCAAGAGCTCCTGACGTGGACTACCTGAACCGACCAAACACACAAATATGTACCGCACCTGTAGGGATGCCCTCTCCAAGAGCTCCTGAACAGGGCGAGAAAGTAAACCGAAGGCCCCCTCAGAGGCGGGACTAACGGTCTAACTCAGTTCGCTTGCACTCAGCACGGAATGGGCCACCAAACCGGTCGGACACATCCAAGATAAGGACGGACGATGAAGAGGAGGGACGACGACAGACGCAGAGCCGACAGCGGGGGGCCCCTGTCCTTGGGGCCCAGCCACACAAACAAGTGAACCCACCTGAATGACGCCGTCAATGGCCAGGTTATGCCTCAGCATTCTTTTTGACAGGACACAGAAGGAGGCCCCCGGCGCTCCTCCTCGGGAAGGCATGCGGTGTCGGCGGATAGAAAGCCTAACCTGATGACTCTCGAACCTAACGGGGGGGCCGACGTGATGACCATGGGGAGGAAAGCCGATTGGGCCACAATTCCACCATGCCGTCTCGCCTCTCCAAAGGACAGGCAAGACGCGAAGGACAAGAGAGCGCACAACAAGTCGCCGCCCTCTTAGCGACGCCAACGCCAACAAGAGGGCCGTTTAAAAGCGACACATCGGGGACTCGCCTCCGCGCGGATTCAAAAGGCGGACCCGACAGCCCCTAAGGGACCACCCTGAGGTCCCAAACCGGGGGCGTTCTCTGGAGCGGGGGCCTCCTCCTGAGCGCCCCCCGCAGAAAAGTTTAACCAAGGGTGACAGCGGGTCATGTGAACCCCCCGAATCCAACGTGACCGAAGTAATGGCTGCCGCGAACACCCCAAGGTGGCGATGCAGCCCTCCCAATGTCAAAGAGCTCCTGTAGGGAATCCCAGGACCCCCTCCAGGGGCAAACGGCCTGGGATCCGGAACGGGAACCGCACCAGTCGCATGAAGAGCCCTCCCACCTCGTAGCGTAGGCCCTCACACGTGGACGGCGCCCTGCCACCCTGAATTGTCTCCCTCCACCACCGCCGGGGGAAGGACCCGGTTTACGAGGGTTCCGCCTCTCAGCCTCAAACCCAGGAGCCTGCCGGACCGATTATCAGGCGTGAAAACGGGCCCTCCCCTGGACTAGAGCCCCCGGCTCGTCAGGGAGGGACCAAGGCTCCATCACGCCATGCCTATGGAAGGGGAACCACCGGGCTATGCGGACTGTCGGGAGCCCCGGTATCACCGGACCTCCTCTCCTGTATGATCCTCGCAGCAGGACGGCAGGAGACGCACTGCGTGGGGGGAAAAGTACAGCAGGCCCCTTGCCAGGGGGCCTAGCGACCAGGACGGGGCACTGTGCGTTTTCTGCACTGGGCGAAAAGGACGACCACGACGGGCCGAACCTCCGCCAGATTCCGCAGCTACCCGTGTGTGCAGGCCCCACTCGTCCTGAGTGGGCCCCCCCTGGAATTCCTGTCGGCCCCCACGTTTCCGGACCCCCGGGACGTGGGCGCGCCTGAGAGCAGGGGGTTGAAGCGCCGCCCACAGCAGCGTCACCGTTCGCCATGCGATGGGGCGGGGGACCTGGTGCCCCCCTGCCTGTTCAGATAGGAGACCACGTGATGTTGTCTGAGCGGCACCATCAGAACCTGATGTTCGATGCTGCAGCTTTGGGAACCCAGAATCGCCTTCCCCGTCGGAGGGGTGAGCCTGAGGCGTTCGAGAACCACCTCTGGAAAATTCCTATGATTGGAGAAGGCCTGCCGCTCCACAGCATGAAGCCGCCGCCATCATTCCCAGCAGGGACTGAGGCGCCGGAGAGGTGGCTCTGGGGCCGCCAGAATCTCCCTGGGCAGACGTGAGTAGTTGTTCATTCGTCTGTCCACGGGACATGCAGCCGGCATGTCACAGAGTCTAACTGCAGACGAAGATAAATCATGCGTTGAGGGGCTGCAGCTTGATTTTTCTCCTGTTTACCACAAAGCCCAGACGCTGATATGTTGGGAAGGACCCAGTGCGTATGACTCACGGACCCTTCCCTGGATTGGAGCGCCAAAAATAACCCGTCGTCTATGTAGGTTTAAAATTCTACCTCCTGCGGCGTCTGAGCGGCTCCAGTGCTGCCTCCACGCATTGGAAAATGTGCGAGGCGACGAGTGCGTAGTTAGCCCGAAGGGGAGACCGGCAGTCAACCGTAAATTCTCTCTCCCACTGCGAAAGAGCAGAACCTCTGTGTTCCGGCACTATCGGCTACGTGGACGTACGCATCTGTAATGTCTAAGGACGGATATCCAATCTCCCTGCCTGTCACACTCGAGGAGCTGCTATGTGGGCAGCAACCGAAAACTGTCCGTTTGGAAATGAACTTCGTTCAACACGCGAGATCCAAAAATGGGACGCACCCCGCCTGACTTCTTTGGCACTTAAGAAGAAGTAAGGGGAAGAGTACAGGACCCTAGGGAGGGTGGCGTCCTGGGGGTCTACCCTCCACAGCTGCGCCTCGACTCCAGCTGAGGAGGGACTCGCTTGCAGGTGCCTCTAATGTATCCCCGTACCTGAGCGCGTTGCTGCCCGTACGCCTCGGAATAGTTGTGGTTCCGGGAGAATTGCAGGTATGCGTAACCCCTGCGCACTGTTTTTATCCAGCCACAGAACCGTAGCTACCTTGCTCCCTCCAGATGCTGTAGAAGTCTGTGAGGGGCGGAACGGGAGCTGGAAACACGAGACGTCACGGGCCCCGCCCTCTTCTGGTGTTCCTAGCAGGGAGGGGGGTGGACGGAAAGGGGCCGGGGGGGCCCCTGCGGTCACACGTGAGCGCCGGGGGCGGTCACGTGTCCTGCAGGCCCGACAGGTCATGAGTCGGACTGCTCATCCCACGTGGACTCGGAGCTGTGCCCCCCCCTGGCCCTTTCGGTCCACCCCCTCCTGCTCGGAACACCAGAAAGAGGGCGGGGCCGTGAAGTCCTCGTGTTCCAGCTCCGTTCCGCCCCTCCAGACTTCTACAGCATCCGGAGGGTGCAAGGTTGCTGACGGATCTGTGGCTGGAGGAAAACATTGCGCGAGGGGTTACGCACAGCAATTCTCCGGAAGCCACCACCATTCGAGGGCGTACGGGCAGCACCGCTCTCAGTACGGGGATCATTAGAGGCACTGCAAGCGGAGGGTATCTCCTCCCTGCTGAGTCGAGGCGCAGCAGTGGAGGTAGACCGCAGAGACGCACCAGTGTCTGTACTCCCCATACTTCTTGTGCAAAGACGTCAGGCGGGGTGCGTCCCATTTTGGATCTGCGCGTTTTGAACGAGTGCATTTCCTACGGCAGTTCGGATGCTGCCCACAAGCAGCTCCTCGAGTGTGTCAGGCAGGGAGATTGGATATCCTCCCAGTAGACTGACAGATGCGTACTTCACGTGCGATCGTGCCGGAGAAACACAGAGGTTCTGCGGCTTCGCAGTGGGTGAGAGGATTTACGGTTACTGCCGTTCCCTTGGCTTCGCACTCGCGCCTCGCACTTTTTCCAAAGTGGTGGGAGGCAGCACTTGGAGCCGCTCAGACCGCGCAAGGGGTAAGAATTTTAAACCTACATAGAGTGGGGGGTCGACGGTTGGTTAATTTCTGGCCTCATCCAGGGAAGTGGCCGTGGTCATAACGCACACGTTCCTGAGCCACATTTACAGCGTCTGGGCTTGTGGTAAACAAGGGAGAAATTCAAGCTGACAAGCCGCTCAACGCATGTTTATCTCGGTCTGCAGTTAGACTCTGTCGGACATTCCGTGCTGCATTGTCCGTGGACATGACGGAATGAACACTACCGTCTGCCCAGGGAGGTTTGGCGGGCCCCCCAGAGTCCCCGCTCGGCGCCTAGGTCCCTGCTGGGAATGATGGCGGCGGTCATGCTGTGGGTGTGTATGCGGCTAGGCCTTCTCCCATGAGATTTCAGAGGTGGTTCACACGCCTCAGGGCTTCACCCCCTACCGGGACGGGGAGGCTGATCTGGGTTCCCAAGTGGCAGCATCGAACATCAGGTTTGATGGTGCGCTCAGACAAACATTCACAGTGGTCTCCTATCTGAACAGGCAGCGGGGGCACCAGGTCCCCCGCTCTCCATCGCATGGCGACGGTGTTGTTGACGCCTGCCTCGTGGGTCGGCGCTTTCACCTCCTGTCTCTCAGGTCGCGCCCACGTCCGGGGGTTGGGGTCCGGAAACGTGGGGGGCCCGACAGGCTGTCCAGGGGGGGCCCACTCCAAGACGATGTGGGGCCTGGCCCCACGGGTAGCTGGAGAGATCTGGCGGAGGTGCGGCCGTCCTGTGGTCGACCTTTTGCCAGTTCAGAAACGCACAGTGCCCGTCCTGGTTCGCCTAAGGCCCCCTGGCCAGGGGGCCGCCTGTACGTTTTCCACCAGTGAGTCTCCTGCCGGTCATGCTGCGGAGGATCAAAAACAGGAGGAGGGGTCGGTGTGATCCTGGTTTGGCTCCGACAGTCCGCATGCCCAAGGTGGTTACCACTTCCTGAGGGGCCATGGCGGTGATGGAGCTTAGGGGCCCTCACGGACGAGCCGGGGTGCTCTAGTCAGGGGGCCGGAGGAGCCCTGTTTTCAAGCCTGATAATCGGCCGCAGGGCTCTGGGTTTGGAGGCTGAGAGGGCGCGGAACCTCGTAGCCTGGGTCTTCCCCCTGCGGTGGTGAGACCATTCAGGGGCGTGGCGCCGTCCACTGTGAGGGCATACGCCACGAGGTGGCGGCTCTCAGCGGAATGGTGCGGTTCCGTTCCTGGGGATCCCAGGCGTTGCCCGCTGGAGGGGGTCCTGGGAGTCCTACAGGAGCTCTTTGACTAAGGGGGAGGGCTGTGCCACCTTGGCGGTGTTCGCCTGGCAGCCATTACTTCGGGTCACCGATGGTTTACGGGGGGTTCACAGCCCGCTGTCATCCGTTGGTTTTAAACGTTTCTGCGGGGGTGCGGCAAGGCAGGAGGCCCCCGCGCCAGAGAACGCCCCCGGTTTGGGACCTCAGGGTGGGTCCTTTGGGGCTGTCGGGTCCGCCTTTTGAACGGCGGCGGAGGCGAGTCCGAGTGTGTCGCTTTTAAGACGCCTCTTGTTGGCCTGTTGGCGTCTGCTTAAGAGGGCAGGGGGCGATTGTTCTGTGCGCCTCTCTGTCCATTGCGTCTTGCCAGTCCTTTGGGAGGGCGACGCATGGTGGAATTGTGGCCAATCCGGTTTTCTCCCCCAAGGTCATCACGTCGGCCTTTAGGTCGAGGAGTCATCCGATTAGGGCTTTCTATCGCCACCGCATTTTGCCTTCCCCGAGGAGGAGCGGCGCCGGCACCTCTGTGTCCTGTCAGAATGCTGAGGCATTACCTGGCTGTGACCCATTGAGTCGTCTTCAGGTTGTGTGGTCAGCTGTTTGTGTGTCTGGGACCAAGGACAGGTGGCGCCCGCTGTCGGTCAGCGGCTGTCGTCCTCCTCTTTCGTCCGGTCTTATCTTGATGTGGTCCGGACGGTTGTGGCCATCCGTGATGAGTGCAGCGGACTGGTTAGACGTAGGTCCCTCCTCTGAGGGGGCTTCGGTTTAACTTTCCGCCTGGTTTCAGGAGCTCTTGGGAGAGCATCCTACGGTGCGGTAAATATTTGTGTCTTGTATTTGGTCGGTCAGTAGACCACGTCAGGAGCTCGTGGGGAGAGGCGTCCTGAGATACGGATGACCTTACTGTCTGTGTTACGTGGGGGTATCCATGGTAGGAGTGGCCCTGAAACACGCATTGTTTCTTCTGCCCAGAGTCCTATCACTGTGTGGAGGGTCTAGCTCGCGCAGGTGCTCCAATCCCCTTTGTGGCCTGGCTGGGAGGACATGTTCCTACGGCCTCGGTTGTGTCCCACTAGCGAAGTCCCTAAGGGACGTCCCCCCCCCCCCCCCCCCCCCCCCCCCCCCCCCCACCTGAGCACCATGAAGTAGGAATTATAGTTACCAAATGTAACTTAAGTTCTACGGAATAGTTGCGTAGTCCTTTAGCTACGAGCCCATCAGGCCAGCCCGGCTTGCCAGAGTTCACGAGGGGGTGCGGGCCTTGTAGCAGGGGCATTATATAGAGGACGGTGGCTGGTGATTGGGAGCAAATTCTTTTGGATCTCTCTGGCTGTGTGACCTTGGGGGTCACGAGTGATATCCTCATAGCGAAGTCCTAAGGGACTTCGCACCTATTCGTAGAACTTAAGTTACTTAGGTAACTATAATTTTTTTAGTGGTAAGGACAGCGTTGGAATGTGCTTGCAAGGTATTTAAAACAAGGAAACAGCCCGTTAACATGTCCTCTTCACAGGTCTTATAACCATGGCCCCCCATTTCAATTGTGCCTCTATTCTCACTCTTTGATTTGAATTAACCAGTTTGTAGGCTCCCAGCTGCAGTGTGTGTGAATGTGTGTGGTGTGTGTTGTGTATGCGCGCGCTGCAAGGCCCCCCTCCCCTTTCTTTCCTCTCTCCCCTCTCCTCTCTGACCAGTGGTATATTGCCCACTGTAGGCAGTGACGGGGCAGGCACAACTTGGATGGGATGTGAGCGCGGCGCAGTGCAGTGCAAGCGGCATGAGGACACGCAGCGGAGAACCAGGACGGGGACCGCACGTAGCACACGGATCGAACACACGGGACAGAAGCACATACAAGTACATGCGTCAGATCTGCACGCCGTCTGCAGCAGCCTGGTCGCAGTTGCCTCGGAGAAAAGCATAAGCGTCGCAATACTTTTATGACATCGATTAAAAGGGCACGTCTGATGTAAAAACAGCCCGCGGTCTTCCACATCCCCAACACACCTGGAGTTGTTTTAGCTCCCATCTATGCTCACAATAGACTAATTTAAGCTGCTCCCCTTCATGGAACGCTCTATGTTGAATCTTTCTGTCTGTGACGTCATAAGAGCAGAGCTATTGAGATCTTTTCTGCCCTTTTGAACACAGAGGGGCAATCGACTTGTATGGGGTTTTTATCGCCGCCCGTCCCTGACAACAATGTATGCGGCGGTGGTCCTTACATAAAAAAATAATAGATACCTAATGTAACTTAAGTTCTACGAATAGGTGCGTAGTCCCTTAGGACTTCGCTAGTGGGATATCACTCGTGACCCCAGGTCACCTACGCCAGAGAGATCAAAATAATTTGCTCCATATCACCTAGCCACCGTCTCTTAAATGCCCTGCACAAGGCCGCACCCCTCTTGAACTCTGCCAATCCGGGCTGGCCTGTGGGCTCGTAGATAAGGGACTACGCACTATATTCGTAGAACTTAAGTTACATAAGGTAAACATAAATTCACGACATGGTTGCTACGTCCCATGGACTTCGCTAGTGGAACAACGCGGAGGCCGTAGGAACAAGTACTCACAGCAGGCCAGCAAAGGGTGATTGGAGCTCCGCTCGGAGCAAGACCCTCACACAGTGAGAGGGAACAGGGCCTAAGGAAACAATGCGTGTTACAGGGCCACTCCTACCAAGGATACCCCCACGAAACAAGGACCGTAGTCATCCGTAGTCACAGGACGCCGTCTCCCAAGAGCTCCTGACGTGGACTACCTGGACCGACCAAACACACAAATATGAACCGCACCAGAAGGATGCTCACCCAAGCGCACCTGAACAGGGCGGAAAGGTAAACGAAGGCCCCTCAGTAGGGGACCTAACGGTAAACTCAGTCCGCTGCACTCCGCACGCATGGGCCACCAACGGTCCGAAAACCTCCAAGATTAGACCGGACGACAAGAGGAGGACGGACAGCGTGTGCCGGACAGCTGGGGCGCCTGTCCTTGGGGCCCAGAACACAAACAGCTGACACCCAACCTGAATGCCGGACGTCATGCCAGGTAATGGCCTCAGCATTCTGACGGACACAGAGGTGCCGCCGCTCCTCTCGGGGAAGGCATCGGTTGGCGGATAGAAAGGCCTAATCCTGATGACTCACGACCTAAAAGGCCTAGACGTGATGATAGGGGAGAAAAGCCGGGATTGGGCCACAATTCCACCATGCCGTCGCCCCTCACCAAAGGACAGGCAAGCGGCATGGACAGAGAGCGCACACAAGCGCCGCTCTCTTAGCAGACGCCAACGCCAACCAAGAGGGCCGTCTTAAAGCGACACACTCGGGACTCGCCTCCGCCGCCGGTTCAAAAGGCGGACCCGACCGCCCCCTAAGACCACCCTGAGGTCCCAACGGGGGCGTTTCTAGGAGCGGGGGGCTCCTCCTGCTGCGCCCCCGCAGAAAAACGTTTAACCAACGGATGCAGCGGGCTTGAGAACCCCGCATTCCATCTGACGAAGTAAGCGCGCGAACACCGCCAAGGTGGCGACAGCCTCCCCTTGTCAAAGAGGCTCCTGTAGGAAATCCCAGGACCCCCTCCAGCTGGCAACGCCTGGGATCAGGAACGGGAACCGCACCAGTCGCTGAAGGAGCCTCCACTCGTGGGTAGGCCTCAAGTGGACGGCCCCTCGCCCCCTGAATGTTCTCACCACCGCCGGGGGACGCCCAGTCTACAGAGTTCCGCCTCTCAGCCTCCAAACCCAGGAGCCTGCGGCCGATTAATCAGGCGTTGAAACAGGGCACCTCCCCCCTGGACTTAGAGCCCCCGGCTCGTCCGGGAGGGCCTCACAAGGCTCCATCACCGCCCATGCCCCTCAGAAGGGGGCCACCACGGGCATGCGGACTGTCCGGAGCCACCAGGATCACCCGACTTCCTTCTCCGTTTGATCCCTCCGCAGCAGGACGGCAGGAGACGCACTGGTGGGGAAAACGTACAGCAGGCCCCTGCCAGGGGGCCTTAGGCGAACCAGGGAAGGGGCCACTGAGCGTTTTATGCACTGGGAAAAGGTCGGACCACAGGACGGCGAACCTCCGCCAGATCTCCGCATGCTACCCGTGGGGCCAGGCCCCACTCGTCTGGAGTGGGCCCCCCCTGGACATCCTGTCGGCCCCCACGTTCCGGAACCCCCGGGACGTGGCGCGCCCTGAGAGACAGGAGGTGAAGCGGCGCCACAGCAGGCGTCACCGTGCATGCGATGGAGAGCGGGGGGACCTGGTGCCCCCTGCCTGTTCAGATAGGAGACCACTGTGATGTTGTCTGAGCGCACCATCAGAACCTGATGTACGATGCTGCATTGGGGAACCAGATCAGCCTCCCCGTCCGGGAGGGGTGAAAGCTGAGGCGTGCGAACCCACCTCTGAAAATTCCACATGTGGAGAAGGCCTAGCCGCACACAGCATGGAGCCGCCCGCCATCGATTCCAGCAGGGACCTGAGGCGCTGAGCGGGGACTCTGGGGCCGCCAGAACCTCCTGGGCAGAGGTTAGTGTTCATCCGGTTCTGTCCACGACAATGCAGCAACAGAAATGTCACAGAGTTAACTGCAGACGAGATAAATCAATGCGTTGACGGGCTGCAGCTTGAATTTTACCTGTATTACCACAAGCCCAGACGCTGTAAGTGGGAACGGACCCAGTGCGTATGACTCACGGCCACTTCTGGATGAGGCCAAAATTAAACCCGTCGTTTTCCCTCTATGTAGGTTAAAATTCTTACCCTGCGCGTTGAGCGGCTCCAGTGCTGCATCACGCACTGGAAAAAAGTGCGAGGCGGAGTGCGTAGCCCAAGGGGAGCGGCAGTAAACCGTAATTCCTCTCTCCCATGCGAAGCGCAGAACCTCCTGTGTTCCGGCACTATCGGCACGTGGAAGTACGCATCTGTCAGGTCTATGGAGGATATCCAATCACCCTGCCTGACACACTCGAGGAGCTTGCTTTCGGTTGGGCAGCACCCGAAACTGCCGTTTGGAAATGCACTCGTTCAACACGCGCCGATCCCAAATGGGACGTCACCCCGCCTGGACTTCTATGGCCCTAAGGAAGTAAGGGGAGTACAGACCCGGGTGGCGTCCTGCGGGGTTACCTCCACTGATGCGCTCGGATCAGCAGGGAGGAGACCTCGCTTGCGTGCCTCTATGATCCCCGTACCGAGAGCGTGCTGTCCCGTACGCCTCGGATGGTGGTGGCCTTCCGGGAGAATTGCTTGCGTAACCCCTGCGCAATGTTTTCTCCAGCCCCACCGATCCTGTCAGCAACTTGCTCCTCCAGTGCTGTAGACGTTGTGAGGGGGCGGACGGAGCTGGAACACGAGACGTCACGGCCCCGCCCTCTTTGGAGAGTTCCTAGCAGGGAGGGGGGTGGACGAAAGGGCCTGGGGGGGCCATGCTTCACACCGTGAGCGCCGGGGGCGGTTCAGTGTCTGCAGGCCCGACGTCATGAGTACGGGGACTGCTCATCCACGTGACTCGGTGCAGTGCCCCCCCTGGCCCTTTCGTCCACCCCCTCCCTGCTAGGAACACCAGAAGAGGGCGGGGCCGTGACGTCACGTGTTTCCAGCTCCCGTCCGCCCCCTCACAGACTTCTACAGCATTGGAGGGAGCTAAGGTTGTGACGGATCTGTGGCTGGAGAAAACATTGCGCAGGGGTACGCACTTTAATTCTCCGGAAGCACACATTCGAGGAGTACGGGCTAGCACGCTCTCAGGTACGGGGATGAATTAGAGGCATGCAATCGGAGGTCTCCTCCCTGCTGAGTCGAGGCGCCAGAGTGGAGGGGTAGACCAGCAGGACGCCACAGGGTCTGTACTCCCCTTACTTCTTAGTGCCAAGAAAGTCAGGCGGGGTGCGTCCCATTTCGGATCTGCGCGTGTTGAACGAAGTGCAGTTTCCAAACTGGCCAGATTCGGATGCTGCACAAGCAGTCCTCGAAGTGTGTTCAGGCAGGGAGTTGGATATCCTCCATAGCCCTGACAGATGCGTACTTCACGTGCCGATGAGCCGGAACACAGGAGGTTCTGCGCTTCGCAGTGTGAGAGAGGAAATTACGGTTACTGCCGTCTCCCCTTTGGGCTACGCAACACGCGCCTCGCACTTTTCCACAGTGCGGTGGAGGCAGCACTGAGCCGCCTCAGACGCGCAGGGGTAGAATTTTAACCTACATAGACGACGGGTTAATTTTGGACCTCATCAGGAAGTGGCCGTGAGTATTACGCATGGGTCCTGTCCCACATCAAGGTCTGGGCTTTGTGGTTGGTAAACAGGGAGAAATTCAAGCTGCAGCCGCTAACGCTAAGATTTATCTCGGTCTGCAGTAGACTCTGTGAATTCCGTGCTGCATTGTCCGTGGCAGACGGATGAACACTACCCGTCCTGCCAGGGGGTTCTGGCGGGCCCCAGAGTCCCGCCTCGGGCCTCAGGTCCCTGCTGGGAATGATGGCGGGCGGCTCTGCTGTGGTGCGGCTAGCGCTTCTCACTGAGGAATTTTCAGAGGTGGTTCTCAAGCCTCAGGCTTCACCCCTCCCGGGACGGGGGAGGCTGATCTGGGTTCCCCACGTGGCAGCATCGAACATCAGGTATGATGGTGCGCTCAGAAAATCACAGTGGTCTCCTATCTGAAAGGCAGGGGGGCACCAGGTCCCCCGCTCTCCATCGCATGGGCGCGGTGATGACGCTGCTCGTGGGCGGCGCCCGCTTCACCTCTGTCTCTCAGGGGGCGCCACGTCCCGGTGGGTCCGAACGTGGGCGGCCGACAGGTGTCCAGGGGTTGGGCCCACTCAGGACGAGTGGGTCCTGGCCCACGGGTAGCTGCGGAGATCTGGCGGAGGTTTCGGCCGTCCTGTGTCGACTTTCGCCAGTGCAGGAGAAAACGCACAGTGCCCAGTCAGGTTCGCCTAAGGCCCCTGGCCATGGGGCCTCTGCTGTACGTTTCCACCCAGTGGTCTCCTGCCCGGACCCTGCTGCGGGAGGAACAAACAGGAGAAGCGGAGGTCGGTGATCCTGGTGGTCTCCGACAGCCGCATGCCCGGTGGCTCCCCTTCCTGTAGGGGCATTTGGCGGTTGATGGAGCTTGGGCCCTCCCGGACGAGCGGGGGCTCTAGTCACAGGGGTGAGGAGCCTGTTTTCACGACCTGATACTCGGCCGCCAGGCTCTGGGTTTGGAGGCTGAGAGGCGGAACTCGTAGACCTGGGGTTCTTCCCTGCGGTGGTGGGCCCATTCGGGGGGGCGAGGGCGCCGTCAACTGTGAGGGCCTTACGCCACGAGGTTGTAGGAGGCTCTTCCAGGACTGGAGCGGTTCCCTGTTCCTGGGATCCCAGGCGTTGCCCGCTGGAGGGGGTCCTGGGATTCCTACAGGAGCTCTTTGACAAGGGGGAGGGCTGTCGCCACCTTGGCGGTTTGTTCGCGGCATCCTTCTTGGGTCACGATGGATTGGGAGGGTTCACAGCCCGCTGTATCCGTTGGTTTTTTAAACGTTTTCTGCGGGGGGCGCGCAGGAGGGGCCCCCGCTCCAGAGAACGCCCCGGTTTGCGACCTCGGGTGGTCCTAAGGGGGCTGGTCGGGTCGCCTTTTTGAACCCGGCGGACGGAGCGAGTCCCGAGTGGTTTCATATGTGTGTTTTACGACTGCCTCTTGTTGGCGTTGGCTGTCAGCTTAAGAGGAGGGCGAAAGTGTGCGCTCCTCTGTCATGCGTCTTGCCTGACCTTTGGACCGAGGGCGACGGCATGGTGGAATTTTGGCCCAATCCGGCTTTTCTCCCCAAGTCATCTCGTCGGCCTTTTAGGTCGAGAAGAGTCATCAGGATTAGGCTTATTCTATCGCCACCGCATGCCTCCCGAGGAGGAGCGGCGGCACCTCTGTGTCCTGTCAGAATGCTGAGGCATTACCTGGCCATGAGTCGTCTTCAGGTTGGGTGGTCAGCTGTTTTTTGTGTCTGGGCCCCCTGGACAGGGGCGCCCCGCTGTCGGCTCAGCGGCTGTCGTTCCTCCTTTCGGTTCCCGGTTCTTATCTTGGATGTGTGGGGACGGTGGATGGCCCATTCCGTGCTGAGTGCAGGGCTGAGTTAGACGATAGGTCCCTCCTCTGAGGGGGCCCTTCGGTTTACTTTCCGCCTGGTTCGGAGCTTTGGGAGATGAATCCTACAGGCTGCGGTATGGTTACATATTTGTGTGTTTGGTCGGTCAGGTAGGTCCACGTCAGGAGCTCTTGGGAGAGGCGTCCTGTGACTTACGGATGACTACGGTCAGTGTTAGTTGGGGGTAACCTTGGTAGGGAGTGGCCTGTAACACGCAATGTTTTTCTGCCCTGAGTCTCTCACTGTGTGAGGGTCTGCTCGAGCCGGAGCTCCAATCACCCCTTTGCAGGCCTGCTGGGAGTAATGTTCCTACGGCCTCCGCGTTGTGTCCACTAGCGAGAGTTCCTAAGGGGAGTAGCCACCATGACGTAGCATTAATGATACCTAATGTAACTTAAGTTTACGAATAGGAGAGTAGTCCCTTAGCTACGAGCCATCAGGCCCGCCCGGCTTGGCAGAGTTCAAGAGGGGGAGCGGCTTTGTGCTGGGGCATTTATACGAGGACGGTGGCTGGTGATTGGAGCAAATTATTTTGATCTCTCTGGCGTGTGACTGGGGGTAATCGAGTGGATATCCCACTGGCGAAGTCTAGGGATACGACCTATTCGTAGAACTTAGTTACATTAGGTAACTATAATTTTTTTTGTAAGGACCAGCGTTGGAATGTGCTTGAAAGGTAAAACAAAAACAGCGTAAACATCGTCCTTACACAGGTATAACAAGGCATTTCAATTGTCGCCTCTTATTTCTCACTCTTTGATTGAATTAACCAGTTTGTAGGCTCCCAGCTGCAGTGTGTGTGTATGTGTGTGTGTGTGTGTGTCTGTGGCCACGCGCCTGCAGACCCCCTCCCTTTCTTACCTCTCCACCCCTCTCCGCTCTGACAGTGGTATATTGCCCGTAGGAGGACCGGGCAGGCACAATTTGGACTGGGATCGTGAGCGCGGCGCAGCCAGCGTGCAAGCGCAGAGGACACGCAGCGGAAGAACCAGGTCGGGGACCAGCACGAGCACACGGACTCGAACCGGGACAGAGCACATACAGGTACATGCGTCAGATCGGCACGCCGTCAGCAGCAGCCGTAGGTCGCCAGTGCCTCCGGAAAGCCATGCGTTCGCAATACTTTTATGACATCGAATTAAAGGGCAGGTTATATGTAAAACTGCCAGCGCGTCTTCCCACCATCCACAACACACTGGAGTTGTTTAGCTCATCTATGCTCACAATAGACATTTTCAGATGCTCCCCCCTTCATGGAACTGCCTCTATGGTGAATCTATATGATCTGTGAACGTCATAGACAGAGCTCTTGAGATCTTTTCTGCATTTTAAACAGAGGCATCGACTTGTATTGGGGGTTTTCATTCGCCGCGTTCCACTGACAAACAATGAATGGCGAGGCGGTTGGACCTTACCAATAAAAATAATAGTTTACCTATTTACTTAAGTTCCTACGAATAGGTGCGTCGTCCCTTAGGACTTCGTAGTGGGATATCACTCGTGACCCCAGTCACACGCAGAGAGATCAAAATAATTTGCTTCCATCACAGCCACGTCCTCTATCAATGCCCTGCACAAGCCGCAACCCCCTCTTGAACTTCTGCCAAAGCCGGGTGGCCTGATGGGCTCGTAGCTAAGGGACTACGCACCTATTCGTAGAACTTACGTTACATTAGGTAACTATTAATTCTACGTCATGGTGCTACGTCCTTAGGGACTTTCGCTAGTGGGACACCAACGCGGAGGCCGTAGGACACATGTACTCCCAGGCAGGCAAGCAAAGGGTGATTGGAGCTCCGCTGAGCAAGACCCTCACCCCCCACAGTGAGAGGACTCGGGCCAGAGAAAAAACAATGGTGTTACAGGGCCACTCTACAAGGTATACCCCACGTAACACAGACCGTAGACATCGTAGTCAACAGACCGCCTCCTCCCAAGAGCTCCTGACGTGGACTACCTGACCGACCAAACACACAAATATGTACCGCACCTTGGATGCTTCCAACGAGCTCTGAACCAGGGCGGAAAGTAAAACCGAAGCCCCCTCCAGAGGAGGGACCTAACGTGTCTAATCAGTCGCTGCACTCAGCACGGAATGGGCCACCACCGGTCCCGACACATCCAGGATAAGGACCGGTCGAAAGAGGGAGGCGACAGCCGCTGAGCGACAGCGGGGCGCCCCTGTCCATGGGGCCAGGACACACACAAAGCTGACCACCACAACCTAGAATGACGACGTCTGGACAGGTTAGCCTCTGCATTCGGACAGGACACAGAAGGTGCCGCGCTCCTCCTCGGGGAAGGCTGCGGTGGCGGATAGAAAGCCCTAATCCTGCTGACTCTCGACCTAAAAGGCCGAGTGATGACCTTGGGGTAGAAAAGCCGGATTGGGCCACAATTCCACATGCCGTCGCCCTCTCCCAAAGGACAGGCAAGACGGCATGGACAGAGAGCGCAACAAGTGCCCGCCTCATAGCAGACGCCAACGCCAACAAGAGGGCCCGTCTTAAAAGGACACACTCGGGACTCGCCTCCGCCGCCGGTTCAACGGCGGACCCGACAGCCCCTAAGGACCACCCTGAGGTCCCAAAAAACCGGGGCGTTCTCTGGAGCGGGGCCTCCTCCTGCGCGCCCCCCGTCAGGAAAAACGTTTAACCAACGGATGAGCGGTGCTGAGAACCCCCGAATCATCGTGACCCGAAGAATGGTGCCGCGAACACCGCAGGTGGCGGACAGCCTCCCTTGTCAAAGAAGCCTCACTGTAGGAATCCCGGACCCCTCAGCGGGCAACGCTGGGATCCCAGCGAACGGGAAACCGACCAGTCGCTGAAGAGCCTCCACTCGTGGCGTAGGCCCTCACAGTGGACGGCGCCCTCGCCCCTGAATGGTCTCCACCACCGAGGGGGAAGACCCGGTCTACGAGGTTCGCCTCTCGCCTCCAAACCCAGAAGCAGCGGCCGATTATCAGGCGTGAAAACAGGGCTCTCCCCCCTGGGACTAGAGCCCCCGGCTGTCCGGGAGGGCCAAGGCTCCATCACCGACATGCCCCCTCAGGAATGGGGAACCACCGGGCATTCGGATGTCCGGAGCCACCAGGATCACGACCTCCTCTCCTGTATGATCCCTCGCAGCAGGACGGCAGGAGGACGCACTGGTGGGGGAAAACGTACAGCAGGCCCCCTGGCCAGGGGGCCTTAGGCGAACCCAGGGACGGGCACATGTGCGTTTTCTGCACTGGCGAAAAGGTCGACCACAGGACGGCCGAACCTCCGCCAGATCTCCGCAGCTACCGTGGGGCCAGGCCCCACTCGTACTGGAGAGGGCCCCCCCTGGACATCCTGTCGGCCCCCCCGTTCCGGACCCGGGACGTTGCGCGCCCTGAGCGGACAGGAGGTGAAGCGCCGCACGCAGGTCACCGTGCCATGCGATGGAGAGCGGGGGACTGTTGCCCCCTGCTGTCAGATAGGAGGACCACTGTGATGTTGATGCGCGCACCAACAGAACTGATGTTCGATGCAGCCACTTGGGGAACCGATCCGCCACCCCCGTCCCGGGCGGGGTGAAGCCTGCGGCGTGAGAAAACACTCTGCAAAATTCCTCAAGTGGAGAAGGCTCGCCGCACCCCAGCCTGAGCCGCCGCCATCATACCCAGCAGGGCCTGAAGGCGCCGAGCGGGGACTCTGGGGCCCGCCAGAACCTCCCCTGGGCAGGAGGGTAGTGATCATCCGTCCTGATCCCACGGACAATGCAGCCGGAATGTCACAGAGTCTAACAGCAGACCGAGCCCCTCTCCAACCCTCCCCCCTCACTCATCTCCCTAGCCCCCCACCACCCCCCCCCCCCCCCCCCCCCACCCCCCCCCACCCCCCCCCCCCCGCCCCCCTGCGCGGGCTGCAGCATGAATTTCTCCCTGTCTACCACAAAGCCCAGACGCTGAATGTGGGACAGACCCAGTGGTATGGACTCACGGCACTTCCTGGAAAGAGGCCAAAATTAACCCGTCGTCTTGTAGGTTAACTTCTTTCCCCTGCGCGTCTGAGCGGCTCTCAGTGCTGCCACCACCGCACTTGGAAAAAGTGCGGGCGCGAGTGCGTAGCCCAAGGGGAGACGCAGTACCCGTAAATTCCTCTCTCCACTGCGGAAGCGCAAGAACCCTCTGTGTTCCGGCACTATCGGCACGTGGGAAGGTTACGATCTGTCAGGGTCTATGGAGATACCAACTCCCTGCCTGACACATCGAGGAGCTGCTTTGTGGGCAGCATCCGAAACTGCCGTTTGGAAAGCACTCGTTCAACACGCGGCAGATCCAACATGGGACGCACCCGCCTGACTTCTTTGGCACTAAGAGTAAGGGGAGTAAGACCTAGGTGGCGTCCTGAGGGTTACCTCCACTGCTGCGCCTGACTCAGCAGGGAGGAGACCCTCCGCTTGCAGAGCTCTAATGATTCCCGTACCTGAGGAGCGTGCTGCCCGTAGCACGGAATTGTGTGGGTGGCTCCGGGGAGAATGGCAGTGCGTAACCACTGCGCAATGTTATCTCCAGCCACAGATCCGTCAGCAACCTGCTCCCTCAGATGCTGTAGATGTCCTGTGAGGGGGCGGAACGGGAGCTGGACACGTGACGTCCCGCCCCGCCCTTTCTGGTGTTCATAGCAGGGAGGGGGGTGGACGAAGGGCGGGCGGGGGCCCCCTGCGTCACACCGTGAGCGCCTTGGGGGTCGGTCACTTGTTCCTGCAGGGCCCGACGTCATGAGATACGGGATGCTCATCCCACGTTGATCGGCTGCTGAGCCCCCCCATGGCCCTTTCGTCCACCCCCTCATGCTAGTGAACACCAGAAGAGGGCGGGGCCGTGACACGTCTCGTGTTCCAGCTCCCGTTCCGCCCTCACAGACTTTCTAAGCATCTGGATTGGGAGGCAAGGTTGCTAGAGGATTGTGGCTGGAGAAAAACATTGCGCAGGGGTTACGCACTGCATCTCCCGGAAGCCACCACCATTCCGAGGCGTACGGCAGCACGCTCTCAGCGTTCGGGGATTTTAGAGGGGCATGCAAGCGAGGGTCTCCTCCCTAGCTGAGCGAGGCGGCAGCAGCAGAGGAGGTAGACCCGCAGGGACGCCACCAGGGTCTGTACTCCTTACTTCTTAGTGCCAAAGAAGTCAGGCGGGGTGCGTTCCCATTTTGGATCAGCGCGTGTTGAACGAGTGCATTTCCAAACGCAGTTTCGGATGTGCCACAAAGCAGCTCCTCGAGTGTGTTCAGGCAGGGGAATGGATATCTCCATAGACTGACAGGATGCGTACTTCACGTGCCGATAGTGCCGTAACACAGTGAGGTTCTGCGCTTCGCAGTGGGTGAGAGAGGAATTCGGTAACTGCCGTAGCTCCCCTTGGGGCTACGCACTCGCGCCTCGCACTTTTTTCCCAAGTGCTTGGAGGCTAGCACTGAGCGCTCAGACGCGCAGGGGTTGAGAATTTTTAACCTACATAGCGACGGGTTTTTTGGCCTCATCCAGGGAAGTGGCCGTTGAGTCATACGCACTGGGTCCTGTCCCATATTCAGCGTCTGGGGCATTGTGGTAATCAGGTGGGTAATTCAAGCTGCAAGCCGCTCAAAACGCTAATTGGATGTTCTCGGTCGCAGTTAGACTCTGTGGACATTCCGTGTGCATTGTCCGTGGACAGACGGAATGAACACTACCCGTCTGCCCAGGGAGGTTCTGGCGGGCCCCAGAGTCCCCGCTCGGCGCTCAGGTCCCTGCTGGGAATGATGGCGGCGGCTCATGCTGTGGTGCGGCTAGGCCTTCTCCACATGAGGAATTTTCAGAGGTGGTTCTCACGCCTTCAGGCTTCACCCCCTCCGGGACGGGGAGGCTGATTCTGGGTTCCACAGTGGCAGCATCGAACATCAGTTCTTGATGGTGCGCACAGACAACATCACAGTGGTCTCCTATCTGAAATCAGGCAGGAGGGCACCAGGTCCCCCGCTCTTCATCGCATGGCGACGGTGACGCAGCTGTGGGCGGCGCTTCACCTCTGTCTTCAGGGCGCGCCACGTCCCCGGGGGTCCGAAGAGGGGGCCCGACCAGGATGTCCAGGGAGGTGCCCACTCAGGACGAGTGGGGCCAGGCCCACGGTAGCCTGCGGTGATCTGGGCGGAGGTTCCGGCCGTCCTGTGGTCGACCTTTTACGCCAGTGCAGGAAACGGCACAGTGCAGTCCGGGTTTCCGCTCTCCAAGGCCCCCTGCCAGGGGGCCTTGCTGTAGTTTTCCCACCCAGTGCAGTGCGTCTCCTGCCGGTCCTGCTGCGGAGGATCATACAGGAGGGAGGACGGTGTCCTGGTGGCTCCGGACAGTCCGCATGCCCGGTGGTTCCCCTTCTGAGGGGGCATGGCGGGTGATGGAGCCTTGGGCTCCTCCGGACGAGCCGGGGGTCTATTCCGGTGGGAGGAATCCCTGTTTTCACGGCTCCTGATAATCGGCCGCAGGCTCTGGTGTTTGGAGGCGTGAGGAGGAACCTCGTAGACCTGGGTTTTTTTCCCCATGCTGGTGGTGGAGACCATTCAGGGGGCGAGGGCGCCGTCCACTGTGAGGGCCTACGCCACGAGTGTGGCGGCTTCTTCACGACTGGTGCGGGTTGCCCGTTCCTGGGATCCCAGGCGTTGCCCGCTGGAGGGGGGGTCCTGGGATTCCTCAGGAGCTCTTGACAAGGGGAGGGCTTCGCCACCGTGGCCGGTGTTCGCGGCAGCCATTACTTCGGTGTCACGCTGGATTCGGGGGGTTCACAGCCGTGTCATCCGTTGGTTCAACGTTTTCTGCGGGGGGCAGCGCAGGAGGAGGGCCCCCGCTCAGAGAAAGCCCCCGGTTTTGGGACCTCAGGGTGTCCTTAGGGGGCTGGTCGGCCAGACGCCTTTTGAACGGCGGCGGCGGCGCGTAGTCCCGAGGTGTGTCGCTTTTAAGACGGCCCTCTTGTTGGAGTTTGGCGTCTGCTAAGAGGGCGGGCGATGTGTGCGCTCTCTGTCCATGCGTCTTGCTGTTCCTTTGGAGAGGGCGACGGCATGGGTGAATTGTGGCCCAATCCGGCTTATCTCCCAAGGTCATCACGTCGGCCTTAGGTCGATGGTCATCAGGATTCGGGCTTTTCTATCCGCCACCGCATGCCTTCCCCGAGGAGGAGCGGCGGCACCTTCTGTGTCCTGTCAGAATGCTGAGGCAATACCTGGCCATGACGTCGTACATTCAGGTTAGGGTGGTCAGACTGTTTTGGGGTGTGACTGGGCCCCAAGGACAGGGTCGCCCCGCTGCGGCTCAGAAACGGCTGTCGTCCTCCTCTTTCGTCCGTCTTATCTTGGATGTGACGGAACGGTTGGTGGCCCATTCCGGCTTGAGTGCAGCGGACTGTGTTTAGACCGTAAAGGTCCCTCCTTGAGGGGGCCTTTGGTTTACTTTCGCCCTTTTCAGGAGACTTAGGGAGAGGCATCCTACAGGTGCGGTACTTATTTGTTGGGTTTGGTCGGTCAGGTAGACCACCGTCAGGCGCTCTTGGGAAGAGGCGTCCTTGACTACGGTCATGACCTACGGTCTGTGTAGTGGGGGTATCACTTGGTAGGAGTGGCCTGTAACACGCATAGTTTCTTCTGCCCTGAGTCCTCTCACTGTGTGAGGGTCTTGCTCGGGAGCGGAGAGCTCCACTCACCCTTTGCTGGCCTGCTGGGAGTACATGTTCATACGGCTCCGCGTTTGTGTTCCACTAGCGAAGTCTAAGGGATCGTAGCACATGGAAGTAGGAATTAAATAGTTACCTAATGTAACTTAAGTTTACGAATAGGTGCGTGTCCTTAGCTACTGAGCCCATCAGGCCAGGCCCGGCTTGGCAGAGTTCAAGGAGGGGGTGCGGCCCTTGTGCAGGGGCATTAATAGAGGACGGTGGCTGGTGATTGGGGCAAATTATTTTGATCTCTCTGGCGTGTTACCTGGGGGGTCACGAGTGATATGCCATAGCTAAGTCCTAAGGGGACTACGCACCTATATACGTAGTAACTTAAGGTTACATTAGGTAAATATTATTTTTTTATTGGTAGACCAGGCGTTGGAAATTGTGCTTGAAGGTAAAACAGAAACAGCGTAACATGTCGACTCTTCATTGTCAATAACCATGTCCATTTCAATTTTCGCCTCTATACTCCACTCTTTGATTGAATTAAACCAGTTTGTGGCTCCCAGCTGCAGTGGTGTGTGTTATGTGGTGTGTGAGGTGGAATGCGCCGCGCAGACCCACCCTCCCCTTCTTTCCTCGTCCCCTCTCCTCTCTGGACAGTGGTATATGACCACGTAGCAGGACGGGCATGCACAACTTGGACTGGATGTGTGAGCGCGGCGCAGTGCAGTGCCAAGCGCAGAGGACACGCAGCGGAGACCCAGGACGGGACCAGCACGAGCACACGGATCGAACACGGACCAGAAAGCACATACAGGTACATGCGTCTCAGCTCGGCACGTCCGTCAGCAGCAGCCTGGTCGCAGTGCCTCCGGAAAGCATATAGCGTCGCAAATACTATTATGACATCGAATTAAGGGGCACTATTCCATTGATGTAAAAACTGCCAGGTGGTCTTCCCACATCCACAACCAACTGAGTTGATTTAGCTCCATCCTATGCTCCACAATAGACATTTTCAGATTGTCCCCTTCATGGAACGCTCTATCTTGAATCTTTATGATCTGTGACGTCATAGACAGAGCATTGAGATTATTCTGCCCTTTTAAACAGAGGCATCGACTTGTTTTGGGGGTTTTTATTCGCGGTTTCACTGACCACAATGACTGGCGGCTGGTTGGTTCCTTACCAATAAAAAACAAAAATAGTTACCTAATGTAACTTAAGATCTACGAATAGGTGCGTAGTTCCCTTAGGACTCCGCTAGTGGGATATCCACTCTAGACCCCCAGGTCCACACGCCAGAGAGATCAAGAATAATATGCTCCAATCACCAGCCACCGACTCTATAAATGCCCCTGCACAAGCCGCACCCCCTCTAGAACTCTGCCTAGCCGGGCTGGTGAAGGCTCGTAGCCAAGGGACTCCGCACCTATTGTAGAACATAAGTTAATTAGGTACTATCTAATTTACGTATGGTGCTACGTCCCTTAGGACTTCGCTAGTGGGACACAACGCGGAGGCCTTAGGAACATGTACTCCCAGCAGGCCAGCAAAGGGTGATTGGAGCTCCGCTCCGAGCAAGACCCTCACACCAGTGAGAGGGACTCAGGGCAGAGAAACAAAGCGTGTTACAGGGCCACTCCTACCAAGGATACCCCCCACGTAAACCACAGAACGTAGGACATCCGTAGTCACGGACGCCTCTCCAAGAGCCCTGAGTGACAACCTGACGACCAAACACACAAATATGTACCGCACCTGTAGGCTGCCTATCCAAGAGCTCCTGAACCAGGGCGGAAAGTAAACCCGAAAGGCCCCCTCAGGGAGGGACCTAACGGTCTAACTCAGTCCGCTGCACCAGACGGAATGGGCCACCAACGGTCGGACACATCCAAGATAAGACAGGACGAAAGAGGAGTGACGACAGCCGCTGGCCGACCGCGGGGCCGCCCCTGTCATTGGGGCCAGACACACAAACAGCTGACCACCAACCTGAATGACGACGTCATTGGCCAGGTATGCCTCCAGCATTCTGACAGGACACAGAAGGTGCGCGCTTCCATCCTCGGGGAGGCAGCGGTGGCGATAGAAAGCCCTAATCTGATGACTCTCGACCTAAGCCGACGTGATGACCTTGGGGAGAAAAAGGCGGATTGGGCCACAATTCCCACCATGCCGTCGCCCTCTCCAAAGGACAGGCAGAAGCATGGACGAGAGCGCACACAAGTCGCCCGCCCTCTTAGCAGACGCCAACGCCCGACAAGAGGGCCGTCTTAAGCGACACACTCGGGGACTCGCCTCCGCCGCCGGTTCTAAAGGCGGACCCGACGCCCCATAAGGACCACCCTGAGGACCCAAACCGGGGGCGTTCTCTGGAGCGGGGGCTCTCCTCCTGCGCGCCCCCCGCAGAAAACGTTTAACCAACGGATGACAGCGGGCTGTGAACCCCCGAATCCAACGTGACCCGAAGTAATGCTGCGCGAACCCCGCAAGTGGCGACAGCCCTTCCCCTTGTCAAAGAGCTCCTGGTAGGATCCATGCCCCCTCCGCGGGCAACGTGGGATCCCAGGAACGGGAACCGCCACCCGTCGCTGAGAGGCCTCCACCACGTGGCGTAGGCCCTCACAGTGGACGCGCCTCGCCCCATGAATGGTCTCTCCCCGCAGGGGGTAGGACCCAGGACTACGAGGTTCCGCCTCTCAGCCTCCAAACCCAGAGCTGCGGCTGATTATCAGGCGTGAAACCAGGGCCCCTCCCCCTGGGACTAGAGCCCCCGGCCGTCCGGGCAGGGCCCAAGGCTCCCATCACCGCCAGCCCCTCAGGAAGGGGAACCCACCGGGCATGCCGGATGTCCGGAGCACCAGGAACACCGACCTCCTCTCCTGTTTGTTCCCTCGAGCAGGACCGGAGGAGACGCACTGGTGGGAAAACGTGACAGCAGGCCCCTGGCCAGGGGGCCTTAGGAACCAGGACGGGCACAGTGTCTTTTCTGCACTGGCGAAAATGTCGACCACAGGACGCCGAACCTCCGCAGATCTCCGCAGGCTACCCGAGGGGCAGGCCCCCACTCGGACCTGGAGTGGGCCCCCCCTGGGACCATCAGTCGGCCCCCACGTTCCGGACCCCCTGGGACGTTTGGCGCGCCCTGAGAGACAGGAGGTGAAGCGCCGCCCACAGCAGCGTCACCGTCGCCATGCGATGGAGAGCGGGGGACCTGGTGCCCCCTGCCTGTTCAGATAGGAGACCACTGTGTATGTAGACTGAGCGCACCATCAGAAACCGGATGTTCGATGCTGCCACTTGGGGACCCAGATCAGCCTCCCCGTCGGGAGGGGTGAAGCCTGAGTGCGTGAGAACCACTCTGAAAATTCCTCATGTGGAGAAGGCCTAGCCGCACCACAGCATGAGCGCCGCCCATCATTCCCGCAGGGACCTGATGCGCCGAGCGGGGATATCTGAGGGCACCGCAGATCCTCCCAGGGCCAGACGGGTAGTGTTATACGTCTGTCCACGGACAAATGCAGCACGGAATGTCACAGAGTCTAATCTGCAGACCGAGATAAATCATGCTGTTGAGCGGGCTGCAGCTTGAATTTCTCCCTGTTTACCACAAAAGCCCAGCGCGTATGTGGGACAGGACCAGTGCGTATGACTCACAGGCCACTTCCCTGGATGAGGCCAAAAATTAAACCCGTCGTCTATGTAGGTTAAAATTCTTACCCCTGGCGTCAGGAGCGGCTCCAGTGCTGCTCCACGCACTTGGAAAAAGTGCGAGGCGCGGTGCGTAGCCCAAGGGAGACGGCAGTAACCGTAATTCCTCTCTCCCCACTGCGAAGCGCAGAACCTCCTGAGTTCCGGCACTATCGGCACGTGGAAGTACGCATCTGTCAGGTCTATGGAGGATATCCAATCTCCCTGCCTGAAACTCGAGGAGTGCTTTTGTTGGGGCAGCATCCGAAACTGCCGTTTGGAAAATGCCACTCGTTCAACCGCGCAGATCCATAATGGGACTCACCCCGCCTGACTTCCTTTGGCACTAAGAAGTAGGGGGAGTACAGACCTGGTGGCGTCCTGCGGGTCTACCTCCACTGCTGCGCCTCGACTCAGCAGGGAGGAGAACCTCCCGCTTGCAGTGCCTCTATGATCCCGTACCTGAGAGCGTGCTGCCCTGTACGCCTCGGAATGGTGGTGGCTTCCGGGAGAATTGCCAGTGCGTAACCCCTGCGCAATGTTATCTCAGCCACAGATCCGTACAGGCAACCTTGCTCCCTCAAGATGACTGGTCGAAGTCTGTGGAGGGGCGGAACGGGAGCAGGAACACGAGACGTCACGGCCCCGCCCTCTTCTGGTGTACCTAGCTGGAGGGGGTGGAGAAAGGGCGGGGGGGGCCCCCTGCGTCACACCGTGAGCGCCGGGGGCGGTCACGTGTCCTGCAGGCCCGACGTCATGAGTACGGGGATCTTCATCAACGTGACTCGGCTGCTGTGCCCCCCTGGCCCTTTCGTCACCCCCTCCCTGCTAGGAACACCAGAAGAGGGCGGGCCGTGACGTCTCGTGTTCCAGCTCCCGTTCCGCCCTCACAGATTCTACAGCATCTGGAGGGAGCAAGGTTGCTGACGGATCTGTGGTGGAGAAACATTGCGCAGCGGTTTAAGCACTGCACTTCTCCGGAGCCACCACCATTCCGATGCTCCGTACGGCAGCAGCCTCTCAGGTACGGGGATCCTTGAGCACTGCAGCGGAGGTCTCCACCAAGGCGAGTCGAGGCGCAGCAGTGGAGGTAGACCCGCAGGACGGCACCAGGGACTGTACCCCCTTACTTCTTAGTGCAAAGAAGTCAGGCGAGGGGTAGCGTCCATTTTGGATCTGAGCGTGTGAACGAGTGCATTTCCAAACGGCTATTTTCGGATGCTGCCACAAGCAGTTCACTCGAGCGGGAGTGTCAGGCAGGGAGAATTGGATATCACCATAGGACATGACAGATGCGTATATTCCACGTGCCGAAAGTGCCGGAACACAGGAGGTTCTGCGTTCGCAGTGGATTGAGAGGAATTACGGTCTACTGCCGTCTCCCCTTGGGCTACGCACTCGCGCCTCGCACTTTTTCAAGGGCGTGGAGGCAGCACTGGAGGCGCTCAGACGCGCGAGGGGTAAGAATTTTAACCTACATAGACGACGGGTTAATATTGGCCTCATCCGGAAGAGGCCGAGAGTCATACGCACTGGGTCCTGTCCCCATACAGCGTTGGGCTATGTGGGTAAACAGGGAGAAATTCAAGCTGCAGCCCGCTTCAACGTATGATTTATCTCGGTCTGCCGTTAGCGCTCTGTGACAATTCCGTGCTGCATTGTCCGTGGACAGACGGATGAACACTACCCGCTGCCCAAGGGAGGTTCTGGCGGTCCAGAATCCCCGCTCGGCGCCTCAGGGTCCCTGCTGGGAATGATTGGCGGCCGGCTCATGCTGTGGTGCGGCTAGGCCTTCTCCACAATGAGATTTTCAGAGGTGGTTCTCCGCCTTCAGGCTTCACCCTCCCGGGACGGGGGAGGTGATCTGGGTTCCCCAAGTGGCAGCATCGAACATCAGTTTCTGATGGTGCGCTCAGAACAACATCACAGTGGGTATCCTTTCTTAAACAGGCAGGGGGGCACCAGGTCCCCCGCTCTCCATCGCATGGCGACGTGACGCTGCTGTGGGCGGACGCTTCACCTCCTGTCTTCAGGGCGCGCCACGTCCCGGGGGTCCGGAACGTGGGGCCGACAGGTATTTCAGGGGGGCCCATCAGGAGAGTGGGGCCTGGCCCACGGGTAGCTGCGGAGATTTGGCGGAGGTTCGGCGACCTGTGGTCGACCTTTTCAGCCAGTGCAGAAAACGCACAGTGCCCCGTCCTGGTTTCGCCTAGGCCCCACCCCTTGGCCGGGGGCCTGCTGTACGTTTTCCCACCAGTGCGTTCCTGCCAGTTGCTGCGGAGGATCAAACAGGAGAGGAGGTCGGTGATCCTGGTGTCTCGGACAGTCGCATGCCGGTGGTTCCCTTCCTGAGGGTCAGGCGGTGATGGAGCCTTGGGCCCTCCCGGGACGAGCGGGGGCTGCTAGTCCAGGGGGGAGGAGCCTGTTTGCACGCCAGATAATCGGCCGACAGGCTCTGGGTTTGGAGTGAGAGCGGAACATCGTAGACATGAGGTCTTCCCCCTGCGGTGGTGGTGGAGACCATTCAGGGGGCGAGGGCGCAGTCACTTGTGAGGGCCTTAAGCACGAGGTGGAGGCTCTTCAGACGACTGGTGCGGTTCCCGATCCTGGAACCAGGCGTTGCCCGTGGGAGGGGGTCCTGTATTCCTACAGGAAGCTCTTTGACAAGGGGAGGGCTGTCGCCACCTTGGCGGTCGTTTCGCGGCAGCCATTACTTCGGGTTCCAACGATGGATTCGGGAGGTTCACAGCCCGCTGTCATCCGTTGGTTTAAACGTTTTCTGCGGGGGGCGCGCAGGAGGAGGCCCCCGCTCAGAGAACGCCCCGGTTTTGGGACCTAGGGTGGTCCCTTAGGGGGCTGTCGGTCGCCTTTTGAACCGGCGGCGGAGGCGAGTCCCGAGTGTTATGTGTGTCGCTTTTAAGGACGGCCCCTCTTGTTGGCGTTGGCGACTGCTAGAGGGCGGGCGACTTGTGTGCGCTCTCCTGTCCATGCGTCTTGCATGTCCTTTGGAGAGGGCGACGGCTATGTGGAATTGTGTGCCCAATCCGGCTTTTCTCCCCAAGGTCATCCACGTCGGCCTTTAGTCGAGAGTCATCAGGATTCGGGCTTTCTATCCGCCACCGGCATGCCTTCCCGAGGAGGGCGGCGGCCTACTGTGTCCTGTCAGAATGCAGAAGGCATTAACCTGGCCCATGACGTCGTCATTCAGGGTTGGCGTTGGTCAGCTGTTTGAGTGTCTGGGCCCAAGGACAGGGGCGCCCGCTGTCGGCCTTCAGCGGCTGTCGTCCTCCTCTTTTCTGTCCGGTTCTTATCTGGATGTGTCGGACCGGGTTGGCTGGCCCATTCCGTGCTGAGGCAGCGGACTGAGTTTAGACCGTTAGGTCCCTCCTCTGAGGGGGCCTTCGGTTTACTTTCCGCCTGGTTCAGGAAGCTTTGGGAGAGGCATCCTACAGGTGCGGGGTACCTATTGTGTGTTTTGTGTCGGGTCAGTTAGATAGTCCACGTCAGGGCGTCTTGGGAGAGGCGTCCTGTGACTACGGAAGTGACTCCGGTCTGTGTTACGTGTGGGTATCCTTGGTAGGAGTGGCCCTGTAACACGCATTGTTTCTTCTGCCTGAGTCCTCTCACTGTGTGAGGGTCTGCTCCCGAGCGGAGATCCAATCACCCTTTGCTGGCTGCTGGGAGGTACAGTGTTCCTCGGCCTCCGCGAAGTGTCCCACTAGCGAAATTCTAAGGACGTGGCCACCACGAATGACGTAGAATTAATAGATTACCTAATGTAACTTAAGTTTTACGAAAGGTGCTGGTAGTCCCTTAGCTTACAGAGCCCATCAGGCCAGCCCGGCTTGGCAGAGTTCAAGAAGGGGGTGCGGCCTTGTGCAGGGGCATATATAGAGGACGGAGGTGCTTGTTGGAAGAAAATTATTTTGATCTCTCTGGCGTGCGTTTGTGACCTGGGGGTCACGATTTGTGATATCCCACTAGCGAAGTCCAAAGGGGGAATACGCACCTATCGTAGAACTTAAGTTACATTAGTTAACTATTATTTTTTTATTGGTAAGGACCAGCGTTGGAAAGTGCTTGAAAGGTAAACAAGAAACAGCGAAACATGTCCTCTTCACAGGTCTATAACCATGGGCATTTCAATGTCGCCTCTAATTCTCCTTCTTGATTGAATGAACCAGTTTGTAGGCTGCCCAGCAGCGAGTGTGTGTGTAAGAGTCGGTGTGTGTGAGTGTCATGCGCGCGGCCTGCAGACCCCTCCCCTTTCTTTTCCTCTTCTCCCCTCTCCTCTCTGACAGATGTATATAGCCCCGTAGGCATGACCGGGCAAGGCACAACTTGGACTGGGTGTGAGCGCGGGCGCCGTGCGTGCAAGCGAGAGGACCCCGCGCGGAGAACCAGGACGGGGACCAGCAGAGCACACGGGATCGACACACGGGACAGCAGCACAAACATGTACATTGCGTTCAGATCGGCACGCCGTCAGCAAGCAGCCTGGTCGCAATGCCTCCGAGAAAGCATGCGTCGCAATACTTTTATGACATCGAATTAAAGGGGCACGTATGATGTAAAATGCCAGCGGTCTTCCCACATCCACAACCACACCTGGAGTAGTTTTAGCTCCATCTATGCTCACAAATGACCATTTTCAGCTTCTCCCCCCCTTCATGGAACGCACTATGTTGAATCTTTTATGCTCTGTGACGTCATAGACAGAGCTATTGAGATCTTATGCCTTTTAAACAGGATGTCATCGACTTGTATTGGGGTTTTTAATTCGCCGCCGAACACTGTCAAACAATGAATTGCGGCCGGTGGTCCTTTTACCAATAAAAAATTACTTTAGGGTTACCTAAATGTAACTTAAGTTCTACTGAATCGGTGGCGTAGTACCTTAGGACTTTCGCTAGTAGGGATGATCACTTCGTGGACCCCCAGGTCACCACGGCCAAGAGAGATCAAAAAAAAATTTGCTCCAATCACAGCCCACCGTCTCTATAAAATTTGCCCCTGCACAAGGGCGCACCCCCTCTGAAACTTGCCCAAGCCGGGCTGGCCTGATGGGCTCGGTAGCTAAGGGACTACGCACTATTCGTAGAATTAAGTTACATTAGGTAACTATTAATTCTACGTCATGGTGCTACGATCCCTTAAGGACATCGCTCGAGGGACACAACGCGGAGGCCCGTAGGAACATGTAATCCCAGCATGCCAGCAAAGGGTGATTGGAGCTCCGCTCGAGCAAGACCCTCACACAGTGAGAGGGACTCAGGGCAGAAGAAACACTGCGTATACAGGGCCACTCCTACAAGGATACCCCCACGAAAAACACAGACGTAGGTCATCCGTAGTCACTGGGACGCTCTCCCAAGAGCTCTGACGTGGACTACCTTGACCGGACCAAACACACAAAATATGATACCGCACCTGTAGGATGCCCTCCCCAAGAGCTCCAAGAACCAGGGCGGAAAAAGTAAAAACCGAAGGCCCCACAGCGGAGGAACCAACGGTCTAATCAGTCGCTGCACTCAGCTACGGAATGGGCCACCAAACGGATCCGACAACATACAATATTAAGACCGGCGAAAGAGGAGGAGACAGCCGCTGAGCCGACAGCGGGGCGCCCTGTCCCTTGGGGCAGACACACAAACAGCTGACCACCAAAACCTGAATGACGACGTCAAAGGCCAGGTAATGCCTCAGCTTCTGACAGGACACAGAAGGTGCCGCCGATCCTCCTCTGGGAGGCATGCGGTGGCGGATAGAAAGCCTAATCTGATGACTCTCGGACCCTAAAGGGCCGAGTGATGACCTTGGGGAGAAGCCGGATTGGGCCACAATTCCACCATTGCCGTCGCCCTCTCCAAAAGGACAGCTAAGACGCATGGACCAGAGAGCGCACACAAGTCGCCCGCCTCCTCTTAGCAGACGCCAACGCCATCAAGAGGGCCGTCTATAAAAGCGGACACACTCGGGACTCGCCTCCGCGTCCGGTTCAAAAAGGCGGCACCCGACAGCCCCCTAAGACCACCCTGATGGTCCCAAACCGGGGGCGGTTCTCTGGAGCGGGGCCTCCTCATCATGCTCGCCCCCCGCAGAAACGTTAACCAACGGATGACAGCGGGCTGTGAACCCCCGAACCATCGTGACCGAATAATGGCTGCCGCGAACACGCCAAGGTGGCGACAGACCTCCCTAGACAAAGAGCTTCTGTAGAATCCCAGGACCCCCTCCAGGCGGGCAACGCCTGGGATCCCAGGAACTGGGAACCGCACCAGTCGTGAAGAGCCTCACACTAGTGGCGTTAGGCCTCACAGTGGACGGCGCCCACGCCCCTGAATGGTCTCACCACCGGAAGGGGGAAGACCCAGTCTACGAGGTTCCGCCTCTCGCCCTCCAAACCCAGCGCCTGCGGCCGATTATCAGGCGTTGAAAACAGGGCTCCTCCCCCACTGGACTAGAGCCCCCGGCTCGTCCCGGGAGGCCCAAGGGCTCCATCACCGCCATGCCCCTCAGGAAGGGGAACCACCGGGCAAGGGACTGTCCGAGCCACCAGGATCACCCGACCTCCTTCCTGTTTGATCCCGCAGCTGGACCGGCAGGCGACGCACTGGTGGGAAAACGTAAGCAGGGCCCCTGGCCAGGGGGCCTTAGGCGAACAAGGACGGGACTGAAAAACAGCATGATGGGTCTGAAGAAAGAGAACGAGAAAAACATCTGCGCGTGGTGCACAAACGGGTCGTCCGGGTTGTTCTGGGAGTCCACCTGAGTACCAAAGGCCACACTGGCAATGACGTCCATTGTAAAGCAGCCAAAACATCTATGAGCAACAGCATGATTTACTATGTGTCTAATAATAATAGCATGAACATAGAAATACTCTGCTTTACTTGTGGATGTCGAAGGCCTCATTTGCCTCTGCGTACACATTAAGATTGTCCATCAGAGCGTTGGTGGCTGTGTTGATGAGTGGAACCATCTGGGACAAACGACCAGTCAGTATCACAAACAATCATTTTTAGTTTTGTCTTGATCAATACCTCTTTCATTTTGGCTGCGCTGAAAGATGGGGTAAGGATGCTGCGGACTCTTTTCCACTCGTCGCTTTTTAACAACAGCAAACAATCACTCATGGGCTTCGTGGCAAATCGGAAGGACTGCAAAGTAAACACACATGTTCAGTTGGTTATCTGGGAGGACACAACGTCAAGAGTATTCAAATCTATCAAAAAGCCATAAACTCCACAAGGTATAAAATCATACACACACTATCACAGAAAGAGGGTAAACACCAGCATAGAGGCCGATGTAGACGTGCAAAACTAAACTCACAAGTCAGCTCAGTTTATGCACAAGGCCTGGAGTCAAATAAGATGTGTTGCACTGTATAATGTTAAGGTGTACAGCATCCATGAAAACATTTGTCTCCATCTCGTGCCCCCGCTGAGAAAGGACTATACAATGTGTGCAACCTGGAAGTGTGGCTACAGCAGGAAGAGACCGTCTATGACCTTCTATTGGTCAGCACTAGATCATATACGGAATCGAGACGGAAGCTAAAGTCAATATAACCAACCTAAACTTAACCACCCATTCCCATGTAACCCCAAACCATCCTTAACCATCTTACTCAGACACTTAAAACTTAACCAGTCACCACTTAAGGACTAACCCGATTCAGTCTATGATCTAGCGCCGACCCTTTCTAGTTCCTCGGCACCCTCCATCTTGGCCCTGCCGCCTTTATTATTCTGTATCCTGAGTTTTTAGATCATTTGAATACATTTTTTGTCTGTAAAAAATATATCTTATGAATCAAGAATTCTTTTGGTGGACGTTCCAAAATTTATTTTATTTATTGATTTATTTGATAGGGGCAAGTGTACACAATCAACATGTGAAACACTTATAGTCAAGGGCAAGGCTATTTTTTGTCCCTAGAATTTCTATGTGGAGAGTCATTGCCTGGTGACTTTACAAGGCCAAAGAAAACACGTACGCTTTAGTTCATGTTCTGTAAGTCAAATAACTGCAAACAACCACTTTCATATCTTACATTTCGATTGGGGAAGTTGCTGAAATCTCGGACCAACACCTCTTTGAGCATATCAGGGTCAGCGATCACCACCACCGGTCTGCGGCCCAAGTAATACCTGAGGCAAACAAAGTCAGACTAAGCATGTTTTTAAATGACCATAATCACAAAAAAGAAAACCAGAAACACATACCCACACACTCTACCATGTGTCTTAATGAGCTCTGTCATAGCATTATAGAAACCCTGCAGGAGAGAATCCATTCAGTAATACATTTAGTTAAAATCAAGTCAGATTGTGCTCATTTGATGTTTAGTTGTGGTGAAACATCCAGCACAGAAATATCAATAATAAATGTTGTATTTACCTCACGAAACAAAAAAATATTCCCCAAAAAGGGTATTGGTCTGGGGTGAGTGATGCCACATTCTCTGAGCACTGAAAAGGGATATATAGAATACCTAAAAGAAAATTGCATTTAATCATTTGGAGATTATTTTGAATGTGTAGGTGATTCTCCCAAATTTGTTCAGATACAAACCAATAGAGAAGATTGAGGAAAATTAATAATAGTCCGAACGTTACTGGCCATCCGCGAATATCCATAAAAGATGAGAAGTCCATTGGGAAAGTGACCTGTAATGTGTAAATCTGTCAGGGATGAACCAGAGATGGATCGTGGTGCGCCAAGCTCTGGAAGTTTATTTAGGTTTCTCTCAAGTTCCAGTGGTTTCCGTTGTTTCTTTCTCTCAGACCAAAATGTAGTCAGTAAACGTTATATAGTCATTGTCACGTCACACATCGAAAGACATACGTGTCACACAGAGACAGTCAGAGCAAATCATAGTCATAACATGGATACACAATCAGAGTCCTTGTAGAGTCTTGCAGTTGTCCTGTACGTAGGCCAAATAGCTATCTAATCCTTATACCCCCATTTGATCACATAATCACATGTGATCACTCAATTTGATCAATCATTAAAGTGAGAAAAAAAACCCAAAAAAAACGTAAAAAGAAAAAAAAACATTGTATGCATTAAACTCATTATCATCAAAATCAATATATGTGTAGGGGATTTTACTCATTCTATACTGGGGGGAAAAAAAATAAATAAATAAACAAATAAACAAAAAACAATAAAAAATAAAAACAAACAAATCTCATCATGTAATCAAACTTTTAGCTGATTTTTCTAATCAATCTGTCAGGAATGAACCAGACAGAGACGGATTGTGGTACGCCAAGCTCTGGAAGTTTATTTATGTTTCTCTCAAGTTCCAGTGGTTTTCGTTGTTTCTTTCTCTGAGACCAAAATGGAGTCAGTACATGTTATATAGATAGTTTTCCACTGACGTCACGCACTACCCACAATTCTGCAGTTCACCATTTTGGGAGTCTAGCCGCCGCTAGTTGAAGCTAACCAAATCGGGCCAAATCACTTTTTTGCGCTAAAACATGCAGACTACCTGCATCGTTTGGGGATGCAGAAACCGCGTAGATTGTAGGGACATTCCGAAGGCTATTACGAGACAGGGGAGTGACTGGGGACGGAGAAATTACTCCTTAGTTGACATGGATCAACCAGAGGGATTCAACCCTAACCCCCTGGAAAACGGCACTATAAGGTCTGTTCTGACCATTTCATAACAGGTAAGAGCTAAATCTGTGCGTCCATCCATCCATCCATCTTCTTCCCCTTAATCCATTTCTGGGTCGGGGGGGTGGCAGTCAGAGCTGCACCCAATTCACTTAGCACCAGCCCCTCACTGATCCTCTGCAGGTGGTGAGTCCACAGGAGGACGGCTGCTCTGTCAGTGACAATACAGCCTTGATTTTTCAGCGGGGGCTTCAGGCAATGCAGGGTTAAGTGTCTTGCCCAAGGACACAACGACAGCAGTCATCAGTGGGAGTCGGTGGAGAAGGTCCCGTGGTGGGCTTGAACCCACGACCTTCAGGCTCAAAGGCCAGTGCTCTACCAACTGAGCTACTGTCGCCCTTCTGTGCGTGTGTGGTTTATATTCAGAGCTGCCATTTGACTGTGATCCTAAGTCTATATAGGCGCCTCGAGCATCCCATCTAAATGAATGACAGAAGGAGGAGGAGGGGGGGAAAGGGTGGTAGACAGAAGTGATTTGCGGCCTCTGATATCAACTGCTTTGTTCAAAATAAAATATTGATTGGAAGAAATATTGCATCATATACATCATGACGTTTTTTTAATTGTAAAACTGTTAAGTGAAAGTAAGCCATTTCTGGGAAGTCCACTGGTCTCGTCACGTTTCATACGGATCCAAATCTCCTGATTCTCAAAGGATCTTGCCTCACAGATTACTACAGTGTATCAATATACATAACGCGGTCAGTGTCGGCCGAATTTGTGGCTTTAGATGACATGGGGACAGATGATCCGTGACAAATTATCAGTGACAAATGATACGTGCAATATAAGCTTGACTCCCAAAATGCCGTTCGCGCAAAGCATCATGGGTAATAAGCACGTGATGGAAAACTATGTATAGTCATTGTTACGTCACACATCGAAAGACATACGTGTCACACAGAGACAGTCAGAGCAAATCATAGTCATAACATGGATACACAATCAGAGTCCTTGTCTTGCACGTAGGCAGCTATCCATTGAAAATATTCAATGAATGACTGAATCTAGAATTGGAGGTGACCTGGCTGGAAAAACTGGCTAACCTACATTTACATAAACTGACTCAACTGTATATGAAAGCCTGATCCTGGTCTCAGGAGCTAAGCCGGACAGAGCCTTGTTAGTGTGATGGGAGACCCCGGAGAGTACATTTTGTTGTGTCCTCCATAGTTTGCCTAATAATAGTCTGGTGTGTAAGCAAATGGTTGGTGGTGAATGGAGGGGTTGATGGCATAGATTATTTACCTTGCTTCTGTCAGTATGTCCCAGGGCAGCTGTGACTTCTGTAGAACCTTCACATGAATGAATAATGCAATGTGAATATCTAGAAAAAACAATACATAAAACTGATGCATTATTATCATCATTTACGTGGACAGAACTTCATATATAAGAGAATTGGTTTAGCAAATCTGTTATTTTAAAATCCTGCTTCATTCATATAGAGCTAATGCTAATATAAACACACATTCCGATAGCGCTAGCATTTCACCTGAACCGAAAGCATATCATAGAACATCATAAACAACATGTAACTTAGCTCATACCATGTGAAGATATGGAACTACTACTTATAACTACCGCACTTTCTCCTGAAGGGGAATGATGTAAACAAAGTCATGTGATCACATAACATAGACAGGCATGTTAAGCTAAATGTTTGGTAATAACGAGGACGTGGTAGAAGAATCACTTGATAACGTAAGCTATATCTTTCATATAGGGGCACTTTAAAGCGTGTCTTATAAATGATATATAATGGAAAAATGCCCTCACCTCACGTGACCTACTGATGGAGATAGCGCTGGCTCTGCGTTTGCTTTGTAGCTTTAAACATGAGAGTAAACACTGCCACCTACTGTTCAGACAGAGGTCATGCATACAGACTTTACATAATATAATGAAAAAGTTGTGCAATATACGTAATAGTAGCAGCACGCCTGTCAAAAAATGTGGGCCAAAAATGTACCAAATGTTTCCCATACATTTGATAGTATATTCAATTAAATTTCACTTCTATTCATTTTTTTATCGCCCTTAATCACAACAGCAGTTGTCTGGGAGAACTGTACAAAGTTGTTGATCAGAGAATCTAACACAGAAAAACACATATTAGGCACCGGTCCCATAGGGAGCAGGGTGTCTGCAAATGTTAATAAATGTCCTGGATATAATATAATAATAAAATATTAATATTATTATCATTTTAATTTCATTTGCCATTAGCAGTAAAACCTCATTGGGGAAAACATGTGGATAGGTCCCCAGTATGCCCCAGACATCATCAAAGTGACATATAATCACAACAACAACAGCAAAAACTGCCAATACAGTCCGAATGAAACGGCACAGAGAAGAAGAACAAGTCTTATAATATATGCCTCTTTTGTTACAAGTACATGAATTAAACAATCTAAAATACAGGAATAAAACAATCTAAAAATACAGGAATAAAACAAGCTAAAAATACAGGAATAAAAATGAATCGGTGACGCGCAGCCGATTGTAAAGAACACGCTGGAGGCACGTAATTAATAGTTACCTAATGTAACTTACGTTCTACGAATAGGTGCGTAGTCCCTTAGGACTTCGCTAGTGGGATATCACGTGACCCCCAGGTCACACGCCAGAGAGATCAAAATAATTTGCTCCAATCACTAGCGACCCTCCTCTATAAAGGCCCCTGCACAAGGCCGCACCCCCTCTTGAACTCTGCCAAGCCGGGCTGGCCTGATGGGTTCGTAGCTAAGGGACTACGCACCTATTCGTAGAACTTAAGTTACATTAGGTAACTATTAATTCTACGTCATGGTGCTACGTCCCTTAGCGGACTTCGCTAGTGGGACACAACGCGGAGGCCGTAGGAACATGTACTCCCAGCAGGCCTGCGAAGAGTGATTGGAGCCCCGTCCGAGCAACCCTCACACAGTGAGAAGACTCAGGACAGAAACCAAATCCAAGCGTGTTACGGGGCCGCTCCTCCCAAGGACACCCCCAAGTAACACCGACCAAAAGTCACCCGTAGTCCCAGGACGCCTCTCCCAAGAGCTCCTGACGTGGACCACCCAACTGACCAACACCCCTAACACCGCACCTACAGGACGCCTCTCCCAAGAGCTCCTGAACTAGGGCGGAAGGGCAAACCGTAATCTCATAGACGAAGAACCCATGATTCCAATCAGTCCGCTGCACCAAGCACGGAATGAGCCACCGACCGGTCCGACACATCCAACAGGTAAGACCGGACAAAGGAAGAGGACGAAGCCCAAGAAGCCGCACGGCAAACGTCCTCCACCGAAGCCCCCCTGAGGAGGGCCGTAGAAGCCGCCACTCCACGCGTGGAGTGCGCCTTAAAACCCACGGGGGCGTCAGGCCCTGAGCTTGATACGCCATCCGTACAGCCGAAGCGACCCAGTGTGCCAGACGTTGAGACGACAGCGGGGCGCCTCTGTTCTTGGGGCCCAGACACACAAACAGCTGATCCACCAGTCTGAAGGAAGATGTCATGGTCAGGTAACGCCTAAGAATTCTGACAGGGCACAGCAGGTGCCGTCGCTCCTCCTCGGGGGAGGAGTGCGGCGGCGGATGGAAAGCCCTAATCCTGATCACTCTCGACCTGAAGGCCGAAGAAATGACCTTAGGGAGAAAGGCCGGATTGGGCCACAACTCTACCAGCCCGTCCCCCTCTCCAAAGGACAGACAAGACGCATGTATGGAGAGCGCACACAAATCGCCCGCCCTCTTAGCAGACGCCAACGCCAGCAAGAGGGCAGTCTTAAAAGCAACACACTCGGGACTCGCCTCCGACACTGGTTCAAAGGGCGGGCCCGACAGACCCCTAAGGACCACTCTGAGGTCCCACACTGGGGGCGTTCTCTGAAGCGGGGGCCTCTTCCTGCGGGCCCCCCGCAAAAAACGTTTCACCAAAGGATGAGAACGGGCCGTGAACCCATCGAAGCCACCGTGACCCGAGGTGATGGCTGCCGCGAACACCGCCAGGGTACCGACAGCCCTCCCTTTTTCAAAGAGTTCCTGTAGAAAGCCCAGGACTCCCTCCAAGGGGCAGTGCCTGGGATCCCAAGAACGAGCACTGCACCAGACGCTGAAGAGCCTCCATCTGGTGTCGTAGGCTCTCACCGTGGTTGGCGCCCTCGCCCCCTGAATGGTCTCCACCACCGCCGGAGGAAGACCCAGGTCTACGAGGTTCCGCCTCTCAACCTCCAAGCCCAGAGCCTGCGGCCGATAAACGGGCGTGAGAACAGGGGAAATGGAGGCAGTGCACCCTGTGCACTGCCTCCATTTCCAGAAGGTTGATGTGGCGGGCTGAGTCCGACCAGCAGCCTCCTACGGAGCTCTGACCGAGGACCCCACCCTTCAAGTGACGCGTCCGTGAACACCTCCACGTGAGACACGGCGCTGACCAGAGACACCCCGGTCCGCAGCAGACCCGGAGTGAGCCAAAACCTGATGTCCGATGCTGCAGTTTGGGGAACCCAGATCAGCCTCCCCCCGTCCCGTGAGGGGTGAAGCTTGAGACGTGAGAACCATCTCTGAAACATTCTCATGTGGAGGAGGCCTAACCGTACCACAGTATGAGCCGCCGGCATCATCCCCAGAAGGGATCTGAGGCGCCGCGCGGGGACCCTGGGACCCGCCAGCACCTCCTTTGCCAGACGGGTGATGCTCCTCCATCTGTCCTCGGACAATGCAGCACTGAACCTCACCGAGTCCAGCTGCAGGCCGAGATAAATCAAGCGTTGAGCCGCCTGCAGCCTGCTCTTCTCTCTGTTCACCACAAACCCCAGACGCTGTATGTGGGACAGGACCCAGTGTGTGTGACTCACAGCCACTTCTCTGGAGGAGGCCAGTATTAACCAATCGTTGATATAGATTAAAATCCTTACCCCCGCGCGTCTGAGCGGCTCCAGTGCTGCCTCCACGCACTTGGAGAACGTCCGAGGCGCGAGCGCGTAGCCGAATGGGAGACGGCAGTATTCGTAGCTCCTTTCTCCCACTGCGAATCGTAGGAACTTCCTGTGTTCCGGAACTATCGCCATGTGAAAATAGGCGTCCGTCAGGTCTATGGAGCACATCCAGTCTCCCTGCCTGACACACTGTAGAAGCTGCTTTGTGGACAGCATCCGAAACTGACGCTTGGAAATGCACTCGTTCATTACGCGCAGATCCAAAATGGGACGCACCCCGCCTGACTTCTTTGGCACCAAGAAGTAAGGGGAGTACAGCCCCCTGGTGGCGTCCTGTGGGTCTACCTCCACTGCTGCGCCTCGACTCAGCAGAGAGGAGACCTCCGCTTGCAGTGCCACTAATGACCCCCGTACCTGAGAGCGTGCTGCCCGTACGCCTCGGAATGGTGGTGGTTTCCGGGAGAATTGCAGTGCGTAGGCTCTGCGCATGGTTTTCTCCAACCACGGGTCTGACAGTAATCCCTGCTCCCTCCAGATGTTGTAGAAATCTACGAGGGGCGGAACGGGAACTGGAACACGAGACGTCACAGCCCCGCCCTCTCCTGGTGTTCCTAGCAGGGAGGGGGGGTGAACAAAAGGGCAGAGAGGCCTCCTGCGTCACGTCGTGTGCATCGGGGGCGGTCACGTGTTCCGCAGGCCCGATGTCATAAGACCGGGCCTGTTCATCCCCTGTGACACGGCCGCTCCGCCCCCCCCGGCTCTTGCCTCATGGGGAAGGGGGCGAGCCCCTGGAATGGGAAACCCCGTGCCTGGAGTGGGAAACCCTGTGCTTAGCCTCGTAGCTAGGAGGGGCTAGCACGTGTTTAGCTGAAGTACACACACCTCTACTCACCAACACTCTCCGCTTGACCTCTCTCTGGGAGGGCATAGAATGGATTAGAGAACCGGAGCTCGTAGCCCGCGTAGCGCACTGCACGCCCTGCTCAGGGGGCTGCAGGCCTAGCGAGGCCACGTTATGTGCCCGGGAAGTAACACAATCAGATACATCATTAAAAATGTTACATACCCCCAAATGAGACTCAGACAACGAGTACTGGTGAAATGCCGGACGGCCTTTATTGAAAACATTCTTGCCACCCTGGCCTCCTCTACCATAGGGAGGCCGGCGGTGGGCACGTTGCTCCCGCGAGCCTCCCGTGGGTCTGTCCGGGCCTGGGGGTCTCGTTGAGGGGAGACGGTGAGTGGCGGAGCGAGGTTCGGGATCGGAGCGCCTCCTGGGCGAGCGCTCTCTGCCTCTGTCTCTGCTCCGCAACGACTGGTGGGCCTCACGCCTCGGAGCTAGGTGCGGAGCTAGCCTCGCCAAATCCTTCGCCGCAGACTCGAGGCTCTCCACCAGGGCCTGCATGTCCGGGCCGAACAGGGAATCTTGGGAGACGGGCAGGTCCAGCAGTTGCCTCTTCTCCGCTTCCCTGATGTTAGCTAGCCCAAGCCAAAGGTGCCTGACCCCGACTTGGGCTGCCGCCATGTTGCGTCCACCATCCACGGCAAGCGCCTGGCTCATGCGCAGGAGCGCCGCGGAGGTGGTCCTCGCCTCCGAAAGACGGTCCCCGCTGAGTGACTGGCCAGCGGAGAGCAATCTATCCAGCGCCCCCGTGAGGAACGCCATGTTGTTCGCCAAAGCGACGACCTGAGCCGCATTGGCGTAACACCTATCCAGCAGTGCCACAGACCTCCTATCCCGCTCGGAGGGAAGGAGAGGTCTGGTGCCGGGCCACACAGATGAGGAGGGGAGCAGGGCCATGCGGACAGAGTCCTCAATCTCCGGGACGCCACCGGTCCAGGACCAGTCCTGCACGTTGCAGTACATCCCATAACCCAAGGCAGGCCTCTTGGCTGTCAGAGGTTTGGACCACTCATGCGTCGCGTAATGGAGGATCGGCTCCATTCGCGGGCACAGTGTGGGCTGCTTCCTCCTCCTCCCTCGAGGTGCGGCGCCAACGGAGGTGAAGTCCACCACCGCTTGGTCTGGCTGTGGTGGCAGGGGGGCCCCCATGATGGCCGCCGCAGACGAGTAGAGACCCGGCATGTGGTCCAGCGGGAAGCGGTCCGGCTCCGGGTTGGAAACCACCTTGTCCAGGGTGATGAGCGAGCCGTCCTCCGAGTCTCCAACCTCGCAGTCTCCCCATTCCGCGGGCACAGGAGGAAGGTCGAGTGGGGCCCAGTCAATCTCGGACCCTTCGTCCTTAGAAGAGTCCGGAGGGGGCATCGTAGCGGCGTAGAACGCTCGCCTGCGTTCGCTCGCCTGCGTTTGCTCGCCTGCGTTTGCTCTCCTCCTTGGGGAGAGCGAGACACAAGGCGCAGCTAGCGCTCTCAGCCGCCTGGCCCGAGCCCATGCACGTGAAGCAGCTGGCATGCTGAGCCGTGCGGTGAAGCTTGACCCGACAGGTGGAGCACCGACGACGTCCGACACCGGAGGGCGAAGGGGAACTTGGACGTGCAGTCGGGGTAGACATCTCTGACATGAAGTACGACGTAGAAAGGTAAGATCTCAATCGGCGCCAGAGTGAAAGAGGGGGTGCGGCCTTGTCAGGCCAGGTCGCTAGTGATTGGAGCAAATTATTTTGATCTCTCTGGCGTGTGACCTGGGGGTCACGTGATATCCCACTAGCGAAGTCCGCTAAGGGACGTAGCACCATGACGTAGAATGCGTTTTGTGGATTTAATTGTAGCAACGGTTGATGATTGTTACAGTGAATATGATACAGGCCTTTGAGTAAAACAGGAAACAAAAGAGTATGGTACAAAAGTGAGCGGTCAACGAAAAATGCGGCTACCCAGCTTCTCCCCTCTCCCTGTCACGGAGCAGGAAGCGAGTGCCTTTAAAACTCCCGACACTAAACCCCTGCCCACGTGACCCACGCCCCCTGACACGTTGCCATAGCAACCATACCCACACTCCTACACTCTACATTAGCACAGGTACAGGACTCTTTAGCCGCATCACAGTTACAGGACTCTACAGCATCACAGGTACAGGACTCCACATTAGCATAGGTACAGGACTCTTTAGCCCCTTCCTAGGTACAGGACTCCACAGAAGTATCACAGGTACAGGACTCCACAGAAGTATCACAGGTACAGGACTCCACAGAAGTATCACAGGTACAGGACTCTACAGCATCACAGGTACAGGTCTCGACAGCATCACAGGTACAGGTCTCGACAGCATCACAGGTACAGGTCTCGACAGCATCACAGGTACAGGACTCGACAGCATCACAGGTACAGGTCTCGACAGCATCACAGGTACAGACTCGACAGCATCACAGGTACAGGACTCTCAATAGGACAGTCCTGGTTGACTAAAGGTTAAAAAGAGGAGGAGTGACGGGTTATGCTCTGAGACTGTACATAGCTGAAGTATTTTTAGTTTGAGCCTTTGCAACAATGTCATGTGTAACTCTACGCCGTGTGTCTTTGGGGTTCGGGTTTAATGTCAGTCTCACAGAGAGTCCGCATGGAGTCTGTGGGAAGTCAAGGCTCCTGTGCTGGGGCCCCAAGGCTCTTACTGGTTCCCAGTCCAATCCACCCGGACCTCCAGGTGGATTTGGATGAGGAGGACGAAGATATAGTGATTGGAATACGACCTAAATCCTCTCCTCAGCCTCGAAGGAAGACCTCAATAAGCGAAGAGGAGTCGGACCTCTCAGAACCTCCATCGTTGAGCGGCTCTCGTAGAGTGTCGTTCGCAGACGCTGTCGGACTGAGTTTGGTGCAAGTGAAAGAGTTCGACAAATGGGACGTCCCGCAGCTTCCAGACTTTTTAGACCTGACGAGCCAAGATGAGGACAAATACTTCATTTCACCTTTCAACTTTCCGACGCCTTTGCCTTCTGATGAGATGATTGTGAAGCTTCTGGATGAGAAGGTGGTGTTACAAAGCCTGGAGTTGATCCCCAGGACCAGCATTCTGAAAGGGGTCATCCACGTCCTCAACATCTCCTTCACTAAAGCGGTTTATGTTCGCACCTCTTTGGACGACTGGCTGAGCCACTTTGACCTGTTGTCAGAGTTTGTCCCAGGATCTAGTGACGGCCACTCGGACACTTTCTCCTTCAGACTGACGTTGGGGCCTCCGTTCGCAGAGCAGGGGGCTAAAGTGCACTTCTGTCTGCGATACGAGACTCAGAACGGGACATTTTGGGCCAATAACGGCGGGAAGAACTATGTGCTGTTTTGTCATGAGCGGAAAAAGGCAGTCCCAGGCCAGGCGCAAAGAGAAAGCAAGAAAAGCTGTTTGAAAGCTGTCAGGTGAGGTCTGTGGTCCTCCTCATGTGTCTGTGGTCCTCCTCATGTGTCTGTGGTCCTCCTCATGTGTCTGTGGTCCTCCTCGTGTGTCTGTGGTCCTCCTCATGTGTCTGTGGTCCTCATGTGTCTGTGGTCCTCCTCATGTGTCTGTGGTCCTCTTCATGTGTCTGTGGTCCTCCTCATGTGTCTGTGGTCCTCATGTGTCTGTGGTCCTCCTCATGTGTCTGTGGTCCTCCTCGTGTGTCTCTGGTCCTCCTCATGTGTCTGTGGTCCTCTTCATGTGTCTGTGGTCCTCTTCATGTGTCTGTGGTCCTCCTCATGTGTCTGTGGTCCTCATGTGTCTGTGGTCCTCTTCATGTGTTTTAATCTAAAACATTTATAGTTGATGAAGTCCTTCTGTCAGAAAAAAAGAATTTTTTTCCATCTTTAACCTTTGGACCAACGGCTCTGTTTGTTATTATTATAATAATAATTATTATTTTCCAACCATCCATCCATTTTCTTCCCCTTAATCCATTTCTGGGTTGAGGGGGTGGCAGTCAGAGCTGCACCCAGTCCACAGAGCACCAAAATCATTGTTATTATTATTATTATGGCCTTTCCAGTGTTCAAAACTGATTCTCTGATCTGTTGTTGGTGAATTTACAACTTTTAAAGTTTTTGTTGTTCCAGTGTTTTCATTGATGTAGTTTGACGTCCAGTGGATTTTTAATATCACAAAATCAAAGTTCAGTTTAATTCAATGTAATGTATAATATGACACAATGTAATGTATAGTCTATTACAAAGACATAACCCTAACAAATAAAATGTATATAAACTTCTCTCTCACTCGTTTACAGCCAGAGCTTCTCTCTGGACGACAGAGCGTCGTCTCTGGAGCCGGAGAAAAGTGCAGCAGGTGAAACTTCAACTGTAATTTTAAAAAAGTTATTTGTTAGATTATAACCTTAACTTTTCTTTAGATGAGACGACTCAGCAAAATACCATCCATGAACGAGAAAATACCATCCATGAACGAGAAACGAACCCAAGCAACAACAGCACAGAAGACTCAGTCCAGGTGAGCTGTTTTACTAGACCACAGACCAGAGAGAGAGAGGCCAACGAGAGAGAGGCCAGAGAGAGAGAGGCCAGAGAGAGGCCAGCGAGAGAGACCAGAGAGAGAGACCAGAGAGAGGCCAACGAGAGAGAGACCAGAGAGAGAGGCCAACGAGAGAGAGGCCAGAGAGAGAGGCCAACGAGAGAGAGGCCAGAAAGAGGCCAACGAGAGAGAGGCCAGAGAGAGAGAGACCAGAGAGAGAGACCAGAGAGAGAGACCAAAGAGAGACCAGAGAGAGGCCAACGAGAGAGAGACCAGAGAGAGAGGCCAACGAGAGAGAGGCCAGAGAGAGAGGCCAGAGAGAGAGACCAAAGAGAGACCAGAGAGAGGCCAACGAGAGAGAGACCAGAGAGAGAGGCCAACGAGAGAGAGGCCAGAGAGAGAGGCCAACGAGAGAGAGGCCAGAGAGAGAGAGACCAGAGAGAGAGAGACCAGAGAGAGACCAGAGAGAGAGACCAGAGAGAGACCAGAGATCGAAAGATGGATTTCATCATTTGGTTGTTGTTTAAAAGTTAGGTACCCCAGCTTTAACCAGAGTTTGTCAGCTTAACTGTTTGACATTTGATTACTTTTTTTCATCAACAGGAGAACAGACGAAACCACAGTCGTCGGAACCGCAGGAAAGCAGTGCGCGTGGCTCGAATAAAGGACTATTTTGCTCAAAAGAACATAACAGACCAGAACAAAGAAAGCCAGGCGTCTCCAGAGACACAGACCCCAGCAGCCGAAGAACAGAACCAAACGTTGGAGAAGTCGAATCCTGAAGGAAGCGTTCCATTTGCTGATGATGCACTGGGCTCAGACTCCATGACACGTGAGAACTTGGATCTTGCTGATGATGTGGATGGTGTTGAGAGCAAAGCCGTTCCCATAGAAGCCTGCAGCTGCGTAGAAGCCAGTTCAGAAGTTTCGACACAGAAGGATCCTGGAGAGAGGCTCGTTAGCTTTGCGTTCGGAACTGTCCTTGCTCCACTTTACCAGGAGGTGTCTGGGAGAGCAGTGGGGAGACAGCTGTATTCTGAAACAAACAATAAACACATGAAGAAGCAGCAAGAGATCGAGAATGAGACTATGAATGTAAGACACGCTTGCGTCGGACGTAGTTGCGATGATAGGAATGATGAAAGAACAAACAAGGTTGATAATGCTGTTGAGAAGATGGTAAGTCCAACATTGGGGCTTCCAGAAGTGCTATGTTTGACAGGCAGTGTAATTGTGGACAGCGAAAAGGTGATACGAAAGAAAGATTCTAGTTCAGAACATCGAGAAACTATTGTAACCCAGACTCCTAAGACTCGGTTGATAGAGATTGAAAACTTTGATGAAAATAGAGATGAAACAGTGTTGGAAACGGAAGAACAAGATGGTCTTAGCAACAAAATAGATGACTTAGATTATCCAAGTCTTGAGTATAGTAAGAAAAATGTAGCTATACCACAGAGCCCGACGCTGTTTCAAGAGGAACTCACAACTTTGTCTTTTCAACTTTCTCACAAGGATATTTTGCAAAGCTCGTTCAATGTTCCAAGTGGCTTAGAATGTGTTGATCAGTCATTGGACATATCAAGAAAAGTCCAATCTGACGCAAGTTTATCACCATTAGTAGATCCGGCTTGCAGCACTATTCCAAGTCTAGATACTGAAAGCTGTAGTGCACTTACATCACCAGTGCATCGAGTGGAAATATGTGAAGACACTCTATATTCAAACCGTCATCTTTCCAAAAATGTAGACGTAGCTTTCTTAACTAGAAATGCAATAGATGAAACAAGTCAAGAGTTCGAAAACCAGACAATGTTGGTCATTTCAAAGCACTCGTCCAAACCTCCCAATGAGAACAAACATGTGTCGGCCACAAACACCAGTAAGTTTAAGAACGAGCCGAGCCAAGACAGTGAAGTCAAAAATTTAAATGTATCCTCAATATATGAAGAAGAAAATCCACTTATTACCTTTCCTCTTAGACCAAGTGTTGAAACTCCGGAGAAAGACCTGTTTTTATCGCTTGATCAAAATAAGAGTTTGTTAGAGGAGTCAAAACACAGGTGTAAATTAACGGGCGAGGTAACTCCTGACACTGAATGCCCTCAAACTACACTGTCGACCAATTCTTTATTACTAGACCATAATGATGATTCAGAAAACTGTGCAACAATGGGCCAAAATGTGGAAGAAAAGGCATGTTTGCTGGAGAGAAATAGTCCGTATTGCCATGGTAACTTTACAGAAGAAATATATTTTTGTGAGGCTGGTTCTGTGGATATAACATTAAACAGAGTGTGTGATGAAATTACAAATTTATCTCTGGAAGAATCTGAAAGTGACAAGATCACTCAACCAGGTGAGCTAAACATGGAGAATGACAGCAATATGCTCCCGATATTTTCAATTCTTGGAGGTGAAACTCTTGCCCAAAAAGAATGTTTCCTTGACAATCCTGATCTCGGACTTGATTACATATTGAGTGAAATGGATTTGCTACCATGTCCTGAATCATCTATGGAAGAAAACGAGTCATTTCTTCAAGATTGTAATCTCAGTTCTGTAGGTTTGGTAGCTGCACCATTGGACACCGTTAGTCTTTCAGCTGAATCAGGCCGAGAGCAAGATCTGACTGATTTCATTTCCAATGCAAATAGTGAATCTACGGGCTATGAAATAATAGCCAATTGCTTTGAAAAACTGGAGGACATACAAAGTGTTAATATCGAGAAACATGAAACAAGCACGGATGAGGAATGGGAGGCGTCTGTTCAAAGTGAGGATGTAGTCGAGTCAAAAACAAAATATGATTGTGTTTTTGCATCTGAAAAAGAAAAACATTCAAAAACATTGTTCCTGACTCAAACGGAAGATGGGGCTATTGAGAGATTAGATTCAGAAACATCACTCAGCGTTGACTTTAAAAATACAGCAGAAAACTTAGACACGTTAGTAGCACCTGAAGTGTTTTCTAAACCATTCTTCAAAGAAATATATCAAAGTGGCAGTAATGAAAAGAATATCGCTGTTTGTGCGAGCGTTGCAAGTATTGAAGGCAGAATATTGGATTCTATAAACAATACACCACAATGTGAATGTGACAATAGAGAGAGAGAAACAATAAAAAGACAATTGAAAACAAGAGATGAGGAAAGGTTTAAAATACCTCCACGCCAAGCCAAGAGGAAGTTATCTGCTTCGATAGCCAAAAATATTCCAAGCCAGGACGACCCAGTGGAAGCAGGTTCTTGTATGCCAACTGAAATGGACCAAACTCTTGATCTTGGCTCTTCAAAAGACGCCAATGGTAATACTTTTTCATGCATGGAACTTATCCAAAATGAAAGTTTAACCAACAATAGCAGTGGCTCTAAACGTCCACATGATCACATTTTGAGTGGAATTTATATGGCACCTTGTGAATCAAACATGGAAGAACATTCCTTGTTATCTCAAGTTTATGAAAGCAGCTCTGTAGGTCTGGTAGATATACAATCCGACACCAGAAGTCCTTTAGAGGAATCAGGCCTAGAGCAAGATTTTCCCGAAACGGCCGCCATATTAGAAAGAGAAGAGAAGATTTACAATTTAAAAAGTGAATCTAAAGGCCATGAAATTAAAGATTATGAAAATCTGGAAGTTGAACAAGATTGTGTTGAGAATCAGAAACAACAAATAAGCAATGATGAGGAATTGAAGACATCTAATCAATGTTTTGCAAATGTAGTCGAGTCAAAAACAAGTTTTTATGTTGACCATCCTGTAAGATTGGAATTACAGATTGAAGCTTCTTTGGAAGACGGAGCTAAAGAACTGAAGAAAGACAATGAAATAGAAAAACGTGACATATTATTAACCCATGTAGAAGAGAAAGAACTAGATGGATGTAACAAAGGCAGAATAATGGATTCTAATGACAACATGCCAAAATACAAACTTTCAGACATCGTTGAAGACATAGAAATAATACAACCCACAAGTGAGGGAGATAGGTTCAAAGTACCTCCTCGCAAAGTCAAGAGAAAATTACAAGCTCAGACAGTGCAAAAAAGCTCTCTGAGTGTTCAGGGTGAAATAGAAGTTAAGCGTTGTATGCCCATTGAAATCGATGCCAATGATTCAACATTTTCAGATGGTTTGGATTATGATAAAAACACTGACGACGAGAGCAATTCTGAGTCCGAATCTGGTTCAGAAGATGAGATGGAGCTGTATATGCACTGTCTCCGTGCGGTTTATGGGCAACAGAGATCGACAAAAGCCACAAAACCTGAACAGAAAAGACTGCCCTCCACCAAGACAAAGCGCTCTACGTCCTTACCCTCCATCAGTGAAGCTTTAGATGAGGAACAGACAGATATAAACCACAGACATGAAGATGAGAGCCCAGTGCAGACTATTGCTGCCACTTTGCCCAAAGAGGAAGATGATGATAACTGTTGGAAGAAGATGTTTTCATACAGGAAGGTCCTAAAGTCTCTGCTCTTTGTCACATTTGCAGTTTTATTTCTAGCAGTATCATATCATTATGATTTTATTGCCTGCTTTGGACTCTACCTGTTGTCACTGATCTGGCTGTTTTTCCAAGGTGACAAATAGAACAGAAAACACAATAGATGATTGTGATGATAACTGAGCTGCCCAAGATTCTCATTGTTCAGCCCTAAATCACAACAGCAGTCGACTTTACAAGGTTATTGATTCACCAACAACAGATCAGAGAATCAAATAACATAAGATCAATTAAAACAATGGGAGCCATTGGTCCATAAGGACTAACCACTGCCCATAAATGTTATTATCATTGGTCTTTAAACCTCTGCTTCTCCTGATGCTTTGTCCGTATGTGTGTAACACGTGTGTAACACGTGTGTAACACGTGTGTAACACATGAAGTTGGACAAATACAAAGACTTTGATGATTAGTCCTACATGTGATTTCATAAATTTTGTTCTACTTATGTATTTCTGAATGAGCCTGTGTATTGTGGGAGGAAAAAAGCATTGTATTTCTACAGCGATTGTCCTATCACACAACACACATATGGTCTCACATGGTGTCTTGCCAAAGGGAACAACAGTTTGCTTCACATTGGCAATTTGTATCCTATTTTAAATTGATATTAACTAACTATTAACTACATAAATAATGGTAGAAAAATAACAGTACTTTTTTATGGTGCCAGAAGGTTTAATAGTATTATTGTTTTGTATAAAACACATAAAGCGTATTGTAAGGGAAGACAAGTTTATTTGTATAGCACAGTTCATACAAAAGGCAAAAGTTAAAATCATGAATAATCACAGTGCATTAAAGTGAGTGAAGGTACAGTCCCTCAGTGTTGTTGCCCTGGATTTTAACATGTATCAAATCCATCCCTAACCATATCTCACATTATTGTATTCTCAGAAGTCTCCCATCCCAAGTTCTAACCAGGCCAAATCCTGCAGAGAATCCAAGGTCTGATGCAGGCATTTTTGAGTATTAAATGTTTTTTCTTGTTTACTTTTAATGTAATGCCAATGAAGATTTGCATTATGCCACTTAATCAATTAAAGAATTATAATGACAAGTTGAACCCACAGATCCGTGTGGGTTTGGGTTTTACACACTGAGCAGTTTGTAATAACTGTGGTTTTGTAGAAATGTTCAGTGTTAGGTTTTAAAACTGTGTCATTCCTATTTCTGTTATAATCAGTGCTATAATAAAGTAAATCATATACAGTTTATTTATAGTCATTTTGAGTTAAATGTATGTCGCAACCATAGATGAAACTGGAGTGAATGTGGCTAATGAGAATTAATTGATTTGATTCTATAATGTAATAAAGTTTACAAGAGAATTAAACTAATGAAAAAAGTGATGGAAATATAACTATAAACGTGTTTTTTATATTTGATCGTATCTAAGAAGGAAAAGAAACCATATGGAAACCAAGCCCCTCTCTTCCTGCGCTCTGATTGGCTGCTGAGCTGTCATTTGTCCAACGTGCTTGTCACCACGGACCAATCAGCGCTGTCGTTATTGCCCTGTGCCTTCGGTTCCTCCTCCGGTGGTCCAGGGGCAGCAGCAGGAGTGACGCCGCCTGAGCTGCTCCTCTCTGCGGCCACAGGAGCATGGATCCGGGTGGTAGCGTGGAGAGCCGCGGGGAGGTGTGGTCCGTGCCGATCCCGCAGACCGAGCATCGCAAACGGGAGCAGGAGAAACTGTCCGGTGTCGTGAAAGACGTGCACCGAAAACTACGCAGGAAATACCGAGAGGGTGAGAACTGAGTCCGGGTCTGGGCCCGTGGGCACCGGGGACAGCGTCAGCCACATCCAGAGCATTTATAAAGTGATGTAGTAGTAGACTGATGCTGACTGTGATGCTAACTGTGATGCTAACTGTGATGCTAGCTGTGATGCTAGCTGTGATGCTAACTGTGATGCTAGCTGTGATGCTAGCTGTGATGCTAGCTGTGATGCTAGCTGTGATGCTAGCTGTGATAAGAGAAAAGAGATCCTTTTTATAGATCGTCTCACAGGGGGGAAATTTCAATGTTGCAGCGCACAGACAGGATACTAGTGAGAGACACAACATAAACAAAATAAGTCGTAGCTGTGAGTCTTAACTGGCTGTAGATGCTGTCCAGACCAGAGAGAGAGAGAGAGAGAGAGAGAGAGAGAGACCGGAGAGAGACCGGAGAGAGACCAGAGAGAGACCAGAGAGAGACCAGAGAGAGACCAGAGAGAGACCAGAGAGAGACCAGAGAGAGACCAGAGAGAGACCAGAGAGAGACCAGAGAGAGACCAGAGAGAGACCAGAGAGAGAGAGAGAGAGAGACCAGAGAGAGACCAGAGAGAGAGAAATTCACGGTGCTACCACTCGGGGTTAGGGAGCATTAGCCTTGATACCATTTACTATTGAACTATAGTTTCACATTTTTACACATGAAGGAACTCGTCTGTATCAGTTTTAATGGACTGAAGACCTGCCTAATATTTCTTTAAAATGTTCTGTGTTTTCATAAGGCCAGGGTTTAGGGTTGATCTCTCTGGTCTCTCTCTCTGGTCTCTCTCTCTGGTCTCTCTCTCTGGTCTCTCTCTCTGGTCTCTCTCTCTGGTCTCTCTCTCTGGTCTCTCTCTCTCTGGTCTCTCTCTCTGGTCTCTCTCTCTCTCTGGTCTCTCTCTGGTCTCTCTCTCTCTGGTCTCTCTCTCTGGTCTCTCTCTCTGGTCTCTCTCTCTCTGGTCTCTCTCTCTCTGGTCTCTCTCTCTGGTCTCTCTCTCTCTAGTCTCTCTCTCTGGTCTATAACAATTGTATGTTGATGGCATGTTGCTGGTATGTTGATGGTATGTTGATGGCATGTTGATGGTATGTTGATGGCATGTTGCTGGCATGTTGATGGCATGTTGATGGTATGTTGATGGTATGTTGATGGCATGTTGATGGTATGTTGATGGCATGTTGATGGCATGTTGCTGGTATGTTGATGGTATGTTGATGGCATGTTGATGGTATGTTGATGGCATGTTGCTGGCATGTTGATGGCATGTTGATGGTATGTTGATGGTATGTTGATGGTATGTTGATGGTATGTTGATGGCATGTTGCTGGCATGTTGATGGCATGTTGATGGTATGTTGATGGCATGTTGCTGGCATGTTGCTGGCATGTTGATGGTATGTTGATGGCATGTTGATGGTATGTTGATGGCATGTTGATGGCATGTTGCTGGCATGTTGATGGCATGTTGCTGGCATGTTGATGGTCTGTAACGATGGTAGGGTCTGTAACGATGGTACCTTGTGTTGCAGTGGGGGACTTTGAGAAGATCTGGAGAGAGCACTGTGAAGACCAGCAGACCCTGAGTGAATATGCCAACGCCATGAGGAACCTGGCGGACCATCACTGGACCAGGAAGAGTGAGGGGGAGGGGCGCATCGAGTGGTGTCGCAGGTGACTATAACCTGGTTATATGTAACATTGTTATGCACACATTAAACACAGCTACAAACACTTTAAACACAGCTACAAACACATTAAACACAGCTACAAACACTTTAAACACAGCTTCAAACACTTTAAACACAGCTTCAAACACTTTAAACACAGCTACAAACACTTTAAACACAGCTTCAAACACTTTAAACACAGCTTCAAACACTTTAAACACAGCTTCAAACACTTTAAACACAGCTTCAAACACTTTAAACACAGCTACAAACACATTAAACACTGTTACAAACACTTTAAACACAGCTACAAACACATTAAACACTGTTACAAACACTTTAAACACAGTGGGGCGGCTGGAAAGTGCCAAACTGTGGCATCTGTGGCTGCAGTAGTAGTTTATCACCATGTGTATGGAGTAAATGAATAATGATGTGAAATATTTATTATATAGTGCTTTTTTGAGTGTCCATAAAAGCGCTATATAAAACCGATGCATTAGTTTACATTATTTGTTCCTACTTCAACTGACAGAGGTTCAATAAACAATAACTTTGAAATGTGGCATATTTGTTTTTGCAGTAGATTTGGGGGTTATTTACCCTGTAACGTTATTTAGATATCAAAATTATATGGATATACTTATTTTCTCCACATTGCCTTGCTCTAGTCAGGATAGAGGCCTGTCTAACAGCCTTCGGAAGACTTTCTGAATGGACTTGGCATTTTCCTCCCCTGTGTAGGTTTCCTCCGGGTGCTCCGGTTTCCTCTACCACTAAAAGCAATATGTTTGAATGTAATGAGTGAATGATATTCTTGGCTTGCAGTCACGTGACGCATAAACTTCCGGTTGACGAAGTGGTGGTCAGGCCAGCAAGAGTTGCTGCTGATATGCGAAGAAAATGCAACTCTTCCGAGTATTTCTTTGCTTTTTTGGATATTTCATGACACTTTGAAGCTACTATTGTTAACTTTCTGACTCATAATTCTAACAATATGCACAAGGCAGTATTTTTCCACTACATGTTTTGGTAATATCAAGGTTGAAGCTACTGGCACCGTGGGCGGCGAATGCTAATATTTGCTAATAATGCTAATAATGCTAATAAGTCTCCATTCCTTCCGCTGTATGTCACTTACATTCTGTAACGTCTTTGTTAATGCTGTCCCTACCATCGACAATAAAACATGTCTTCTGTCTGAATTAAAGACTTCCTCTCTTGCCTCTTCACAGCGTGTGTCAGGAGTACTTCTTATGTGGAGGGATGAAGAAGATGATGGAGAAGGACCAGAAAAGTGCTGCTGCTTCTCTGGGTTTGAGCTCAGGACTGAGCACTTCGAGTCTCAGCTCTGTCCCTGCGTAAGACTCCGGCACTTTACACTTAGCACAGCGAGTCCAGGGTCAGTCCGGGGCCATTCCAGGGTCAGTCCGGGGCCAGTCCGGGGCCAGTCCGGGGCCAGTCCGGGGCCAGTCCGGGGCCAGTCCGGGGCCAGTCCGGGGCCAGTCCGGGGCCAGTCATTCTTTATAAAAACTCTCATATTTGAGGATTATGTATGATGGAAATTAAAGGCCTCATCTTTTTAAGTGGGAGAACTGGTGCTGACTAAATAATGTTTTGCCCCACTGTACATCTATAAAGTTAGCATTGATGTAGCATTAGCATTGATGTAGCATTAGCATTGATATAGCATTAGCATTGATGTAGCATTAGCATTGATATAACATTAGCATTGATGTAGCATTAGCATTAATATACCATTAGCATTGATGTAGCATTAGCATTGATGTAGAACACAGGTGTCAAAGTCAAGGCCCCGGGGCAGATCCGGCCCTCGAGACCATTTTCAGTGGCCCTTAAGATGATTTTGAATTATTATATTAAATAGCAGCATAAATGGTTATAGGCGACAATGGCATGTTATCCATCACTAAGAAAACAACCATAACATTTAATTCCATAAGAAATAAAGGCTTTTCCAATTTTCTTAGGAAAGAACCGCCCTCTCCACTTTTTGAACCAAACTCTCTGGTCTTATTTGACTATCACAAATCACCAGAATGATTGATAACTGGGAGGACCAATAATCTTGATGATCCACTCAAAAGTATAAAATCTTCCTATATACAGTACCTTCACTATTTGGTCTAGTTTTGGTTCAGTCCACAGAAACTGAACTAATTCTAATCAGAAAAGAATGTCCAATCCAACTAATGTGAAACAAGGCAATTATTTAGATACCGTCATATTCCAAAAAAAATTTATAAATGAAACCCACTTATTTTTTCGGCCCCTGACCAGGTCTTTCTTTTTTTATTCGGCCCTCAACCAAAATAAGTTTGACACCCCTGATGTAGACTTAGCATTGATATAAAGTTAGTGTTGTTATAGCATTAGCATTGATGTAGCATTAGCATTGATACATTATTGCATGTTGATGTGTAAATGGAGGTTTGTCTTCAGTTCTCGGATGGGCAGAATGCGCCTGCTGGACGTGGGCAGCTGTTTTAACCCGTTCTTGAATTTTGACGAGTTCCTCACGGTTGGGATCGACATCGTTCCTGCGGTCGAGGTTCGCTTTTGATTTTGTTTTTTTGTGTTTTGTCATATGAGACTTTTCTAATCTGCACAATTATTGCACGATTGTCACTCATTCCTTTTGAAACCTGGTGATGCTGTAGACACTCAGAACAGCAGAGGGCGACTTTGTGCCTCTGAGCAAACATACTGGTTAAAGCGAGAGGAGGATCCCAGCGTTTCATGTGAACCTTTCAGAGCAGAGCACCTCTCTCTGGTCTCTCTCTCTGGTCTCTCTCTCTGGTCTCTCTCTCTGGTCTCTCTCTCTGGTCTCTCTCTCTGGTCTCTCTCTCTGGTCTCTCTTTCTGGTCTCTCTCTCTGGTCTCTCTCTCTGGTCTCTCTCTGGTCTCTCTCTCTGGTCTCTCTCTCTGGTCTCTCTCTGGTCTCTCTCTGGTCTCTCTCTGGTCTCTCTCTGGTCTCTCTCTGGTCTCTCTCTGGTCTCTCTCTGTTAGACAGTTAGGCTCTAACACGTGTGTGTCTCCAGAGTGTGTGTATGTGTGACTAAATTATGTTAGGCTCTAACACGTGTGTGTGTCTCCAGAGCGTGCGTAAATGCGACTTCCTGAACCTGCAGCTGCAGGCTCCGGTGCATTTGACCCGGGACGCGCTGGAGAGCTTCCTGCTGCAGCTGCACAGTCCCATTGACACGCTGCCTGCGCAGCTGTTCCAGGTGGTGGTCTTCTCTCTGCTGCTGTCTTACTTCCCGTCTCCGTACCAGCGCTGGATCTGCTGTAAGAAAGCCCACGAGCTGCTAGAGCTGCAGGGCCTGCTCCTCATCATCACGCCTGACTCCTCGCACCAGAACCGCCACGCGCTCATGATGCGCAGCTGGAGAGTCGCCATCGAGTCCCTGGGGTTTAAACGCTACAAATACGTCAAGTATTCGCACATGCATCTGATGGCTTTCCGGAAGGTTTCCCTCGCCACCAGCAGCGACTTGGTCTCTCAGAACTACCCTGAGATGCTCTACATCCCACAGGACTTCACTGAGGACGAGGAGGAGGAGGCTTATCCTGTCCACATGCGCTCAGAGCTGGAAGATGAACGAGTGGCGTGGAGCTTCAGCGAGCTGCCGCAGACTCCTTACGACTCAGACTCTGACTCTGACTCGGGGCGTCAGGCCAGCTCTGTGCCTGCGCCGCACCACTTCGAAGATCCCATTTTGCTCCAAAGTTAAAGACGTAGCAGGTTTTCATTCGGAAATGTTATTAACCAATCAGGATGCAGCAGCTTGGGGGAATGTAGAAATGTTTTTAACCAATGAGGACACAGCAGGCGCTGGTGAATGTAGAAATGTTATTAACCAATCAGGAACCCTGGAAACCAGGAGGAGACCCAGGACACAGAGGGAGGAGACCGTCCGCCTCCAGTATCATTTCTACTGTCGCCTGTAACGATGACAAATGCTTTCGGAAAAACCATTTCAGGGTTGTCCAAACCAAGGCCTGTGGGCCAATAGCGGTCTTGTTTAAGGCTATGAGGTCCTTTGCCATAGTCATCCAGCCAACTTCAGCTCTGTCAGCAAAGACTTGTACCTTTTTTTGAAGCACAGGACCTCTGGAATCCACCTGTTGACTTTGTCTGACTGTTGTTTCCCTCTGATCTCTTTCTCTGGTCTCTTTCTCTGGTCTCTCTCTAGTCTCTCTGATCTCTTTAGAGTTAGTTAGAGTTAGGGACATAAACTTTGACAGTTTTCCCCTGGTTCATCACTGAAGCCTTTTTTTGAACTGAAGGATTGTTATATTTGAAAAGACTTGAAATGACTGAAAGAATCTGAAGAAATAAACCAAGAGAAAAAGGTTTGTTTGCATCTATATTGTGAGTAATGAGCAAAGGAAGTTTATTTGTATTGCACAGTTCATACCCAAGGCAACTCCAATTACAGAACAATCACACAAGGATTAGCATCATAAATAATTGTTACAAAGATAAAATATAAAATCCTTCAGAGTCCCAGCAGGAGGCCAGTCCCTGTGCTTCTCAGAATCACCAGCAGGAGGTCAGTCCCTGTGCTTCTCAGAATCACCAGCAGGAGGCCAGTCCCTGTGCTCCTCAGTCCCAGCAGGAGGCCAGTCCCTGTGCTCCTCAGTCCCAGCAGGAGGCCAGTCCCTGTGCTCCTCAGTCCCAGCAGGAGGCCAGTCCCTGTGCTCCTCAGTCCCAGCTCTGATGATTCTTCCAAATCCCTTTGATCCTGTTGCACACATGGTATTAACCATCGTCTTCCATCGGGTCTAAGACAGAAACAAACTCAGTCTGGTGTGAAGTCAATTTAATAATTTATGACATGTTATAAATCGTATTATTAATGGAGAAAATGTGTCTAGAAAGACTTTACCATTCAATGTGTTTGTGTATTGCCCCAAATCACAACAGCTGTCGTCTCAAAGGACACAAAGTTGTTGATTCACCAACAGAAGATCAGAAAATCAAACACAGGAATTGTAATAATAACAAACAGAGCCATTGGTCCAAAGTGAGCGGCACTCAGGCTGTAGACCCAGGACTGAGGCTGTAGACCCAGGACTGAGGCTGTAGACCCAGGACTGGCCCGTAGGAAATCTGGGAGTCTCTGCTTGACTGCTGCCTCTGTTACACAACAACAGATAAAGCGGAAGAAAATTGATGGATAGATGAATGATACCCACGTAATATGTCAATGCAAAAAGAGGAAAATATTTAACATTTGGGATTGTCGTAAATATCTTCAACTTTGGCATAGTAATAGATGATGCACTTTCGGTTTAGACTCTGACCCTTCTCTCTCGCCGTAGCAGTAAACATGGCGCCGCTGTCAAACGCTTCAAAACTTTCTCCGGGACAGTTTTCTGATGTAATTGGCGTCTCCTGGCTCTGTCCTCTCTCTAAACAAGTGTAATACAAATGATCTTCTCACTCTTCACTGAACCAAAACGACAAACATGTAACTGTCGCGTAGTTCTGCCCTGACTGCGGAGGGAGCTAACGGAAGCCAATGCTAACAGTCAGTAAACTTATCTTACTCTGAGATGACGTCAGACTTGATCGACTCTGTGCCTTTTACTGACTTTGTTTAGACTTGAAACATGTCTAAAATGTGTCGTTTTCTGCGCTACTGCGTGAGCCACTGTCTGCACGCCGCAATGACCAGGCTGGAGGAGGTGAAAGGAGCCAGGCTGGAGGAGGTGAAAGGAGCCAGGCTGGAGGAGGTGAAAGGAGCCAGGCTGGAGGAGGTGAGCGTGTGGTCCTCAGTCCGGATGGTGGGCTCCTTGTCCGGCGTGAACCTGCTCCTCGCCCTGTTCCTGGGTCTCTACGTGCGGTGGGAGAAGACTGAAGGATCCACGATACTTGTCATCCTGGTGCTGGCGCTGCTGGTCCTGGGACTGGCCAGTGTCTTGCATTATTTCTTCAACATGGAAAGACTGAGCCTGAGTTTGTTGCATTTGTGGTTCGGGTTCTTGCTCGGACTACTCTCTTTCATTAACCCCGTGTCTGTGAGGACTGACGTGAAGGAGCGAGCGGCTAATTACATGTTGTTGGCGAGTATGGTGCTGCGGACCATGTGGGCGCTGTTGGAGCGGCTGTTCGGAAGGACCAGGTGAGCTCTTTCACGTACTCTATAAACGGACCTTCCGTGGTCATCAGATCAGAAAGCATGAGAGTCCTGTGAGTCAGTACTCGCTTTAATGTTTCAGTTGAAAACAATAGATTTTAAGATTAAGAGAGAATCTTGCATCACAAGTTATAGAACAGTAAAGGAATGAGGAGCACACAGCACAAGATAAGTGAACAATAGCTATACTAATTAAAATAAAAACATCTCTAGCATCAAAGAACAAGTATAAAATCTTTATCTTGAACCTAATAATAATAAAGAAGTATAAAAGTTTGACAATTGGCATAATAAGAGGCAAGTATAAAGTACTGTGTATTCTAGTGCACCCAGGACTGTTCTATCTTATCAACACAACCTAAACCTACATGTATAAGTTAGACTTTGAGGCTAATACTGTAGCTGCAGCTGACCATTCCCTGACCGCAGGTTCCGGCCGGCCTTCCTGACGTCTGCGGAGCGTGTGGAGTTATGTGGCTTCGCTGTGGCCAGTACGACTCTTCTCATTAACAAGTCTGTGTCTGTGTCTGTGCTGCTGCTGTCTCTGGGCACAGTCATGGTCGCCCTGAGGCTGAAGGCTCTGCTCTCGCTGCCATGTCTGGTGTCCTTCGCCGTGGTCACAGGAGCCGCCTTCTTCCAGTCCCTGCGGCTGGACGTGAACCCGTTGGCTCTGTGCTGTTTCTTCTCACAGTTGATCTGTGACCCGCTGTTGGACCTGTACTTCAGTGGTCTGTCTGTGACGCAGCGATGGCGCCCGTTCCTGATGTGGCGAGGTCTGTGGAGGAGGCTGTCTCTGCTGCCGCTGCTGCTGGTGAGGCGGTTACTATGGTGACACTACAGGCGCACCATACAGACAAGTGCAATAAGTGTGTGTGTCTCTGTGTTTGTGTGTCTCTGTCTCTCTCTGTCTCTCTGTGTCTGTCTCTGCGTGTGTCTCTGTACAGGTGGAGGTGGTGTTCCTGGCTCTCTGTGCCCGTAAGCTCCTGAACCTTGACCCCTGGTTCCTCCTGGTCCCTGGCTTCATGGTGACCTCTCTCTTCTGGAGCATCTCTCACCTGGTCTTCGTGGCGACCGTTTGGGGCTTTCACACCAAACTGAGCGACTGTCAGAGGCTCTGCTGGTCCCAGGGGCCGGACTTCAGTGGATTGGACAAGATCATGGCCTCCAAAGGAATGAGACACTACTGCCTCGTCTCAGAGCGCCTCCTGCTGTTCACTCTGGGATCTACAGTGGCTGTGGGAGCTCTGTGCTGGCAGGTCACTACACTCTATATACATACTATATATACTCGATATGCACACTATATACACTCTATATACTCTATATGCACACTATATACACTCTATATACTCTAAATACATACTATATACACTATATATACTCAATATACATATTATATACACTATGTACATACTATATACACTATGTTTATTTATTTATTTATTTGTTTATTTGACAGGGACATTGCACAATAAATGTATTGTTCAGACCGGATATAGCTACAAGCTAATTTTCATCCGTAGTCCCTGAGGCAGAGGCAACGTGACAGCAGGTTTACAGTGTGCAAAGAATTGATAAATAGAAAGAATGAATGGCCTAATTAAAATACAACACCTCTAAATCACACAGACACAATTCAATACATACAAAATATACATCACACAATTATTTACATCTGACTAATGACTACAGACTTGATTCTCTTTGAGCCAGTTTTTTAGGCTGAGTTTAAACTGTCCTAGTGAGCTACTCTCCCGCACAAACAGAGGTAGTGAGTTCCAGGCCACTGCTGCTTTGACAGAGAAACAGTTCTGACCAAATGAGGAGGACCTAAAGTTCACAGTCTCCCCTGGATGTGGCTCTGGTGGATCTGGTTCTCACCTCCTCACACCTTTTCACAAATGTATTTAGTGGTGGGGGTGCCAAATTACAAAGTACATACATATACACTATATATATATACTCTATATACATACTATATACACTATGTACATACATATACACACTATATACACCATATATACTCTATATACATACTATAGATTTTCAAGATTTCAAGAGTTTTATTTGTCAAACCAAGTGAATGGTTTGAAATTATATTTCTCTCATCCTTGATTGTGGAGCGGGGGGTGGGGGAAGAGGGGTGGGAGGGAGGGCAGGGAGTTCAGCTTCCTGATGGCCTTGTGAATGAAACTGTTTTTAAGTCGACTGGAACTGTTCCGTAAATTCTGCAGTCTCCTCCCTGAAGGCATTACCCTGAAGATCCTGTGTGATGGGTGCGTAGGGTCCCTGGTGATTCTGACGGCTTTGCGGGTGAGACGGGTGGAGTACATGTCCTTAATGGTGGGGAGAGGGGCTCCACAGATCTTCTCTGCTGCTCTCCTTTGGCAGGAGGCAGTGCTGGTGCCGTGCCACCCAGTGATGGAGCTGGTCAGGATGCTCTCTACAGTCCCTCTGTAGAAGTTGCCCACAACGGAGGCCGGGACTCCTGTAGCGCCTCTTGTGACGCCTCCACTGTGCTGCAGATGCGTGGGGCCCTCGGTGACCTGTCAGCGCTTCAGAAGATGATATCTCTGGATTTGTAGGTCTTAAATACTGCTCAAAAAGCCTTTAGCTCAGATGCTAACTGAGTGTTTACTTTTAAAAACACATCCTCTGATCATTGCTAGCAAAGAGCTTTGGCAGTAAAAAATCCGCTGAACTCCACAAAAACATGGCAAAGATGTACAACAACATCTTGCTAAACAATGCGGATCACAAAAACTGCAAATGCAGTTTGCAGAAAAGGGTAGAAAAGGGTAGAAATGTCACCTTGTCAAGAGAGAGAGAAGCTGCAGCATGTTCATGCGCCGCCATGGTAACAATATAGTCCAATTTATGGACTATTTTATGGACTAATATTTTAAAACTAAAATTAAACTTATTTTATGGACTAATTTATTTATATACACTATGTACATACATATACACACTATATACACTCTATACATACTATAAACGGCACATATTTAGTCACAAGGGAATGACAACTCAGTCATATGTTCACAAGCACAGTGTCCCCCATTGACAGTCCTGGTTTAGCTCCTGTTTTGGCTGTTTGAGTGTTTTCAGTGTCTCTGGCTGCGCGCTTGTGTCCCTGTGACGGTTTCCAGAGGAAAAAGTTTGTCTCTTGCTTTTGCCGCAAGTCTCTGTACCCACTGTCTACCGCACCTCTAGCCAGAGCTGCGCGCTGCTGCAGTCACTGTGGCCACTATTCCGTTTTACGCACGTCTGACGGGCAGCAGCCTACACGCGCAAACGGAGACGCGGCCGGTGGAGACAGCACTTAGGTTCTGTCCGCGTGTCTATGGTGGCTGCGCGCCTATGGTTCTGTCCACGCGTCTATGGTTCTGTCCACGCGTCTATGGTTCTGTCCACGCGTCTATGGTTCTGTCCACGCGTCTATGGTTCTGCCACGCGTCTATGGTCCGCGGTCGGTACCATGTTACGGATGTGCGTTTGCTGAGCTGTTGTCAAAGCGGATGCCAGTACAAAGCACACGCAGCTGCCCCGGGGCAGATTGGAGGATGTGAATCCTGTTCAGAAATGGCATAATTCCTTTTTCAATAACGTCTCAACTTTCACTTCTCACGAGCCACATGCTCCTCGCCCTCTTACGTTTGTTGGTCGCGTCCAATTCTTGCGTATCTCTGTATACACTCTATACACACACTATATACATACATATACACACACTATATACATACATATACACACACTATATACATACATATACACACACTATATACATACATATACACACACTATATACATACATATACACACACTATATACATACATATACACACACTATATACATACATATACACACACTATATACATACATATACACACTATACACACACTATATACATACTATACACACACTGTGTATACATACTATATACACTGTGTATACATACTATATACACTGTGTATACATACTATATACACTGTGTATACATACTATATACACTGTGTATACATACTATATACACTGTGTATACATACTATATACACTGTGTATACATACGGTATACAGTACAGACTAAAAGTTTGGACATACCTCATTCAAAGAGTTTTTTATTTTCATTCCATCCATCCATCCATTTTCTTCCCCTTAATCCATTTCTGGGTTGGGGGGGGTGGCAGTCAGAGCTGCACCCAGTAAACTTCAAGCCCCGTCCCAATTCTCACCCTTGCCCTTTAAAAGCTCTCTTCCATCACCTATAGGTACAGACCTCAGCTCTAAACATGTGACATCACCTGTAGGTACAGACCTCAGCTCTAAACATGTGACATCACCTGTAGGTACAGACCTCAGCTCTAAACATGTGACATCACCTGTAGGTACAGACCTCAGCTCTAAACATGTGACATCACCTGTAGGTACAGACCTCAGCTCTAAACATGTGACATCACCTGTAGGTACAGACCTCAGCTCTAAACATGTGACATCACCTGTAGGTACAGACCTCAGCTCTAAACATGTGACATCACCTGTAGGTACAGACCTCAGCTCTAAACATGTGACATCACCTGTAGGTACAGACCTCAGCTCTAAACATGTGACATCACCTGTAGGTACAGACCTCAGCTCTAAACATGTGACATCACCTGTAGGTACAGACCTCAGCTCTAAACATGTGACATCACCTGTAGGTACAGACCTCAGCTCTAAACATGTGACATCACCTGTAGGTACAGACCTCAGCTCTAAACATGTGACATCACCTGTAGGTACAGACTAGGGCTGGGACAACGCGTCGACGTAATCGGTGACGTCGACGCAAAAAATACACCGACGTATAATATGCGCGTCGGTGCGTCACACACAAAACAAAGATGGCGGCGAGCGGTAACAATGCGAGTGCCGTGTTAGAGAAGTGCAAGCCGGTGTAACGCTGAGATACACTGTCTTGAAGAGATGCACTGCCTCAGCTGTTTATGATGTAATGCAAACCTGCGCATGCGCGACTCACGGCAGCCGAAGCAAACCAAGATGGCGGACCGTGAATTTCTTTAAAAGTTAAAATACGAACGAATTAAGACACGAATGTCACTTTTAATGCAATTTGAGGCGAGATGTTGATGATTCCGTTTTGTCACATGTGGGTTTTAAGAGTCAAAGTTTCGTGCAAAGTTTAGTTTAAGCAGTCAACTGCGCCTGTGAAACCACAAAGCTAATGTTTTCATAGCAGTCCGCAGCTGCTGACGTAGGCTGATGACGTAGGCTGCTGACGTAGGCTGATGACGTAGGCTGCTGACGTAGGCTGATGACGTAGGCTGATGACGTAGGCTGATGAGGTAGGCTGCTGACGTAGGCTGATGACGTAGGCTGCTGACGTAGGCTGATGAGGTAGGCTGCTGACGTAGGCTGATGACGTAGGCTGATGACGTAGGCTGCTGACGTAGGCTGATGACGTAGGCTGATGACGTAGGCTGATGAGGTAGGCTGCTGACGTAGGCTGATGACGTAGGCTGCTGACGTAGGCTGATGACGTAGGCTGATGACGTAGGCTGATGACGTAGGCTGCTGACGTAGGCTGATGACGTAGGCTGATGACGTAGGCTGATGACGTAGGCTGATGACGTAGGCTGATGAGGTAGGCTGCTGACGTAGGCTGATGACGTAGGCTGATGAGGTAGGCTGCTGACGTAGGCTGATGACGTAGGCTGCTGACGTAGGCTGATGACGTAGGCTGATGACGTAGGCTGATGACGTAGGCTGCTGACGTAGGCTGCTGACGTAGGCTGCTGACGTAGGCTGATGACGCGTCCTGTGGCCACTCTACACTCTTATGTAGCCATGACAGGCTGATGGCTCCCACTGTTTTTGCTGGAAAAGCACTCTTTGTTTAGCTTAAAGCCTTCAAGTTTACATTGGTTACTGTTTTCTTTTAGTTGCTCTACACAAGTATTTGGCTGAACTTTTTCATATTTTTATTGAATGCTAAGCATCAAATGTTTGTTTCAAGAATGATAAGATGCACTTTTTTCAGTAAGCTGTGTTTTCAAGGCTTTAAGGTTTTATGCTACCTCTAAGAATGTCTTATTTTTTAAGTGCAAGCAATACATATTTTTTGTGAAGGAATTCATGTTTTTATCATTAAAATATTTAAATCAACATGTATACATCAATATTAGTCAATTAATGGGGAGATAATCGAGAATCGAATCGAATCGAAATCGAATCGAAGCGAAAAAAATAATCGTTAGATTAATCGATGCATCGAAAAAATAATCGCTAGATTAATCGTTTAAAAAATAATCGTTTATCCCAGCCCTAGTACAGACCTCAGCTCTAAACATGTGACATCACCTGTAGGTACAGACCTCAGCTCTAAACATGTGACATCACCTGTAGGTACAGACCTCAGCTCTAAACATGTGACATCACCTGTAGGTACAGACCTCAGCTCTAAACATGTGACATCACCTGTAGGTACAGACCTCAGCTCTAAACATGTGACATCACCTGTAGGTACAGACCTCAGCTCTAAACATGTGACATCACCTGTAGGTACAGACCTCAGCTCTAAACATGTGACATCACCTGTAGGTACAGACCTCAGCTCTAAACATGTGACATCACCTGTAGGTACAGACCTCAGCTCTAAACATGTGACATCACCTGTAGGTACAGACCTCAGCTCTAAACATGTGACATCACCTGCAGAGCCTGCGGATCAGATCCTCTGGTTTCTTGCAGATCTTTTTGGGAAAGTCCACTTTCTCGATTCCTCTGAGGATGAAGGTGTAGATGGTCATGGGATCACAGCCCACGAACGGAGGGCTGAGGATCACAGGTCAGAGGAGGAGATAGTCAGGCTCTCTCTGGTCTCACATGGTCCCTGCTCTCACCTGGTCTCACATGGTCCCTGCTCTCACCTGGTCTCTGGTCTCACCTGGTCCCTAGTCTCTAGTCTCACCTGGTCCCTGGTCTCACCTGGTCTCTAGTCTCACCTGGTCCCTGGTCTCTGGTCTCACCTGGTCTCTGGTCTCACCTGTCCCTGGTCTCTGGTCTCACTTGGTCTCTGGTCTCACCTGGTCTCTGGTCTCACCTGGTCTCTGGTCTCACATGTCCCTTGCCTCACCTGTCCCTGGTCTCTGGTCTTTGCTGGTCTCTGGTCTCACCTGGTCTCTGGTCTCACCTGGTCTCTGGTCTCACCTGGTCTCTGGTCTCACCTGTCCCTTGCCTCACCTGTCCCTGGTCTCTGGTCTTCGCTGGTCTCTGGTCTCACCTGTCCCTGGTCTCTGGTCTTCGCTGGTCTCACAGGGTCTCTGGTCTCACCTGGTCTCTGGTCTCACCTGGTCCCTGGTCTCACCTCCCCGTCAGCAGCTCAAACAGCAGGACGCCCAGAGACCAGAAGTCCACACTGAAGCTGTGTCCTCGGTTCAGGACGATCTCAGGAGGAACATAGGCTGGGGTCCCACAGAACGTCCAGGTCTTCTGCCCTGGACTCAACCGCTTAGCAAAACCAAAGTCCACCTGGAACCAGAGAGAGACCAGGACTGAGACCAGGGACCAGATACCAGAAACAGAGACCAGAGGGAGACCAGAGAGAGAGACCAGAGCCATAGTCCTAGTCCTGGTGTCAGTGCTGGTCCTGGTCCTGGTACCAGCTTGCAGTAGCCCTGGTTGTCCAGCAGGAGGTTTTCTGGCTTCAGGTCTCTGTACATGACGTGATGTTCATGAAGATAATCCACTGCTTCAACCACACACGAAACACAGAACCGAGAGGCCGCCTCCCCCAAGCTCCCCCTGAGGGAGACAAGTCAGAGAGACACCAGAGAGACACCAGAGAGACACCAGAGAGACACCAGAGAGACACCAGAGAGAGACCAGAGAGACACCAGAGAGACACCAGAGAGACACCAGAGAGAGACCAGAGAGACACCAGAGAGACACCAGAGAGAGACCAGAGAGAGACCAGAGAGAGACCAGAGAGAGACCAGAGAGACACCAGAGAGACACCAGAGAGACACCAGAGAGACACCAGAGAGAGACCAGAGAGAGACCAGAGAGACACCAGAGAGACACCAGAGAGAGACCAGAGAGAGACCAGAGAGACACCAGAGAGAGACCAGAGAGAGACCAGAGAGAGACCAGAGAGACACCAGAGAGACACCAGAGAGACACCAGAGAGAGACCAGAGAGAGAGACCAGAGAGAGACACCAGAGAGACACCAGAGAGAGACCAGAGAGAGACCAGAGAGAGACCAGAGAGAGACCAGAGAGAGACCAGAGAGAGACCAGAGAGAGACCAGAGAGACACCAGAGAGACACCAGAGAGACACCAGAGAGACACCAGAGAGACACCAGAGAGAGACCAGAGAGAGACCAGAGAGACACCAGAGAGAGACCAGAGAGAGACCAGAGAGAGACCAGAGAGAGACCAGAGAGACACCAGAGAGACACCAGAGAGACACCAGAGAGACACCAGAGAGAGACCAGAGAGAGACCAGAGAGACACCAGAGAGACACCAGAGAGAGACCAGAGAGACACCAGAGAGAGACCAGAGAGAGACCAGAGAGAGACCAGAGAGACACCAGAGAGACACCAGAGAGACACCAGAGAGAGACCAGAGAGAGAGACCAGAGAGAGACCAGAGAGACACCAGAGAGACACCAGAGAGACACCAGAGAGAGACCAGAGAGAGACCAGAGAGAGACCAGAGAGAGACCAGAGAGAGACCAGAGAGAGACCAGAGAGAGACCAGAGAGAGACCAGAGAGACACCAGAGAGACACCAGAGAGACACCAGAGAGACACCAGAGAGAGACCAGAGAGACACCAGAGAGAGACCAGAGAGAGACCAGAGAGAGACCAGAGAGAGACCAGAGAGAGACCAGAGAGACACCAGAGAGACACCAGAGAGACACCAGAGAGACACCAGAGAGACACCATAGAGACACCAGAGAGAGACCAGAGAGAGACCAGAGAGAGACCAGAGAGAGACCAGAGAGAGACCAGAGAGAGACCAGAGAGAGACCAGAGAGACACCAGAGAGACACCAGAGAGACACCAGAGAGACACCAGAGAGAGACCAGAGAGAGACCAGAGAGACACCAGAGAGACACCAGAGAGACACCAGAGAGACACCAGAGAGAGACCAGAGAGAGACCAGAGAGAGACCAGAGAGAGACCAGAGAGACACCAGAGAGAGACCAGAGAGAGACCAGAGAGAGACCAGAGAGAGACCAGAGAGAGACCAGAGAGGGACCAGAGAGGGACCAGAGAGGGACCAGAGAGGGACCAGAGAGAGACCAGAGAGGGACCAGAGAGGGACCAGAGAGGGACCAGAGAGGGACCAGAGAGGGACCAGAGAGGGACCAGAGAGGGACCAGAGAGGGACCAGAGAGGGACCAGAGAGGGACCAGAGAGAGACCAGAGAGGGACCAGAGAGGGACCAGAGAGGGACCAGAGAGGGACCAGAGAGGGACCAGAGAGGGACCAGAGAGGGACCAGAGAGGGACCAGAGAGGGACCAGAGAGGGACCAGAGAGGGACCAGAGAGAGACCGGAGAGGGACCAGAGAGAGACCAGAGAGGGACCAGAGAGGGACCAGAGAGGGACCAGAGAGGGACCAGAGAGAGACCGGAGAGGGACCAGAGAGGGACCGGAGTCTTACCGGTCTCGCAGCAGACTCCACACCTCTCCTCCTAAACACGCCTCCAGCAGCATGTACACGTATTTATCATCTTTAAAGGTGCGGTACAGTCTGCAACACAGGGGAAGGGTTTAAAGGAGACACAGGGGAAGGGTTTAAAGGAGACACAGGGGAAGGGTTTAAAGGAGACACAGGGGAAGGGTTTAGAGGAGACACACTTTGGAAATGTTTCACCTCCTTCACCCTCCTTCATCCTCCCTCATCCTCCTTCATCCTCCCTCATCCTCCCTCATCCTCCTTCATCCTCCCTCATCCTCCCTCATCCTCCTTCATCCTCCCTCATCCTCCTTCATCCTCCCTCATTCTCCTTCATCCTCCCTCATCCTCCGTCATCCTCCTTCATCCTCCCTCATCTTCCTTCATCCTCCTTCATCCTCCCTCATCCTCCCTCATCCTCCTTCATCCTCCCTCATCCTCCTTCATCCTCCCTCATCCTCCTTCATCCTCCTTCATCCTCCCTCATCCTCCTTCATCCTCCCTCATCCTCCCTCATCCTCCCTCATCCTCCCTTCATCCTCCCTCATCCTCCCTCATCCTCCTTCATCCTCCTTCATCCTCCTTCATCCTCCTCCCTCATCCTCCTTCATCCTCCTCATCCTCCCTCATCCTCCCTCCTCCTTCATCCTCCTTCATCCTCCTTCATCCTCCCTCATCCTCCTCATCCTCCTCATCCTCCTTCATCCTCCCTCATCCTCCTCATCCTCCCTCATCCTCCTCATCCTCCTTCATCCTCCCCTCATCCTCCTTCATCCTCCTTCATCCTCCTTCATCCTCCTTCATCCTCCTTCATCCTCCTTCATCCTCCCTCATCCTCCTTCATCCTCCCTCATCCTCCTTCATCCTCCTTCATCCTCCTTCATCCTCCTTCATCCTCCTCATCCTTCATCATCCTCCTTCATCCTCCTTCATCCTCCTTCATCTCTCCCTCATCCTCCTTCATCTCTCCTTCATTCTCCTTCATCATCCTCCCTCATCCTCCCTCATCCTCCTTCATCCTCCTTCATCCTCCTTCATCCTCCTTCAATCCTCCTTCATCCTCCTTCATCCTCCCCCTCAATCCTCCTTCATCCTCCTTCATCCTTCCCTCATCCTCCTTCATCCTCCCTCATCCTCCTTCCCTCCTTCATCCTCCCTCATCCTCCTTCATCCTCCCTCATCCTCCCTCATCCTCCTTCATCCTCCCTCATCCTCCCTCATCCTCCTTCATCCTCCCTCATCCTCCCTCATCCTCCTTCATCCTCCTCATCCTCCTTCATCATCCTCCTTCATCATCCTCCTCCCTCATCCTCCTTCATCCTCCCTCATCCTCCCTCATCCTCCTTCATCCTCCCTTCATTCATCCTCCCTCATCATCCATCCTCATCCTCTCCTTCATCCTCCTTCATCCTCCTTCATCCTCCTTCATCCTCCTCATCCTCCTTCCTCCATCCTCCCTCATCCTCCTCATCCTCCTTCATCCTCCTTCATTCTCCTTCATCCTCCTTCATCCTCCCTCATCCTCCTTCATCCTCCCTCATCCTCCTTCATCCTCCTTCATCCTCCTTCATCCTCCCTCATCCTCCCTTCATCCTCCTTCATCCTCCCTCATCCTCCCTCATCCTCCTTCATCCTCCTTCATTCTCCTTCATCCTCCCTCATCCTCCCTCATCCTCCTTTCTCCTCATCCTCCTTCATCCTCCCTCATCCTCCTTCATCCTCTTCTCCTTCATCCTCCTTCATCCTCCTTCATCCTCCTTCATCCTCCTTCATCCTCCTTCATCCTCCTTCATCCTCCTTCATCCTCCTTCATCCTCCCATCATCCTCCCTCATCCTCCTTCATCCTCCCCCTCATCCTCCTTCATCCTCCTTCATCCTCCCTCATCCTCCTTCATCCCCATCCTCCATCCCTCATCCTCCTTCATCCTCCCTCATCCTCCCTCCTCCTCCTTCATCCTCCCTCATCCTCCCTCATCCTCCTTCATCCTCCTCATCCTCCCTCATCCTCCTTAATCCTCCTTCATCCTCCTTCATCCTCCCTCATCCTCCTTCATCCTCCCTCATCCTCCCTCATCCTCCTTCATCCTCCCTCATCCTCCCTCATCCTCCCTCATCCTCCTTCATCCTCCTTCATCCTCCTTCATCCTCCTTCATCCTCCTTCATTCTCCTTCATCCTCCCTCATCCTCCCTCATCCTCCTTCATCCTCCCTCATCCTCCTTCATTCTCCTTCATCCTCCCTCATCCTCCCTCATCCTCCTTCATCCTCCTTCATCCTCCTTCATTCTCCTTCATCCTCCTTCATCCTCCTTCATCCTCCTTCATCCTCCCTCATCCTCCCTCATCCTCCTTCATCCTCCTTCATTCTCCTTCATCCTCCCTCATCCTCCTCATCCTCCTTCATCCTCCCTCATCCTCCTTCATTCTCCTTCATCCTCCTTCATCCTCCTTCATCCTCCTTCATCCTCCCTCATCCTCCTTCATCCTCCCTCATCCTCCCTCATCCTCCTTCATCCTCCCTCATCCTCCCTCATCCTCCTTCATCCTCCCTCATCCTCCTTCATCCTCCTTCATCCTCCTTCATCCTCCCTCATCCTCCTTCATCCTCCCTCATCCTCCCTCATCCTCCTTCATCCTCCCTCATCCTCCTTCATCCTCCTTCATCCTCCCTCATCCTCCCTCATCCTCCTTCATCCTCCTTCATCCTCCTTCATCCTCCTTCATCCTCCCTCATCCTCCTTCATCCTCCCTCATCCTCCCTCATCCTCCTTCATCCTCCTTCATTCTCCTTCATCCTCCCTCATCCTCCCTCATCCTCCTTCATCCTCCTTCATCCTCCTTCATCCTCCTTCATCCTCCCTCATCCTCCTTCATCCTCCCTCATCCTCCCTCATCCTCCTTCATTCTCCTTCATCCTCCCTCATCCTCCCTCATCCTCCTTCATCCTCCCTCATCCTCCCTCATCCTCCCTCATCCTCCTTCATCCTCCTTCATCCTCCCTCACCCTCCCTCACCATATGGAAAACACACATATGTTTTGGTCCAACAGACCCCTGCATCAGAGGAACTACTCTAAAACCCAGGACTCAGACTGTAGAACGAGGACTGAGGCTTTAGACCCAGGACCTAAGCCACAGAACGTAGATAGGTGCAGGACTGAAACAGCTCCAGGCGGGTCGGGCAGTCCACAGGTGGTTCTGTTGAGGAGGAGGTGGTTCTGTTGATGAGGAGGTGGTTCTGTTGATGAGGAGGTGGTTCTGTTGATGAGGAGGTGGTTCTGTTGACGAGGAGGTGGTTCTGTTGACGAGGAGGTGGTTCTGTTGACGAGGAGGTGGTTCTGTTGACGAGGAGGTGGTTCTGTTGACGAGGAGGTGGTTCTGTTGATGAGGAGGTGGTTCTGTTGATGAGGAGGTGGTTCTGTTGATGAGGAGGTGGTTCTGTTGATGAGGAGGTGGTTCTGTTGAGGAGGAGGTGGTTCTGTTGATGAGGAGGTGGTTCTGTTGATGAGGAGGTGGTTCTGTTGATGAGGAGGTGGTTCTGTTGAGGAGGAGGTGGTTCTGTTGATGAGGAGGTGGTTCTGTTGATGAGGAGGTGGTTCTGTTGATGAGGAGGTGGTTCTGTTGATGAGGAGGTGGTTCTGTTGATGAGGAGGTGGTTCTGTTGATGAGGAGGTGGTTCTGTGAGAGGAGGTGGTTCTGTTGATGAGGAGGTGGTTCTGTTGATGAGGAGGTGGTTCTGTTGATGAGGAGGTGGTTCTGTTGATGAGGAGGTGGTTCTGTTGATGAGGAGGTGGTTCTGTTGATGAGGAGGTGGTTCTGTTGATGAGGAGGTGGTTCTGTTGATGAGGAGGTGGTTCTGTTGATGAGGAGGTGGTTCTGTTGATGAGGAGGTGGTTCTGTTGATGAGGAGGTGGTTCTGTTGATGAGGAGGTGGTTCTGTTGATGAGGAGGTGGTTCTGTTGATGAGGAGGTGGTTCTGTTGATGAGGAGGTGGTTCTGTTGATGAGGAGGTGGTTCTGTTGATGGAGGAGTGGTTCTGTTGATGAGGAGGTGGTTCTGTTGATGAGGAGGTGGTTCTGTTGATGAGGAGGTGGTTCTGTTGATGAGGAGGTGGTTCTGTTGATGAGATGAGAGGTGGTTCTGTTGATGAGGAGTGGTTCTGTGATGAGGAGGTGGTTCTGTTGATGAGGAGGTGGTTCTGTTTGAGCGTGGTTCTGTGATGAGGAGGTGGTTCTGTTGATGAGGAGGTGGTTCTATTGATGAGGAGGTGGTTCTTTGATGAGGAGGTGGTTCTGTTGATGAGGAGGTGGTTCTGTTGATGAGGAGGTGGTTCTATTGATGAGGAGGTGGTTCGTGATAGAGGTGTTCTGTTGATGAGGAGGTGGTTCTGTTGATGAGGAGGTGGTTCTGTTGATGATGAGGAGGTGGTTCTGTTGATGAGGAGGTGGTTCTGTTGATGAGGAGGTGGTTCTGTTGATGAGGAGGTGGTTCTGTTGATGAGGAGGTGGTTCTGTTGATGAGGAGGTGGTTCTGTTGATGAGGAGGTGGTTCTGTTGATGAGGAGGTGGTTCTGTTGATGAGGAGGTGGTTCTATTGATGAGAAGCTGGTTCTGTTGATGAGGAGGTGGTTCTGTTGATAAGGAGGTGGTTATGTTGATGAGGAGGTGGTTCTATTGATGAGACGCTGGTTCTGTTGATGAGGAGGTGGTTCTGTTGATAAGGAGGTGGTTCTGTTGATGAGGAGGTGGTTCTATTGATGAGGAGGTGGTTCTGTTGATGAGGAGGTGGTTCTGTTGATGAGGAGGTGGTTCTATTGATGAGGAGGTGGTTCTGTTGATGAGGAGGTGGTTCTGTTGATGAGGAGGTGGTTCTGTTGATGAGGAGGTGGTTCTGTTGATGAGGAGGTGGTTCTGTTGATGAGGAGGTGGTTCTGTTGATGAGGAGGTGGTTCTGTTGATGAGGAGGTGGTTCTGTTGATGAGGAGGTGGTTCTGTTGATGAGGAGGTGGTTCTGTTGATAAGGAGGTGGTTCTGTTGATGAGGAGGTGGTTCTGTTGATGAGGAGGTGGTTCTGTTGATGAGGAGGTGGTTCTGTTGATGAGGAGGTGGTTCTGTTGATGAGGAGGTGGTTCTGTTGATAAGGAGGTGGTTCTGTTGATGAGGAGGTGGTTCTGTTGATGAGGAGGTGGTTCTGTTGATGAGGAGGTGGTTCTGTTGATGAGGAGGTGGTTCTGTTGATGAGGAGGTGGTTCTGTTGATGAGGAGGTGGTTCTGTTGATGAGGAGGTGGTTCTGTTGATGAGGAGGTGGTTCTGTTGATAAGGAGGTGGTTCTGTTGATGAGGAGGTGGTTCTGTTGATGAGGAGGACGGTCGACACTTGATTCAGAATTTATTGATCCTTTGAAGGAAATTAATATGATGCATAATCTCACACACACACACACACTACACACAAACTATACACACACACACACTACACACACACACTACACACACACACACACACACACTACACACACACACACACTACACACAAGCAACACACACACTACACACAAACTACACACACACTACACACAAACTACACACACACACACACTACACACACACACACACACACTACACACACATACACACACACTACACACACACACTACACACACACAATACACACAAACTATACACACACACACACACACACACACACTACACACACACAAACTATACACACACACACACACACACACTACACACACACACACACACACTACACACACACACACAATACACACATACACACACACACACACTACACACACACACACACACTACACACACACACACACACACACACACTACACACACACACACACACACACTACACACACACACACACACACTACACACAAACTACACACACACACTAAACACAAACTACACACACACACACACTACACACACACAAACTATACACACACACACACACTACACACACACACACACACTACACACACATACACACACACTACACACACACACTACACACACACTACACACACACAATACACACAAACTATACACACACACACACACACTACACACACACAAACTATACACACACACACACACACTACACACACACACACACACAATACACACATACACACACACACACACTACACACACACAAACTATACACACACACACACACACACACTACACACACACACACACACTACACACACACACACACACACACTACACACAAACTACTACTACTAGCAGACAATAGAACAGTGACATGCTGATGAGTTCAGATGGTTAGACCTGCCCCTACCTGAGCTGATGCAAACTGAAGCAGATGGGTGAGCAACCTTCCTATCTACTGGACCATAAAAACAACTCCTTCTCTGGTCTGGTCTCAGTCCTGTCTCGATCCTGGTCCTGGTCTCAGTCCTGGTCGCAGTGGCAGTCCGGGTTCTGGTACCTGACTATGAATGGACTATTTGAGGCCTGTAGGATGTCTCTCTCCTCGAACACGTGCAGCTGTTGATGGTTCTCCACAACCTGATGTTTCTTCAAGATCTTAAGAGCAAACGACACCTCCTGCTGCTTCAGCTTCACCTGCAGCAGAAGGAACAGCAGTAGTAGCAGTAGTAGTAGAAGTAGTAGTAGTAGTAGTAGCAGTAGTAGCAGTAGTAGTAGCAGTAGTAGCAGTAGTAGCAGTAGTAGCAGTAGCAGCAGCAGTAGTAGTAGCAGCAGCAGTAGTAGTAGTAGTAGTAGTAGCAGTAGTAGCAGTAGTAGCAGTAGTAGCAGTAGCAGCAGCAGTAGTAGTAGCAGCAGTAGTAGTAGCAGTAGCAGCAGTAGCAGCAGCAGTAGCAGTAGCAGTAGTAGCAGCAGCAGTAGCAGTAGCAGTAGTAGTAGCAGCAGCAGTAGTAGCAGTAGCAGTAGCACTAGCAGTAGCAGTAGCAGCAGTAGCAGTAGAAGCAGTAGCAGCAGTAGCAGCAGCAGTAGCAGTAGCAGTAGCAGCAGTAGCAGTAGAAGCAGTAGCAGCAGTAGCAGCAGCAGTAGCAGTAGCAGCAGTAGCAGCAGCAGTAGCAGTAGCAGTAGTAGCAGCAGCAGTAGCAGTAGCAGTAGTAGCAGCAGCAGTAGCAGTAGCAGTAGTAGTAGTAGTAGTAGTAGTAGTAGTATGACCATATACAGACCATATACAGACATGAAAAACAGGCTTTAGCAACAAAAGCAAAAACTTCATGGCAGTACATCCAGTTCATAATGTCTCCCTCCGGCCAAAGACCTCTGGGTTAGAAGCATTTACTTTTTCAAATAAAATGTTTGGAAGCTCAAAGCAAAACAAAATAAGGCTCATCCTCCACCACCCCCAGGTCACACACTGTACAGAGACGGGCCTCTTCAGGGACCGCTTTAAAGCGCCCCACCTCCACTGCTAAAGGAAAAGTGCCGGTCCTCAGCTGGGCTAACAGAGAGCGCTGCCTTCAAAGTGCCGGTCCTCAGCTGGGCTAACAGAGAGCGCTGCCTTCAAAGTGCCGGTCCTCAGCTGGGCTAACAGAGAGCGCTGCCTTCAAAGTGCCGGTCCTCAGCTGGGCTAACAGAGAGTGCTGCCTTCAAAGTGCCGGTCCTCAGCTGGGCTAACAGAGAGTGCTGCCTTCAAAGTGCCGGTCCTCAGCTGGGCTAACAGAGAGTGCTGCCTTCAAAGTGCCGGTCCTCAGCTGGGCTAACAGAGAGCGCTGCCTTCAAAGTGCCGGTCCTCAGCTGGGCTAACAGAGAGTGCTGCCTTCAAAGTGCCGGTCCTCAGCTGGGCTAACAGAGAGTGCTGCCTTCAAAGTGCCGGTCCTCAGCTGGGCTAACAGAGAGTGCTGCCTTCAAAGTGCCGGTCCTCAGCTGGGCTAACAGAGAGTGCTGCCTTCAAAGTGCCGGTCCTCAGCTGGGCTAACAGAGAGCGCTGCCTTCAAAGTGCCGGTCCTCAGCTGGGCTAACAGAGAGCGCTGCCTTCAAAGTGCCGGTCCTCAGCTGGGCTAACAGAGAGCGCTGCCTTCAAAGTGCCGGTCCTCAGCTGGGCTAACAGAGAGCGCTGCCTTCAAAGTACCGGTCCTCAGCTGGGCTAACAGAGAGCGCTGCCTTCAAAGTGCCGGTCCTCAGCTGGGCAAACAGAGAGTGCTGCCTTCAAAGTGCCGGTCCTCAGCTGGGCTAACAGAGAGCGCTGCCTTCAAAGTGCCGGTCCTCAGCTGGGCTAACAGAGAGTGCTGCCTTCAAAGTGCCGGTCCTCAGCTGGGCTAACAGAGAGTGCTGCCTTCAAAGTGCCGGTCCTCAGCTGGGCTAACAGAGAGCGCTGCCTTCAAAGTGCCGGTCCTCAGCTGGGCTAACAGAGAGTGCTGCCTTCAAAGTGCCGGTCCTCAGCTGGGCTAACAGAGAGTGCTGCCTTCAAAGTGCCGGTCCTCAGCTGGGCTAACAGAGAGCGCTGCCTTCAAAGTGCCGGTCCTCAGCTGGGCAAACAGAGAGCGCTGCCTTCAAAGTGCCGGTCCTCCAGCTGGGCTAACAGAGAGTGCTGCCTTCAAAGTGCCGGTCCTCAGCTGGGCTAACAGAGAGTGCTGCCTTCAAAGTGCCGGTCCTCAGCTGGGCTAACAGAGAGTGCTGCCTTCAAAGTGCCGGTCCTCAGCTGGGCTAACAGAGAGCGCTGCCTTCAAAGTGCCGGTCCTCAGCTGGGCTAACAGAGAGCGCTGCCTTCAAAGTGCCGGTCCTCAGCTGGGCTAACAGAGAGTGCTGCCTTCAAAGTGCCGGTCCTCAGCTGGGCTAACAGAGAGCGCTGCCTTCAAAGTGCCGGTCCTCAGCTGGGCTAACAGAGAGCGCTGCCTTCAAAGTGCCGGTCCTCAGCTGGGCTAACAGAGAGTGCTGCCTTCAAAGTGCCGGTCCTCAGCTGGGCTAACAGAGAGCGCTGCCTTCAAAGTGCCGGTCCTCAGCTGGGCTAACAGAGAGCGCTGCCTTCAAAGTGCCGGTCCCCAGCTGGGCTAACAGAGAGCGCTGCCTTCAAAGTGCCGGTCCTCAGCTGGGCTAACAGAGAGTGCTGCCTTCAAAGTGCCGGTCCTCAGCTGGGCTAACAGAGAGCGCTGCCTTCAAAGTGCCGGTCCTCAGCTGGGCTAACAGAGAGTGCTGCCTTCAAAGTGCCGGTCCTCAGCTGGGCTAACAGAGAGCGCTGCCTTCAAAGTGCCGGTCCTCAGCTGGGCTAACAGAGAGCGCTGCCTTCAAAGTGCCGGTCCTCAGCTGGGCTAACAGAGAGCGCTGCCTTCAAAGTGCCGGTCCTCAGCTGGGCTAACAGAGAGCGCTGCCTTCAAAGTGCCGGTCCTCAGCTGGGCTAACAGAGAGCGCTGCCTTCAAAGTGCCGGTCCTCAGCTGGGCTAACAGAGAGCGCTGCCTTCAAAGTGCCGGTCCTCAGCTGGGCTAACAGAGAGCGCTGCCTTCTAGGTACATTTGACTGGATGTACAGTTCTGTGTAAAACTCCTGTTTAAATAAAATATAACGTCTTAACTTAGGTTTCCTGCAAATATCAAGTTTCCATTGTGCTTTAAACTCTGTTAATGCGTTTTGTCTAAACAAACATATCACATTTTAATTTATTTAGATAAACATAATTTAAATGAGAACTTAAGAACACTTCCGCCATTTCTCTAGACCAGGGGTACTTGTTTGAACAGTTCCAATTAAAAATCTTTTTAGTGAGCCTGTGATTGGGCAGCTGGATGAGGCGGTTCCATAAACGCACCATTTCAGCCCTTTGCTTAATGACACACGGCTCACATCCCATGTCCCCCTGTGTCGCTGATATTGGGCTGAATTTATGCACTCCCAAAAATGTTCTAATGGCTCTATTCTGAAGGGCATTAACATGATCAATCTCCTTGAAACGTAGGAGTAGCAGTAGCCTTAGCAGTAGCCTTAGCAATAGCCGTAGTCGTAGTCGTCGTCGTCGTCGTCGTAGCCGTCGTCGTCGTCGTCGTCGTTGTAGCAGTAGCCGTAGTCGTAGTCGTCGTCGTAGTCGTCGTTGTAGCAGTAGCCGTAGTCGTAGTCGTCGTCGTAGTCGTCGTTGTAGCAGTAGCCGTAGTCGTAGTCGTCGTCGTCGTCGTCGTAGCCGTCGTCGTTGTCGTAGTCGTCGTTGTAGCAGTAGCCGTAGTCGTAGTCGTAGCAGTAGCAGTAGCAGTAGCAGTAGCAGTAGCAGTAGCAGTAGCCGTAGCCGTAGCCGTAGTCGTAGTCGTAGCAGTAGTCGTAGTCGTAGTCGTAGTCGTAGCAGTAGCAGTAGCAGTAGCAGTAGCCGTAGTCGTCGTCGTGGTAGTGGTAGTAGTAGTCGTAGTAGCAGTAGTAGTCGTCGTAGCAGTAGCAGTAGCCGTCATCGTCGTCGTCGTTGTGGTCGTTGTTGTAGCAGTAGCAGTAGCCGTAGCCTTAGCAGTAGCTGTCGTAGCCGTCGTCGCCGTCGTCGTCGCCGTAGCCGTCGTTGTTGTAGTAGTAGTAGCCGTAGTCGTCGTCGTTGTAGCCGTAGCCGTCGTTGTCGTAGTAGTAGTAGTCGTCGTAGCAGTAGCAGTAGCAGTAGCCGTAGCCGTAGCCGTAGCCGTCGCCGTCGTCGTCGTAGTCGTAATAGTAGTAGTAGTAGTACCAATTCCACTCGTCCGAAGCCTCCCACTCCCAGTGTTGACACCAGCTCCAGATGATGAAATGGTTCAGAGCAACAGAACTCAGAGAGCTGACTCTGAGCAGAGGCTGACCTAAGACAGACCAGGTGAGACCAGAGACCAGGTGAGACCAGAAACCAGGTGAGACCAGAGACCAGGTGAAACAAGAGACCACGTGAGACCAGAGACCAGGTGAGACCAGAGACCAGGTGAGACCAGAGACCAGGTGAGACCAGAGACCAGGTGAGACCAAAGACCAGGTGAGACCAGAGACCAGGTGAGACCAGAGACCAGGTGAAACCAGAGACCAGGTGAAACAAGAGAACTGAGAGAGATCAGAGAGCGACCAGAGAGCAGGTGAGACCAGAGACCAGGTCAGACCAGAGACCAAGTGAAACAAGAGACCAGGTGAGACCAGAGAGAGACCAGGTGAGACCAGGGAGAGACCAGGTTACACCAGAGAGAGACCAGAGTGAGAGAGACCAGAGAGAGAGAGAGACCAGAGTGAGAGAGACCAGAGAGAGACCAGAGAGAGAACAGAGAGACCAGAGAGAGACCAGAGAGAGAACAGAGAGAACAGAGAGACCAGAGAGAGACCAGAGAGAGAACAGAGAGACCAGAGAGAGAGACCAGAGAGAGAACAGAGAGACCAGAGAGAGAACAGAGAGACCAGAGAGAGAACAGAGAGACCAGAGAGAGACCAGAGAGAGAACAGAGAGACCAGAGAGTGCGTGTGTCTGTTTGTGTGTTTGTCTGTGTGTGTGTGTGTGTGTCCTCACTTGGTGCTGCGCTGTCGGTCGTCTCGCTCCAGTGTCTGTACATACTCCTGCAGCTCAGAGAAGGATCCAACTGTCTGATCAAACATCCTATAGAAACCAGAGAGAGACCAGAGAGAGACCAGAGGGAGACCAGAGGGAGACCAGAGGGAGACCAGAGGGAGACCAGAGGGAGACCAGAAAGAGACCAGAAAGAGACCAGAAAGAGACCAGAAAGAGACCAGAAAGAGACCAGAGAGAGACCAGAGAGAGACCAGAGGGAAACCAGCGAGAGACCAGAGAGAAACCAGCGAGAGACCAGCGAGAGACCAGAGAGTGACCAGAAAGAGACCAGAGAGAGACCAGAGAGAGACCAGAGAGAGACCAGAGAGAGACCAGAGAGAGACCAGAGAGAGACCAGAGAGAGACCAGAGAGAGACCAGAGGGAAACCAGCGAGAGACCAGAGAGTGACCAGAGAGAAACCAGAGAGAGACCGAAGAGTTAGAATAGACACACAGAACCATGTGGAGATTTCTCTGGTTCTCACTCTCTGTCGATGACCAAGCACTCCACGCCGTCCTCTTCTGCCACGATGTTTGCCGAGCGCAGGTCCTCACTGTAGGAATATCAGTAAGTGTGTGTTTGTATTTGTCTGTGTGTTTGTTTTATGTACAAATGAGGACTTTTGTATGGTAACACACCTTCAATATGGGGACCTGATGAAATACGGGGACATTTTTAGGTCCCCATTTTTCCATGCACACTACAGCGTTGTGCATGGAAAGCCCCCACTGAAAGATCAAGGCTGTGCTCACACTCAGAGAGCAGCCGTCCTCCTGTGGACTCACCACCTGCAGAGGGTCAGTGAGGGGCTGGTGCTATGAGACTTGGGTGGCATCTCTGACTGCCACCCCCCTGACCCAGAAATGGATTAAAGGGTAGAAAATGGATGGATGGATGGATGGATGGACTACAGCGTTGTAGAGGCCCAGAACAAGCTCCACACCAAAAATGGAACTCGTGCATGGGACTACATAACACACTTTAAACACACACACACTTGACCTCGTTTGTCACACATTTTGTCACAAACTTAAGTATATTTCCAGAGGTGGGTAGAATAGCCAAAATTTTGAGTCAAGCTAAAACATACTTGAGTAGTGAGTTACTGTTTGTACAAAAATTAAATCTTTCAGCCCGAAAGGACCTTTTGAAGTGGAGCTTGCATGTTCTCCTTGTGTCAGTAAGTTTTCTCCAGGTACTCTGATTTCCGATAACACAAAAAATGTGATAAATATTCTTAACTCCGGTAGGAAAATCATGTTTAAATAAGGATTTAAAATATCAAAAACAAATAAAAAATGTCAAAAATGACACCTCAAATTATTCTAAAATAAAGTCATAATGTATTTGTCCACCTACAGAGTTACTCTCTTTGACAGGAGTAACTATTGATAAATAATTCACTCAGACCTGATGTGTGTGTAATAGGTCCTAATAATTCACTCAGACCTGATGTGTGTGTTGTAGGTCCTAATATCTCACTCAGGCCTGATGTGTGTGTAATAGGTCCTAATATCTCACTCAGACCTGATGTGTGTGTTGTAGGTCCTAATAACTCACTCAGACCTGATGTGTGTGTTGTAGGTCCTAATATCTCACTCAGACCTGATGTGTGTGTAATAGGTCCTAATATCTCACTCAGACCTGATGTGTGTGTTGTAGGTCCTAATAACTCACTCAGACCTGATGTGTGTGTTGTAGGTCCTAATATCTCACTCAGACCTGATGTGTGTGTTGTAGGTCCTAATAACTCACTCAGACCTGATGTGTGTGTTATAGGTCCTAATATCTCACTCAGACCTGATGTGTGTGTAATAGGTCCTAATATCTCACTCAGACCTGATGTGTGTGTAATAGGTCCTAATATCTCACTCAGACCTGATGTGTGTGTTGTAGGTCCTAATATCTCACTCAGACCTGATGTGTGTGTTATAGGTCCTAATATCTCACTCAGACCTGATGTGTGTGTTGTAGGTCCTAATAACTCACTCAGACCTGGTGTGTGTGTGTGTGTGTGTGAGTCTTTTCTGTGTGTGTTTGTGTGTGTCTATGTGTGGTGTGTGTGTGTCTATGTGTGTGGGTGTAGGTCTCTGTGTGTGTGTGTGTGTCTGTGTGTGGTGTGTGTGTGTCTGTGTGTGGGTGTAGGTCTGTATGTGTGTGTGTGTGTGTGTGTGTCCGTGTGGTGTGTGTGTGTTTAAACCTGATCAGTGCCTTTTCTCCAAAATAATCTCCCGTCTGTAAAGTGTTGATGAGTTCAGGAGAGCGCCCCCCGTCTGTGCTCTGAGTCACTGCAACCTGAGAGAGCAACATGTGAGGGGAGGGGGTGATGAGGGAGGGGAGGTGGTGATGAGGGAGGTGGTGATGATGAGGGAGGAGAGGGGGTGATGAGGGAGAGGGGATGATGATTAGGGAGGGGGTGATGATGAGGGAGGGGAGGGGTGATGAGGGAGGGGAGGGGGTGATGATGAGGGAGGGGGGTGATGATGAGGGAGAGGGGATGATGATGAGGGAGGGGGGGTGATGATGAGGGAGGGGATGGGTGATGAGGGAGGGGAGGGGTGATGAGGGAGGGGAGGGGGTGATGATGAGGGAGGGGAGGGGTGATGAGGGAGGGGAGGGGGTGATGATGAGTGAGGGGGTGATGATGAGGGAGGGGAGGGGTGATGAGGGAGGGGAGGGGTGATGAGGGAGGGGAGGTGATTATGAGGGAGGTGGTGATGATGAGGGAGGAGAGGGGGTGATGATGAGGGAGGGGAGGAGTGATGAGGGAGGGGGGGGTGATGATGAGGGAGGGGGGTGATGATGAGGGAGGGGGGGGTGATGAGGGAGGGGATGGGTGATGAGGGAGGGGAGGGGTGATGAGGGAGGGGAGGGGGTGATGATGAGGGAGGGGAGGGGTAATGAGGGAGGGGAGGGGTGTGATGATGAGTGAGGGGGTGATGATGAGGGAGGGGAGGGGTGATGAGGGAGGGGAGGTGATGATGAGGGAGGTGGTGATGATGAGGGAGGAGAGGGGGTGATGAGGGAGAGGGGATGATGATGAGGGAGAGGGGGTGATGATGAGGGAGAGGGGGTGATGATGAGGGAGGGGAGGGGTGATGATGAGGGAGGGGAGGGGTGATGATGAGGGAGGGGAGGGGTGATGAGGGGGAGGGGATGATGATGAGGGAGAGGGGGTGATGATGAGGGAGGGGAGGATGATGAGGGAGGGGATGGGTGATGAGGGAGGGGAGGGGGTGATGAGGGAGAGGGGATGATGATGAGGGAGGGGGGGTGATGATGAGGGAGGGGAGGATGATGAGGGAGGGGAGGATGATGAGGGAGGGAATGGGTGATGAGGGAGGGGAGGGGGTGATTATGAGGGAGGGGAGGGGGTGATGATGAGGGAGGGGGTGATGAGGGAGGTGGTGATGATGAGGGAGGGGAGGGGTGATGAGGGAGGGGAGGGGGTGATGATGAGGGATGGGGTGATGATGAGGGAGGGGGGGGGTGATGATGAGGGAGGGGGGGTGATGATGAGGGAGGGGGTGATGATGAGGGAGGGGTGATGAGGTAGGGGAGGTGATGATGAGGGAGGGGGTGATGATGAGGGAGGGGTGATGAGGGAGGGGTGATGAGGGAGGGGAGGGGTGATGATGAGGGATGGGGTGATGATGAGGGAGGGGGTGATGATGAGGGAGGGGAGGGGTGATGAGGGAGGGGGGGATGATGAGGGATGGGGTGATGATGAGGGAGGGGGGATGATGAGGGAGGGGGTGATGATGAAGGAGGGGGTGATGATGAGGGAGGGGTGATGAGGGAGGGGAGGGGTGATGATGAGGGAGTGCAGTAGTAGCAGTAGTAGTAGTAGCAGTAGTAGTAGAAGTAGTAGTACTAGCAGTAGTAGTAGCAGTAGAAGTTGTAGTAGTAGCAGTAGCAGTAGAAGTAGTAGTAGCAGTAGAAGTAGTAAGTAGCAGTAGTAGTAGTAGTAGCAGTAGAAGTAGTAGTAGTAGTAGCAGTAGTAGTAGTAGTAGTAGTAGCAGTAGCAGTAGTAGTAGTAGTAGCAGTAGCAGTAATAGTAGCAGTAGCAGTAGTAGTAGCAGTAGCAGTAGTAGTAACAGTAGCAGTAGCAGTAGAAGTAGTAGTAGTAGTAGCAGTAGCAGCAGTAGTAGCAGTAGAAGTAGTAGTAATAGCAGTATTATTATTACTTTTCCTTTCGTGATGATGTAGAATGTATTCCCTTCTTCTCCTTCTCTGATGATGAATTCTCCTTTGTCGTAAAATTCCTGAGAAACAGAACTTAGAACCAAGACCAGACCGAGACCAAGACCAAGACCGAGACCAAGACCAAGACCAGGCCAGGACATTTTGTCTCAGATGAACTCACCACATCCACACAGTCCACCATCTTGGAGAGCTTCTCGTCCGGCAGTTTGGACAGGAGCGACACACTGCAACACAGACACTGTCAGCCTGGTCCTGGTCTGGTTCTGGTCCTAGTCTGGTCCTGGTCCTGGTCTGGTCCTGGTCCGGGATCATATCTCACCTCTTGAGGAGCTTCAGGTGTTGCTCTTGTCGTGTTTCTGCAGACCTCCTCATGATGTTCTGAAAAACCTCTCGGTCCAAAGCCCAGGTCTGAACCTCCTCCAGAGCTGGGAACACAGAGACCAGGTCTGGGTCTGGAACTCGGTCTAGTCCAGGGCCAGACCGAGATCCTGGTACCTTTGATAGTAACTGTCCTAGTACCTTTGATAGTAACTCTCCTGGTACCTTTGATAGTAACTGTCCTGGTACCTTTGATAGTAACTCTCCTGGTACCTTTGATAGTAACTGTCCTGGTACCTTTGATAGTAACTCTCATGGTACCTTTGATAGTAACTGTTCTGGTACCTTTGATAGTAACTGTCCTGGTACCTTTGATAGTAACTGTCCTGGTACTTTTGATAGTAACTGTCCTAGTACCTTTGATAGTAACTGTCCCAGTACCTTTGATAGCAACTGTCCTGGTACCTTTGATAGTAACTGTCCTGGTACCTTTGATAGTAACTGTCCTGGTACCTTTGATAGTAACTGTCCTGGTACCTTTGATAGTAACTGTCCTGGTACCTTTGATAGTAACTGTCCTGGTACCTTTGATAGTAACTGTCCTGGTACCTTTGATAGTAACTTTCCTGGTACCTTTGATAGTAACTGTCCTGGTACCTTTGATAGTAACTGTCCTAGTACCTTTGATAGTAACTGTCCTGGTACCTTTGATAGTAACTGTCCTAGTACCTTTGATAGTAACTGTCCTAGTACCTTTGATAGTTGCTGTCCTGGTACGTTTGATAGTAACTGTCCTGGTACCTTTGATAGTAACTGTCCTGGTACCTTTGATAGTAACTGTCCTGGTACCTTTGATGGTTGCTGTCCTGGTACCTTCGATTGTAACTGTCCTGGTACCTTTGATAGTAACTGTACTGGTACCTTTGATAGTAACTGTCCTGGTACCTTTGATAGTAACTGTTCTGGTACCTTTGATAGTAACTGTCCTGGTACCTTTGATAGTAACTGTCCTGGTACTTTTGATAGTAACTGTCCTAGTACCTTTGGTAGTAACTGTCCTGGTACCTTTGATAGTAACTGTCCTGGTACCTTTGATAGTAACTGTCCTGGTACCTTTGATAGTAACTGTCCTAGTACCTTTGATAGTAACTGTCCTGGTACCTTTGGTAGTAACTGTCCTGGTACCTTTGATAGTAACTGTCCTGGTACCTTT